>SKCR01007834.1:0-600000 GCA_019454045.1 Zanthoxylum bungeanum | reverse complement strand
AAGCCATGGTAAATTTGAGGCGTTTGTCCACTGAAGTTGAAAGAAAAATCTGAAATCCCATATATATTTGTTGGCTGGAAATGAGGAGAGTCTAGGGTTGGAAAATGCTTTTGGCTCAGTTCAAACAGTCTGTTGTCACTTTGTAAAAGCTTCTCAAGTGTCTATCAAGTACTCCTGGTGGAAATTCCAGATAGTGTATCCTTAAAAAAAAAAATCAAAACCACTAAGTTATGCCTCAAGACACAAGTTTTTGTGTCAGGTATATATTTATAACAATAATATCACAATGGAAATGTTTTAGACTTTCTCATAAAAAATTATAGGCCGTCACTCGGACTCGAACCGAGATGCAGAAAGTCATAATCAAGTGTTGATTTATTTTCCGCTGCTTATAACGGAAGCCTTGTATAACGGATACGATATTTTTTTGGGCCTAATTTAGTAATTTACTAACATTGTATGCTTCAATAAAACATGAAAACCAAACCTCCACGTGAGAGCTTGCCCTTCAGTAAAATCTTGTGTAACTCTCCAATTAGTATGTTTTCTTGGCTGAGGATCAATTTCATGGTGAAATGTAGGAGGCTGTTTTAACTGCAGTAAAAACAAAACTGTCAAAAATCATAGAAGAAATTAAACACAATAAAAATTAAGTTTTTTTTTTTACCTCGAGTTTAAGAATTCCAGGTTCATTTTCTTCCATAATTGCTCTAATTCCCATAATATCAGCCCATTGAATCTCAATTTTCCTCTTCAATGACATTTCCAAAAATTCCCATACTAATTTTTTCTTAGCGTAGTAACATTTAGCCACCAAGTCACCTTCATGTCTTGTAACTCTCTGCCAACGAATGAATTATAATTAATCTTGTGATATATTTTTCATTTTCTAGTAACATATTATGAAAGTGAGAATCTTTATTACCTTCCATGAACCAATTTTGAGTAACAATGCTGGAAAATTTGAAGCCTTCGTCTTCTCAGTTTCCTTCATCTTCTCAGTCACTTGTTGAGATTCAAAATCGGCTCTGTTCTGTTTCTCTGCTAACATAGTGTCTAAACTGACTGCTAAGCTTTCCCAATTTTCAAGTTTTAAATTAAGAGGTGGTATATTCATAATCTTTTTATAAAAGGGTGACTGCAAAATATTAAAATTAACTGATCAGAAATGAATCAAACAAGTACCAAAAAATAAAAAATAAAAAAAATCTCAAAGCTTAACTAATAATACCTTGCATAAAATTTTTTCAATGAGATCTTCAATAGCATTTCTTTCACGTTTTGAAGAACTGAAATCTAAACTCTCATATTTTTCAACTACAGAGTCATCAGAAGCATTAACATTATTAATAATGGGAAAAGAATTCCCATCATTAGAATGAAACTCTTCAACCATGATTCTTCAAAACTGCAAAAGAGGAAAAAAAAACAGAAACAAAAAACAGAGGAAGTGGAAACAGAGGAAACAAAAACAGAGAGCCGGGTGTTATCAGGAGTTTAATGCCAGCCAGTGATGGGATTTTATAATGAATCTCTTTCAACGAAAAATACGACTCAAAATCTGGATTTAGGCACGTGACAATTCCTATATTTACTCTGTGTTTTTTTTTTACAGTCAGTAAATTTTTTGTTTTCCGTTTTCATAATAATATTTTGGCGGTGAGAGTGGGAGAAATTTATATAGAAATGATTCTTATAGAATTATTCAATTAATGAATGACATGTATTTTAATTATTTTGAGAATGACCAATGAAAACAGAGAGAGAAAAAAATTACCGAAACACGTGTCATTTATTAATTGGATGATCTTATAAAGACAATTATATATAAGTTTTCATCTTCGGTGATTATGATTTCTGAATATATTTAATATATTTTATTCAAATACAAAATAAAATCTTCTAGTTTGTTACTTTTTTATGGTACCCGAGATATAAATTTGTTACGCATCAAAGTGATTATGTGTTTTTTTTTTATGGTCCTATAAAATCGATCGTATATAAGTTTTTCTCTTTAGCGATTATGACTTCTAGAATATTAATATATTTTATTCAAATACAAAACAAAATCTTCTGGTTTGTTATTTTTTTGATGATACTCGGGATGTAAATTTGTTACGCATCAAAGTGATTCTATTTTTTTTTGTCCCATAAAGACGATCGTATATAAGTTTTTCTCTTTGACGATTATGACTTCTGAATATATTAATATATTTTATTCAAATAAAAAATAAAATTTTCTGGTTTGTTGTTTTTTTTATGATACGCAGGATATAAATTTGTTACGCATCAAAGTGATTCTGTGTTTTTTTTATGATCCTATAAAGACGATCGTATATAAATTTTTGAATATATTAATATATTTTATTTAAATACAAAACAAAATCTTCTAGTTTGTTATTTTTTGATGATACTCTTGATATAAATTTGTTACCATCAAAGTGATTGTGTGTTTTTTTTACCCTATGTTTTAACTTTTGATTGTATTCTATTTTTTGTCTTTGAAATTTTTACTTCAATGAACATGTGTTCTAAGGACACGTGTGAACGTAATTTTATTATAAAGTAATCTTTTGGTTTGTTATTTTTTGATTGATATAAATTTATCTTTTAGTTTGTTATTTTTTTATAATACTTTTGATATAAATTTGTTACGTATCAAAGTGATTGTGTGTTTTTTTACCCTATATTTTAACTTTTTACTGTATTATGTTTTTTGTCTTTGAAATTTTTACTTCAATGAATGTGTGTTCTAAGGACACGTGTGAACGTAATTTTATTATAACTGTTAATTTATTTATAATTTAAGTTAAATTTACATTAGAAATCTACAAGTAATTGCAATACTATTAAAAATAATATTTCCATAAATATTTTTTAAAAAAAATTAAAATTGTTGTACTGTTCTTTGAAAACAACAATACTATACACATTCCCGGGATATATATTGAGTACCGAATTTATCTTTATTCGTTTGAGAAACATCACACGAGTCTATTTTTTTCATATTGAGATTCAAACTTCAGACCTAATATTTTTAACACAATAGATTTTACCAACTCAACTGATTGACATCCACAATATCGCATGAGGCTATAATTATGCTAAGGTTAGTTGATTAATTTCATTAATATCATGGGTTAATGCAAGCTAAGTCATTCCATAACGAATATATTATTTATCTATACTTGTTACAGGCAGTGGCGGAGGTGGGATTAAATTATAAGGGTTGCTAAATTTGTTTAATAAACGAAATCAATATGAATCAAACAAAATACAATAATAAAAAAAATACCAGCCTTTAATTAGTAAAATATTAATTTTAGATAAAAATTTCAACAAATTAGAGAGCCATAATTAACTTTTTACGATGTGATATATCTCCTATGCAAAACAAAAAGACAATATGATATACAAGAATCCTGGAAAAATACTATCAAGTCCTATGATTTTTCACAGCATAGAAATTATTAATAACCAAATCTTAATTTTGTGTGGGCGTAAAATTTTTATTTGCCCTCAAGGGATGTAGTTTGATGACAAATAATTTAATATTTGATTGTCAGATCTTGAATTCGAGTCCAAAATTATATTTCTTATAATAATATGAGACAGTCTAGTTAGTCTGTTCGGGCATTTCCTTCTGCCTAAACAGGACACCGATAGAATAAAATTCAAAATGTATAATTTTGAACTTTATTCATTCGGAAACCAATTCGGGGTGTCCGTTGTTAAAATAAAATAATGGAGAGTCTTACAGAAATATTCGTCTTCATTATGTGTTGTAGAAAAATTCACTTCATGAAATAATAAAATTTTTTTTTATAGATAGAATAGCATTTTATTGAATCTCTAAATGAAAACTTTGTCAAAACTGGCAAAATATCATTTTCATCAAACTTTACGAAAAAACAGAAGCAGCAGCCATTAGCCATTTTTGGTGTTTAAGAAGCAAAAGCTGTCATGCTTGTGGATCATAAGGCCCCGTTTGGTTAACATCAAGGATTCTCAATTTCCATTTTCATTTAATATCTTTGTAAATTTATCAAAATTCACTTGTGATTTCAATTAAGATGGAGTAAAATATTCTACTGAATTGCTCTAAAGTGTTTTTTTTTTTTAATGAAATTACCTCCAATTAGGTCCGGCCGTGATTCGGTTCCGGTACCACTTGAACTTCTTATTCTAAGTACCGACGGTTCCGATTTCGAAACCAAAATTGGAATCGTAATTTTACGGTTTGGTTCCAGTTCCACTTTTTGAGGAATCGAAACCAAATATATATATATATATATATATAATAAATTAGTGAAATAATTAGTGAAATGTGAATATTAACTATGAAAATCATGATTATGTTGATATTTCATAGTAATATTTTTTTTAATTTAATTAAAATTAATTTTATTAATTTTGAAAAATACATATTTCCTATCATATAAAATAGGATTTTTGTTATAATAGCTAAAAAGTGTTTTTAGCAAGTTAAAACTTGCTTAAAAATCACTTTTGGTAAAATCACTTTTTTTTTTATTATATATTTTAAGAGAAGTATATGAACAATGGAATCTGCCAAACAAATTTACTCACCTCATTTTGTGAAGTTTATCATTCAAAATTATAATTTATTTTTTATATTTTATTTAAATAAAAAAAACTTAATGATTTTAAATTATTATAATTCTTAAATGATAGCTCATATAGCTTTAACTCTCGTAATGCATATTTTCGAGTTCTTGAGATTATTTAATAAAATCTTTAATTAAAATGTCAAATATAGGCAGAGTATTAACAAGCTTAAAATTGAATCAAATGCACTTACTTAGGAAGTAATATGATTTATTTTATTTTGTTGGTTATTATATAATGTTGGAGGCTGATGTAATTTGGCTAAGTGCTCCAATATTGTGTAAAACACAATAACTTAAGAGTGGAATTAGCTAAAGGATTAACAATTGAGTTGTAATGGAAATTGGTTAATGAGAATTGATATGTAATCCACATATCAATCCACCTTATAAGGAATTGGAAATTATTTTATTCCCTAATATATTTTAAAGTTTTTTCTCTTAAACTATTTATTCGCATAGTTGACTATAGAATTCTTAAACTATATGATTATTCTGTTGTAAAAATGATTATTTTCGTCCCCAATGAGTGTGACTTGGTGAGAAAATATTTATGATTTGGTTGTTAAGTCTTGGGTTCGAGTCCAATGATACATTTTTTTTTATAAGAGTCTAGGACAGTAGAATATTTTTACTACTTATTCCGTTTAAGTCCGAATATGATGATTTTATGACGAGATTTTCAACGATTCAAAAAAAATATTGATAACTTTCTATTGCTTTGTTCACACAATATGTATGTAATTATTATTTATCTATGAAGCCTCCATATTCTCTTGTGAAAATAAGAGAAAATTAAATAAATGTTTAAGTTTCTTTTTTCTCTTTAAATTCTCAACTGCTATCGGGATTTCAAAACATAAACTTCTAATTATGCCTTAAAATATTGACCTAAACATACAGTAGAATCTTTAGAAGCAATAGTGTGTTTACTGTTTAGTCTGCTTTTTTAACCATAGATAAATGCTTAATTAATAAAAAATGGGTATAAATTTAAAGTAAGTTGAATTTATGACTAAGTTTCAAATTATATAAAATTGAATAATATCATCAAGTGGTTTATGATATCTACCCTTCATTCTACTGATCTCAACAACATTGCACAAAACTTGGATGACTTTATAGATAGAGATGGACGATATTGATGATGTGTAATGTAACTTATAACATATGCAAATGAAATGAATAAATTGATATTTGCTTCAGTTGACTTTGGTTTTTTTAAAACGTTGAAAATCCGTCGTTAAATCATCCGATTCGAATTTAAGTGGAGCATGTAAAATCTCTGACTGTCTCATATTTTTATAGGAAATATATCAATGAATTCGAACATATGACTTGAACAACCAAATTTTAAATCTTATGACATCTTTTGGGACTTGAATTGTTTTATTGGGTGGGTGAATTATTTATGTTAACAAATGGAGCCACCAAAGCAGCTAACTTCGATGCAAAATTATTTAGGATTCATTTTTCTCAAGTAATCAAAGTCCCACAAACATTCTATCATTTGACATAAAATATAATTATTCTTAACGTCAAAACAAAACAATCATTTCATTTTATTTAAAGCTATCATTTAACAATAGAATAATAATTCCTAATATTCTTTTTCTATCGTCATTAGTTTGCTTTTGAGCTTCTCTAACATTTAATTAATTAATTAATTAATATTTCAAATTAATATAATATTCATTAATCTTCATTCAATTCTCAATAATAGAGCACAGCCTCTTGTAAGGTGTAGTCAAAGAGATCACCCATATGAATTTAATACAGTACAAGGACTTTAACGCTAAAATCCACCAAACTCTTCGTTATATTTTTCTAAGTTATTTAAAGAAATTATAAATTGAAAAATATATATTTTTAGAAACGTTTGGAAATCCCGCCGTCACCCTAGTATCTCATAAAAAAATGCACTCCATGAACTCGAATCCAATACCTGACAACCAAATCTTAAATTATTTGATACCATGACACACCTTGCACTACAAGAATTATGGCTTTTAGCGTCCAAATATTTAGCGTCGAAACATTATGCGACGCTAAAACTAACTTTTAGAGTCGAATATTAGTTTCGACGCTATATGTCATATTTTTAGCGACGGCATAAAACTTCGACGCAGAAAATTAATGTTTTGGCGTCGAAACTATATTTCGACGCTAAAAACAGAACTTTAGCGTCGAAAAATATTCGACGCTGAATAATTATATTATTGCAATAATTTTTGGTGCCAGATATTACACTTTTAGCGTCGAAACACGGAGTCGACGCCAAAAATATAATTTTAGCGTCGAACATATATCGTCTCTAAAGGTGTATGAAGTTTCCACCGGCAAATCCTTGACTCTTTCGCGTCTAAATTAAATTCGACGCTAAAAACGGCAACAATTAGAGTCGAATGTGAATAATCGACGCCAAAAATAATACTTTTAGCTTTTAGCGTCGAAAATATATCGACGCTAAGAGTTATGAAGCTTCCACCGACAGGTCCTTGATTCTTTCGCGTCTAAATTTAATTCGACGCTATATTTTGATATTTAGCGTCGACAAAACGGTTTCGACGCTAAAAACGTATACAATTAGCGTCGATTTTGAATATTCGACGCCAAAAATAATACTTTTAGCGTCGAACAATATTCGACGCTAAGAGTTATGAAGCTTCCACCGACAGATCCTTGATTCTTTCGCGTCTAAATTAAATCCGACGCTAATTTGTTATATTTAGCGTCGAAAAAACGGTTTCGACGCTAAAAATGGAACATGTAGCGTCGAAAAAACAGTTTCGACGCTAAAAACGGAACAATTAGCGTCAATTTAGTATTCGACGCTAAATAGATAGATTAAAATACAGAAGGTCACCACCCCTTCTCCCCCTCTGTTTTTTCTCTCATTCTCTTCATAAAAATCCTCTGAAATCTGAGAATTTCTCCTCTACAGCCTCACATCTCTCCTAAAATTTTCAATAAAATTGTAATCAATTTCCGAAAAGGTAAATCTTCTTTCATATTTCTTTATTATTTTCAATTTTTATGATTATATATTGTTTATATGTTGTTATATGTTGTTTATATGCTGTTTGTTAGTGATTTATGATTCATATATGTAGAGTAAGTATATTAATTAACAAAATAGAATTTTTCTGTAAACTATTTAATTAATTTATCAACCAAATATATATATATATATATATATATATATATATATATATATATATATATATATATTATATATATGCTTAAATTAAGTATTACTGAATTAGTAATGTTGATTACTGTAAAATGATATCTAATAATTATATTATTATATTTAGGTATTCTGCTGAAATGGATAGAAATTGGATGAGCTCTCTGGATAGATTGAGTGTTGAATATCGTAATGGAGTGTCTGAGTTTATGGAAGTCGCAAAGCAACACATTGATGCAGAAGGTCGTGTTCGTTGTCCATGTGCAAATTGTTTGAATAGGAAAAGGAAGCGGTTAGATGAAGTTCATAATCATTTATACATGCCAGGAATATCACCCACTTACCGTACGTGGATTTATCACGGTGAGCAGTATCATTCTCAGTCACGGTTTTTTGATGTCGGCGAAGGGAGCAGTAGTTACAATCAACCTGCAAACGATGATATCGCCGATATTTTGCATGACTTACAAGGTCCACAACTTGGTCATAGTGTTAGTGGCGACATGCCAGTGTTAGTGGCGACATGCCAGTGTTAAGTGGAAATGATCAAAATTTATTTAGTGAACTACTTGATGAGGCAAAAAAAATTCCATTCGAAGGTGCTGAAATGTCGATCTTGAATTTCGTTGTGAAATTATTACACATTAAAGTGATCAACAGAATGACCAACAAAAGTATCGATATGATGTTAGAGTTACTGGCCCAAATGTTACCGGTTGGAAGCGAATTGCCTAAGTCGTACTACGAGGCAAAGAAAATGTTGCGTGATCTGGGAATGGGGTATGAATCCATTCATGCTTGTAAGTTTGATTGTGTATTATTTCGTGCCGAGTATGAATCACTTGAACATTGTCCGATATGTGGTGAAAGTCGGTACAAAGTCCGTGGTATGGGGAAGAAAGTGCCTCAAAAGATATTGCGATATTTCCCTTTAACGCCCAGGCTGCAGAGATTGTTCATGTCACGACACACAGCGACTGATATGATGTGGCATCATGAAAAGAGGATCGGTGCGGAGGGCATACTTAGACATCCTGCGGACGGAACCGAATGGAAGGAATTTGATGACATGTACCCCCGTTTCGCTGAGGACCCCCGTAATGTCAGGTTAGGTCTTGCCTCTGATGGTTTTAACCCATTTGGGAATATGTACAACTCTTATAGCATCTGGCCCGTTATTGTCATTCCATATAACTTACCTCCATGGAAATGTATGAAGGATCCGTTCATGTTTATGTCATTGCTTATCCCTGGTCCACGTTCACCTGGTAAAGATATAAATATTTACTTGAGACCATTGATCGAGGAGTTACAAACATTATGGAATGTGGGTGTGCATACCTATGATGCAGCTTCAGAGCAGTATTTTCAGATGCATGCCGCATTATTATGGACCATTAATGATTTTCCAGCCTATGGTTCATTATCTGGATGGAGCACTAAGGGATACATGGCATGTCCAGTTTGTGCGGATCATACACCTTCGCAACGATTACGGAATAAAATCGGATACACGGGGCACAGAGATTTCTTGAGTCGAGTCATCCTTGGCGGAGGAGTAAATTATTTAACGGGCAACATGAACTCAGAGTAAGCCCAGTCGATTGTCTGCATTTGACATACTTTGCCAACATCAACAGCTCAAAGACAGCACACCAGGTAAACATCCTAATAATAGAGATAAAAATCGAAAACGGTTACCTGAAGAGTTGAATTGGACAGGAAAAAGTATTTTCTTTGAGTTAGAATATTGGGGGACTCTGAGTTTGCGACATAATTTGGATGTAATGCATATAGAGAAAAATATTTGTGAGAGTTTAGTGGGTACACTATTCAATATTCCGGGTAAGACAAAAGACACTGTAAATGCTAGATTGGACCTACAAGATCTTAGAATTCGCAGTGAATTGCATTTACAAGACTCCTCTCGAGGTTTTATTAAGCCTCCTGCTAGTAGAGAAAATCATTCTGTGATTGGCTGAAAATGGTTAAATTCCCTGATAATTATGCATCCAATATTGGGCGTTGGGTCAGAGATGATACAATAACGGGATTAAAGAGTCACGATTGTCATGTGCTGCTCGAGATTCTCCTTCCTGTTGGCATTCGACCTTATCTCCCCCCGAATGTATGCGACGCCGTACTTGATCTATGTGGCTTCTTTAAACAATTGTGTCAGAGGACATTAAGCACATCTGTTATTGACGACCTTGAGCGAGGAATCGTGATAATCCTATGCAAGCTGGAGCGAATTTTGCCACCCGCTTTCTTTGATGTCATGGTACATCTGGCTGTGCATTTACCGGATGAAGCTAGAAAGGGAGGTCCTGTCCATTACAGATGGATGTATCCCATTGAGAGGTACTATATATATATATATATATACAGTTTTATATAAGAAAATTTGTAACCGTTTTTATTGCATATAATTTAGTGTTAATGCAAACTTGTTGTCATATCTGCAGAGCTTTGGGAGATTACAAACAATATGTCAAAAACAAGGCACGACCTGAAGGTTCAATAGCTGAAGCTGTTATAATAAATGAAGCAATAACATTTTGTTCGATGTACATGCAGAATATTGAAACTCATTTCAATCGTCGGCCACGAAACTATGATGGAGATGCAAGTAATAGCCAAGAGATCACAGTGTTCCGTCAAAATTACAGACCATTTGGGGCAGTAGGTGTCAAATTACTAACCCGTCAGGAAGTTCAACGTGCGCATTGGTTTATATTGAGTAATTGTGATGAAGTGCAACCGTATTTAACGTAAGTTTTTCTGGTGCATCATTACTGAATTTTTTCCATACATTAACCGTGATAATTTATTGTAGGCAACATCTAACAATGCTACAAATTGCTGGTGACCATAATGTTGATGAAACCCACAAAAAAGAATTTCCTAAATGGTTTGAGACAACTGTAAGTTATAATATTTTATATTTATTTTGATCCTAACATTAGACATTTCAGTTTGTTATATTAACACATATATTTCATTGTCAGATTATTAATCAAGTGGAAAATGGTCAATTGGACTCGCAATCCTCGTTGGTTTCTTTGGCTTATGGGCCTCAAATGCAGGCGTATGAGTACAGTGGATGTATTGTCAACGGAGTTAGATTTCATACCGAACAGCGAGATGTTAATCATGTGACTCAAAATTCTGGAATTGTAGTCCAAGGAGAACACGGCTCAGATGTAATTGACTTCTACGGCGTATTGCAATCGGTCATTGAGTTCATATATCGACCCAGACGACATACTGTGCTATTCCAATGTAAGTGGTTTGACACTAATGCCAGAAAGAGGAGAATTCAAGTTAGTAATCATCTCACGTCAATTAATGTTCAACGTTGTTGGTACAAGAATGATCCATACATTTTTTGTACGCAAGCACGTTCAGTGATATATATACCTGATCCTAAGTTAGGAACTGGATGGATGGTGGTAGAAAAGTTACAACATAGGGCCATTTGGGACACGCAGGAGAAAGATAGAGTTGACATATCAGATGAAACACAAGAAGTCTCCGGCAATTTTGAAGTTCCTGAACAGATATTTGTTGGACCAACTGTCAACGTTCCTGAAAATATAACATTAACTCGATCTAGTACAGACGTTGAGCTAATTCCTCATTCTGAAGTGAGCGTTGAAGTAGCAAGTGAAGAACAATTTGACACTGAAGATGACTTCGATTCCAGTCACGAATCCTCAAATACCGACGATAATAGTGATTAATTATGAAGTTACAGTATTTTGTGATGGATGAATAATTTTATGGATTAATGTATGGTTGTTGATTTTAATTACTCTTTAGATATTGTTGAAATATTAACGTAATGATTAATAGTATAACTATGTTATGAATGAGTTTTTTGCTTCTGAGCCGAGGAAGAAGAGAAGCACTGGTTGCAGGGATGTAAAGGACATTTAGCGTCGATTACTTCGACGCTAAATGTCAATTACTTCGACGCTAATTGTTAGGCGGGTTATTGAAAAATTAGGGTTTTTTTCCGGGAAATTTAATTTTTATGTAGCGTCGAAATACTATATTCGACGCTATATGTCTTACATTAGCGTCGCCAATTTTATGTCGACGCATATGTCTTTCATTTAGCGTCGAATACAGTATTTCGACGCTATATGTCTCTACTTTAGCGTCGAATATAGTATGTCGACGCTAATTAAAAATTAAATTTCCCGGAAAAAAAACCCTAATTTTTCAATAACCCGCTAACAATTAGCGTCGAAGTACTGCGACGCTAAAAGTCAATTATTTCGACGCTAAATGTCCTTTAAATCCCTAAAACCAGTGCTTCTCTTCTTCCTCGGCTCAGAAGCAAAAACTCATTTCTCATTCTCCAACAGTGACGAACGAAGGAAATCAACAGGTAAGTCTCCTTTGTTGATTTAAAATTGTTTATGAGGATGAATTGATGAATTTGATGAATTTGAGGATGAGTTTGATGATATTATTGATGAAATTGATGAATTATTTTTTGATGAAATTGATGATGATGATGATGATGATGATTCTGGGCAAGAACAGCAGCATTTGCTGCTGTTCTTGCCCAAGAACAGCAGCAAATGCTGCTGTTCGTCTTCAAAATCATCATCATCTTTGGTTAATATTTATATAATGTTAAGTTTGAATTTGTGCCCTCTTTGGTTAATTATAAATGTTGATAAGTTTGAATTCCAGTGAGCTCACGTTCGTGTGGCGTTCTCAAACGCGTTCGAACGGACCAATCCAGTGAGCTCACGTTCGTATGTCGTTCTTTAATATGTTCGAACACCCACTTTACGTTCGAACGCGTTAAAGAACGGCATACGAACGTGAACTCACTGGAATTGGTCCGTTCGAACGCGTTCGAGAACGCCATACGAACGTGAGCTCACTGGAATTGGTCCGTTCGAACGCGTTTGAGAACGCCACACGAACATGAGCTCACTGGAATTGGTCCGTTCGAACGCGTTCGAGAACGCCATACGAACGTGTGCATGAGAAGTCGTGTGATTGTGTGCTTCGTGGTTGGTTATATGTATCCCATTGAGTGTGTGACTGTGTGTATGTACTGTATGATGGAACTCGTAGATTATATGGATAATGAATGCATATGTGAAATGAATAAAAATGAATGAATTTGAAAACGAAAGTGAGCATTCGATGTTATAAGCGCTTTTGTTAAGTTGTATTGACTTGTATGGATATGTATGTATATGTATAAGAATTTTGGAATTTGATGACGCTAATGCGACGGGTTTGCAGATGGCACCGGGCAATCGCAAACGGGCTACCGCGACTCCATCTACATCAGCAAGGGCAACTGGCCCTGGTGATTTCTCTGCTAGCACAGGTGAGTCCAGTACAGTGAAGGGTCGAGGACGCACCCGTGGCCTGGGGTTGGCTAAGTACGTTAAGGCTCACGGTCGTATCCGGATAGAGATATCAGATGATGGACACACTCAAGTCGGACAACATAATTCAGCGTTTAATACAGCCATAGGAGCTACAGCTCGATATGAAGCTCCCCAAAACTACGTATCTTGGAGAAAGATACCGTGGGAGACGAAACTGAACCAGCTATTCCCTTCGCTACTTGTAAGTTTTCGATATTGTTTGTTATTTAACATTTTTATTTTATACTTAGAGTTACTCGAATTTTCATGTAGGAATGGTTCGACTTCGATCTGACCCAAGTGAATGTCCAACAATATATTGACTACCACATGGGGAAAAGTTATAAAGATTATAGAACAAAAGTCTTGAAACCAATATTCGACGAACATGGACCTTCAAATGCTCCACAACACAAACCTGATTTTATAGAGGAACAAGACTGGACATTTTTATGTGAGCTTTGGTCGAGCAAAAAACACGAGGTAAATTTTGAAATAAACGGAAATTTATAATTGTCTTTGTTTTCGGTACTTACAGTGTTCGTGAATACAGGATAAATGTCACGCAAATGCGGAAAATCGAAGTCACTTGCGTTTTAACCACCGTGGAGGTTCGAAGCCATTTATCCAACATCGTGCCGAACATTCTGAGGTAAATATATCCTAACGTAAAATTTAACAGTTAATTGTTTTTACTATCTGGAATAATATTGAATTTATTTTATGTTTATAACAGAGTAGCACATGTGAGGTGCAATCATTTCCAGATTTTTTCCGTGTGACGCATTACAATGACAAGAATAAATGGATAAATGAAGAAGCCGAACGCTGCTATGTAAGTTTCAGTTTTTTAAATAAAATAATTAATATTATATATGTTAAATTTTTTTCTCAAATTCTAATATTAACTTATTTTTTGAAACAGAACGAAATGATGGAACTCCAACATCAAACTCAGGAGACAGGGACCGACCCCATACCAGATGAGCAGCTGTCGCAATTGGTTTTCAAGAATCAGACAGCTTACAACGTTGGTCTTGGCACTCGTAAGAAGCCAACGTCATCTGCACGCAATAATGGTAATTCGGACAATGTCTCTCTTCGAGACGAGTTAGTCACCACCAAAGACGAGCTGCAGCAGACTAAGGAGAAGCTACAACAGGTCACGGTGGACCACGAGAAGAAGATGATGGACCACGAGAAGAAATGGAGCAGTTGGAACAGCAACTGCTGGCTTTCCGTCAGATGTTCGAGGCCTCAATGAGTCATGGTGCATCGGGCTCGAGCGTCCCCCATCACAGTAGCAATTAATTTTATATTTAGTTTTGTATAAACATTTTGAACAAATAGATTTAATATAATATTTCTTTTTTCTAAAACAAATTTCAATATAAATTTCGTCATTAATTACATTTTTTTTCAACTAAATTAAATATTTTAGACCAAAAAATAAGTAATTACTAATTTTTAAAAAAATAAATTATTTACTTTTAGCGTCGAATATTTCGACGCTAAAGTATACAAAATGGCCGCTGTAAGCGTACATATATTTCTTTTTAAATATATGTTAGCGTCGACTAGTTTCGACGCTAAAGGTGACTTTTAGCGTCGACAAATATCGACGCTAATAGTAAAAACATGGTCGCTATAAGCTTACATATAATACTTTTTTAATATACTTTAGCGTCGAAACCTTTCGACGCTAAAAGTTTGAATTTTTGCGTCGATATATTTCGTCGCCAAATATACAATATAGCGTCGAAAATTTTACTTAACGTCGAAATCGAATCATTAGACGCAGAATACTGTTTTTTAGCGTCGCATTTAATTATTTCGACGCTAAAAGTGGTTTTCGTCGACATTTTATCGTCCATTCTTTGCGTCTAATTTTTTCGACGCTAAATATCATTTGCGTCGAAATCGTCACTTATGGCGTCGAAACAATTCAACGCTAAATGGTCTAATTCTTGTAGTGTTGAAGGCGAGAAATACATTTACTAAGTCTTTTTTTTTTATTATTATTATTGATCTTTTACCTATCAATTAATTAAGTTGTTAGATCAAATGATTTCTCTAATATATCTTTAGAATTAAGTTTATATTCAATTCTCCCATTTATTTTC
Organism: Zanthoxylum bungeanum; assembly: GCA_019454045.1. Taxonomy (NCBI): domain Eukaryota; kingdom Viridiplantae; phylum Streptophyta; class Magnoliopsida; order Sapindales; family Rutaceae; genus Zanthoxylum; species Zanthoxylum bungeanum. The sequence goes on along the minus strand of SKCR01007834.1, from coordinate 584,654 downwards.
GTGAGTTCTTGTCTCTCAATTTATTGTCTCGGTCTCTCTGATTCCATTATATATATCTTTTGCATACGTGGGGCATTCGAAATATAAGTGCATGGCTCATGACTCATAAGACTCATGGCTGCTAACAAAAAAAGCTTCAAAAACTTTTTAAGCGGATAAAATGTGAATCAGGCGCCGAATTCTGAGATTATTATTATTATTTTTTTAATAAAAGAGAGAATATATTAGTCGGAAAAGACTATTAATCTTCCATACAAATCATAAAATCATTATAACTAACGACAAAATAAATTAAGATTAGTTATTTGATTGTGAGATATGACAATCCAAAAATTACATATTGATCATCATAGAAAGAAACTTTTTGTCCCCATTGTGATCAAAAACAAAAAGAGAAAAATATCCTTATATCTATTTTTACTAATTTAAATTAAAATGGAATGAAACTTTTTTCCCATTTTTTCTCTTCCATTTTCTCCATAATGAACAAAATGAATTGCAAATTGGAACAAAATAATTCAACAAACTATTTTTATAAACTCCTCTTAAGTTAATAAAATGGGGACACCAAGAGTTGAAAGGAAGGAAAATTCCCCAACTTTTGACTATTAATGCATGTGCCCCAATACATATAATATATATATTTTTTTTTTAAGAAGCATAGATTTGATAGTGATGGTTGAATTTCATTTTCATATGTGATCATTACTAATGGGCACTCACACCTCAAAAGAACAATAACTAGTCTTTGTGACTTTGGAATTTTGAAAAAGAACACAACATTCTAATCTTTTTAATTTCTTGGTGGAAGTATGACACCAACATCAACATGGTCCCTCAAAATCTCTTTATTCCTTATCCATTTTTCATCTCTATGTGGAGGATTCCTATTGGATTAACATATTAGGAAATGTCAATTAGGTTGCTAAAATGAAAAAAAAATCACATGGGTTTTTTTTTTCCTTCATTAAAAAATATTGAAATTTCATTGAAGCTCAACTAAGCATGAGATCTTGGTGGGGTTGTAATTCGAGGGTTGCTCAATCTCCATGATCTTGAAGGTTCATGCACGATATCCATTGAGATCCCATCTTAGCCAACACAATGCAATTTAGTTTATAGGTGATTTTGCATTTGTTTATTCAATGTAAAGTGTTTGAAGATCTAGTTAAAGTTGAAGAAATCTCCCATGCATGACACCAATAAACTTGTCATTTTTTTCCTTCAAAACAATCATTATCACATTCAAATTATGATTATCCCAAATTATTTGATATAAGACATCAGATTTTTAATCAATAATAGTTATTAATAACTTATTATATAATTTTATTACACGATAATCATCGATTAAAAAAACGCAAGATACAAAAACTATGAAAGAATCAATACAAACGGTTTGTTTGTTGAGATCCCAAAATTTTATTCAAAATTAGAGCCTCAAGTATAATAAAATTTCAAATTTTAAACGTATAATATAATTTTTATATTTCTTTATCGGTAAAGCCTCATTTTTGAAACTCGGATAAAAATAAAATCCCTCAAAATTTAAGAAATTTATGCCGGACCAGTGGAGAGAGGACACCAACCCACTAGTTTAAACCGGCACAAGCACTGGTCATACTTTTTTTTTCTTTCCAAATTGGTGGATGGTGGCTTGATGATTGAAAGAATGATTAAAGATCCCAATGGAATTGTAGTCTCACATTTGCTAATTATGGAATCATTGCCTGTACAAGTCAAACTTGTTAACTTAATCCAATACCTGTAACATTATGTTGTGAATAAACTCACACTAATAGAGGTGAATTGAGAGAAAACTCTTTTATATATACCCACAAAAGAATTACAAAGCTTTCAATACAAGCTTTACAAAAAACTCTCAAACACTTTATTCTCTATCTTTTCTCACGATTTGGGATTTCCGGGATACATTAACAATGGATTTAGGGCTCCTTATATACTGCCCAAACCGCGTGCTACAGTAACACGCGTTTGACAACTTGATCCAGCTTCATGCCAACTTCACTTCAATTTGTAGCTGTCTTCATGTTGCTGCTTTTCGGTGGTAGTGTGCACACAGCTAGTTTCATGAGCTGGCTTCAACAAATCTCCCCCTCGGTGAAGATTTCCCAAAATCTGAGCCGACCATTAATCATCCAAACCGGATCCTCCAAAGGATCCTCCCCTGGCTGCATCTGTATGACTGCCTACGTACCCTGAGTTGGGATCAAGCCAATCGTAGTTCTCTGAATCTCCCAACTCTGACTATGTGGAGAGTTTTGTCATCCCGGCTATGGCACGACAGATTTCAAGCTTCTCCTTCGGTAAGACCTTCGTGAACATATCGGCACCGTTGTCGTCGGTGTGAATTTTCCTGAGTTCTAACAATCTTGAGCTCAGGACGTCCCGTATCCAATGATACCTCACATCGATATGTTTTGACCTCGAGTGAAATGTCGAATTTTTACCAAGACAGATAGCGCTCTGGCTATCGCAGTACAAAATGTACTTCTCCTGCTTGAAACCCAATTCCTGGACGAATGTCTTCATCCACAGCAATTCCTTGCAAGCTTCCGTCGCTGCAATGAATTCCGCCTCTGTGTGTAGAAAGTGCAACACACCTCTGCAACCTTGACTGTTGCCCAGCTCCTCCTGCCTGAGAGAGTAATCAGATACCCCGAAGTAGACTTTCGGGTATCCACATCTCCTGCCATATCTGAATCGGTGTAGCCTATCAACACTGGCTTGTCGCTGCTTCCAAAACATAACCTCATTTTGGATGTGCCTCGTAGATACCGCATAATCCATTTGACAGCATTCCAGTGTTCCCGTCCTGGGTTTGACATAAACCGGCTGACCAATCCAACTGCGTGTGCTAAGTCTGGCCTCGTGCACACCATGGCATACATAAGACTTCCCACTGCTGAGGTGTATGGAACCTGTTTCATTTCCTCCTTATCTGACTCAGTAGAGGGACTCTGTTGTGTACTCAATCTAAAGTGGGTAGCAAGATGAGTGCTAACCGCTTTAGCCTTGTCCATCTGGAATCTCTGAAGTACTTTCTCGATGTACTCCTCCTGTGACAAGTATAACCTCCTGGCTTTCCGATCACGACCGATCCTGATGCCAAGAATCTGTTTAGCTGGCCCCAAGTCTTTCATCTCAAAAGACTTACTCAGTTGCTGCTTCAAATTATCAATCCTCGATTGATTTCTGCCAACTATCAACATATCATCTACATATAACAGTAAGATGATAAAATCATCGTCAGAAAACTTCTGAACGAATACACAATGGTCTGAAGTGGTCTTCTTGTATCCCTGCTCCCTTATAACTGACTCAAACTTCACGTACCACTGTCTCGGTGCCTGTTTCAAACCGTATAGGCTTTTCCTGAGTCTGCACACAAAGTCCTCTTCCCGCTGACTCTGAAGCCTTCTGGTTGCTCCATATAAATTCTTCTTCCAGATCCCCGTGAAGAAATGCGGTTTTGACATCCATCTGCTCAACTTCCAGGTCGAGGCTTGCTGCTAAGCTGAGTACCACTCTGATGGATGACATCTTCACAACTGGAGAGAAGATTTCATCGAAGTCAATGCCTTTCCTCTGATTGAATCCCTTGACGACTAGTCTGGCTTTATACCGGGGTTGTGAAGTATGCTCCTGTTGCTTCACCCTGTACACCCATTTGTTCTTCAAAGCCCTTTTGCCTCTTGGCAATTTCACCAACTCAAAAGTGTGATTGTCATGCAAAGATTTCATCTCATCTTGCATGGCTTCCTCCCACTTTTCTCTGTCCTCTGTTTCCACAGCCTCCTGGTAGCTCTCGGGTTCTCCCCCGTCAGTAAGCAGCACATACTCATATGCAGAGTATTTGGTTGAAAGTCGCCTTTCTCTGTCAGACCTTCTCTGTGGAACTGTTGGTGTAGCTTCTGGTACTGGTGGTTGATCATGATCATCATCTCTGGGAGCTTCATCACCTGTACCCTCCTGTCTGGGAACCTCATATTCAACTCGTACTGGCACCGGTGTATGAGGTTCTGGATTCACATTTATGTATTGCTGGGGCATTGTCTTCATCTCCTTTCTGATATCTTCTATGGTCTGGTCTTCAACAAAGACAACATCTCAGCTTCTGACAATCTTCTTCTCCACAGGATCATAGAGTTTATAGCCGAAATCATCCTGACCATAGCCAATAAAGACACATTGTCGCGTCTTTGCATCGAGCTTGGATCTCTCGTCCTTTGGGATATGTACAAATGCTTTGCACCCAAAGACATGCAAGTGTTCGTATGACACTTCTTTACCTGTCCAAGCTTGGTTAGGAACATTACCTTTCAGTGCGACCGCTGGGGACATGTTCAAAACATGAACTGTTGTGATGAGTGCTTCTCCCCAAAATGTCTTCGGCAGCCTGGCTTGTGACAGCAAGCTTCTGATCCTCTCGCACAAGGTTCTGTTCATCCTCTCAGCTAGGCCATTCAGCTGAGGTGTCTTCGGAGGTGTCGTTTGATGTCTGATTCCTTGCATCTTGCAGTACTGATCAAACGGACCTCTGTATTCTCCACCGTTGTCTGTTCTGATGCACTTCAGTTTCTTGCCGGTTTCTCTCTCCACCAAAGCATGAAACTCCTTGAACACTCCTAGCACTTGATCTTTTCTCTTCAAGGTGTATGCCCAGATCTTCCTTGAATGATCATCAATAAATGTTACGAAATACAGTGACCCTCCGAGTGTTCGTGTCTGCATCGGACCGCATACATCTGAATGTATGAGATCTAGTACCTCCGGTTTCCGTTGAGGCGGGGAGCTCTGGAAGGATACTCTGTTCTGCTTTCCAGCCATGCAGTGTTCACACTTCCGTAAGTGTGAGTTCTTCAATTCCGGAAGAACATTCCGCCTGCGTAGTATCTCCATCCCTGTTTGGCTCATGTGACCGAGCTTTTTGTGCCATAACTCGGCTGCCTCATTACTGTTGACTGTATTTATGCTACTATTTGAAAGCTTAGCATGCATCAAATACAGGGTTGAGTCTTTCTTACCTCGTGCCACGACCATCGATCCTTTAGTGAGCTTCCAGCATCCGTCACTAAAGGTGCTGCAGAAACCTTCATCATCCAGCTTACCTGTTGAGATCAGGTTTAACCGGATATCTGGGATGTGCTTGACTCCCTTCAACACTAGCCTTGTCCCGTTCTCTGTTTCAAGGCAGATGTCTCCAATACCGACGGCTTTGGACTGTCCGTCATTCCCCATCCTTACAGCACCGTAGTCCCCTGGTGTATAAGATGAAAAGAAGTCTCTGCGAGATGTGGCGTGTATGGAGGCGCCACTATCTATCACCCAACTGGTCTCGTGGTTGGCAAGATTCACAACAGCTTCTTCATACATTATGCAAAATTCTTTGGAGGTTTTCTCGGTGGTAGTAGCAACTCTTTCTTGATTAGAGTCACCATCTCTCCTGGACTGCTCGTTCTTCAGTTTGTAGCAATCCCGCTTCATATGGCCTTTCTTCTTACAGTGATAGCACTCAATATCCCTCGTTCTTGATTTCCCTCGGTTCTTGTCTGATCTCCCTGGGCCTCGGCTTTTACTCCTCCCCCTTCTGGTGTTCTTTTCTGTCACTAGAGCTTCTGAGGTTGAGGCTGATGCTGACTCCTGCATTCTTGTCCTCTTTTCTTCCTCGAAGATCCTGGTCTTTGCCATCTCCATAGTGACTTTCCCATCTGCGGCTGAATTTATCACCGTAGATCTGAACGTTTCCCAAGATTCTGGTAACGTATTAAGGAGTATTAAACCATTTACCTCATCTCCGAAGTCTATGCCCAATCCAGACAATTCCTTCATGGTTCCGAGGAAGTCATTGATATGATCCGCCACAGCTGTACCCTCCTGGTATTTCAAACCCATCATCTTCTTGATGTAGTACAGCTTGTTGTTGCCAGTCTTTGCTCGGAAAAGCTCCTCCAGCTTTCCCCATAAGGTACGTGCATTTACATCTTCACTGACATGGTTGACGATACTATCGTCGATCCACTGACGAATAGTACTGCATGTTTTCTGGTGAAGATTAGCCCACTTCTCATCGGATATTCCTTCTGGTTTCTTCTCCAGAAATATCGGTCCATCATAGTCCTTCACATACAGAAGGTCTTTCATCCTTCCTCTCCATGTGAAATAGTTTGTACTGGTTAACAAAATCATTTTTCCGTTGCTCCCCCCCATCATAAAAATTCTAAGCAGAATTTCAAAAAACGGACCTCACCGTTGCGTCCGGAATGGTCGAAAATGGTGGAAATGACACTTCGTTTGTCAAAATCCGACACAGGGACCAAATAGCAAATTCCAGAAATTACAGGGGTCAAAATGCAATTTCCGAAAGTTCAGGGGCCAAAGTGCAATTACGGAAAAGTTCAGGGACTAAATTGCAATTTACAAAAAGTTTAGGGACTAAATTGTAAATATCTGAAAGTATATGGGCTAAAATGTAATTTTCAGAAAGTTCATGGACCTATCTGAATTTTACCAGGCACGCTGACGTGGCAGCTGACTGGGCTGCTGACTGTGCGCTGACTGGGCGCTGACTGGGCGCTGACGTGGCGGATGACTCAGCTTCGTCTTCAACCTTTGGGCGCGTGGGGCGCGTGAGATGCGCGTGGGGCGCGTGAAGACGTCTCTGACCGGCGCGTGCGGCGCGTGCGGCGTGCTGGGACCTCCGTTTGATTGCCGGAAAATATCACCGTACTCGTCTCTCCGTGAAAAGTCCGATGATATGCTCAAAATCGATTTTCGACAACTTTCGTCGGAATCGACTTTCCGAACCGAAACTTCGTTACTGAATTTCGGGATCCCTCCGTGGAACCGTAGCTCTGATACCACTTGTTGTGAATAAACTCACACTAATAGAGGTGAATTGAGAGAAAACTCTTCTTTTATATATACCCACAAAAGAATTACAAAGCTTTCAATACAAGCTTTACAAAAAACTCTCAAACACTTTATTCTCTATCTTTTCTCACGATTTGGGATTTCCGGGATACATTAACAATGGATTTAGGGCTCCTTATATACTGCCCAAACCGCGTGCTACAGTAACACGCGGTTTGACAACTTGATCCAGCTTCATGCCAACTTCACTTCAATTTGTAGCTGTCTTCATGTTGCTGCTTTTCGGTGGTAGTGTGCACACAGCTAGTTTCATGAGCTGGCTTCAACACATTACAGTCACCAAAGTTCAGTTACAGCTCCCAGAAAGGTTGAATCAAAACTCACAACCTTACCATGGAAATAATGGGACTTGATTAAGAAATTCAAATATTCAATGTCACCTCAAAATATCTTACATTACTGTTTCTAAGATGGAAAGCATCCTTAGGATGATGATGATGATGAAAGAATCTCACCACCTCGTGTGTATTTGAGAATGACAAATCTAATCGACAGAGTATAAAACTGGCAGGATTCAAGAGATCAGTCACCTGAAATTAAACCCATAAAATTGCCGTTTTCTCAGGACAATGGTTTAGTTTTCTTTATTTTGATCATAATCGAAGGCCAAATCAAAAAATATCTGGTTGCAGTTATCTACAAAGTGAACGTCTAGGCCAAACCAAATCAAACATGTTTGCCAACAGAATCAGATAAATTTGTCTTGGCTGCCTTCAGTATCAGGTCTCTCAACTGTCTTAGCTGCTTCGATTTCCGGCATTTTCACACTTACAGTTTTCAATTCTACGCCAACATTCTGTCAAGAATATTACAAGTGTGAACATCCAAGAAGCTTTCTGACAAAAACTCCTGAAATGTCCATCAACACAAGATATGAAAATGCAACTGCAATGCCACAACCTGTGAATAGGTTCATTTTTGTGCTAATAGAAAATAAAATTCGTGGGACTAAATTGTTTTGAAAAAAAATTAGAAGAACAGACCAAGTACAGGACGATAGTAGTTTTATTATTCTTACAATATATCCAGAAGATACAAAATATTTTAAGAGCTCAAATCCATTATGGCAGAAATTAAATGTTGGAAATTCTTCCAAATATTCATTAAGGGTAAATCTGTCATTTGGTATCATTGGGTGCTTGTGAGGGGTACAACTCTTTGGAGGGTTGCATCCCAACCCAAAGGGTGCCCTATTGGCACCCTTCCATGCCTTATATAATGTGACTTTATATTGATTACAAGGACAAGGGAAAAATCCGATTTTGCAAGAGACGTTTTTGTTTTCTTTGTTTTAGAGAGAGTTTCACCACATTTCCTAATTCGAATACTTGTCAAGAAGTGCTCCTCGGACAAGAAGGAACCAAGTTATCCTGGGAGAACATTGGCCAATTACAAATCCGTAAAGCACCTGTGACGGGGCCAATAAGTTCTTAAGGACAAAGATCTTCTCGACTTGGATTGTTTCTGTAATCTCAATTTCCAGGTTTGTTTTCAGGTTTCCTGGTTTTAGGGTTTATGCATGTTAGACTAGATTTACTTTCGTTTTCTGGTTTGATTTGGATGTTGGCATGTTATTTGATGTTTAATGACACTAATTTTACTACAATCTTAAGAACTTATTGCTTTCTAGTGTTGTTAGACTGTAAATTCGCATGCTAGAGTATAATATTTTCTGGAAAATACGAACTGTGCATAAAAAACCCGTAGGGCGTTTGATAAGTGTGGTTTATACCCACTTATTATGGCATTCTCAGCTTATTATTTTGTTATAATTCGAGATATTTAATATGATTTATAATTTATTTTATGTTTTATTTATAGGAGCATTAATATATGGATCGGGGAATAATTGCACGTGTTTTGGGAAATTTCGGGAAGACACAGGACGAGCAGGGAAGAATTGCGCCGAGGCGCCAAAATCCCATACAAGTTCCAGGGAGAATGGCGCCACGGCGCCATTCATCAAAAGCAATGGGCGCCGCGGCGCCCATTCATTAAGCAACAATGAGCGCCGCGGCGCCCATTCATTGATTAAACAAAGGCGCCGCGGCGCCTCCTCACCCATACAATTTCCCGACAATTTGCGCTGCGGCGCTGCGGAGAAGAAAAGTACGCGCATATCAGGAAATTAATTTTAGGGTTTTTAATAATCCTAATGCTACCCAAAGACTCCCTGCCTCAACTATAATATAACATTACATCCAACACTCGAAGGGAGGCTAATACAGAGCATAAAACACAGAAACACATATTTTTAGAGATCCAAGGAGAGGATTGAAGAGCGACAAGAGGAGACAAAGGCTGTAATATCCGGAGAGGAAGAGATTCAATTCGGGTTTTATCTTCTTATTTCTTTCTTAGACTCTAATGATTTCCATTAAATTCGTGGCTTGATTATTTATTGTTTTATCTTTTGTCATGAATTTACTCCTTAATTTTGGAGAATGATGTAATTGATGCTTGAACCTTGTATTTTTGTTTATCAATTTTGTAATGAAGTTTTATTAATTATTTATATTCTTTTGAGTTTAATGCTTCTTAATTGTTGGCCACATTGAAGATGATGAATGTTTAGAATCTATCACTCGAGAGAGGGGATTTTGAATAGATCTAGAGAATATAACCTAGGATTTTATAGAGTTCGAGAGAATCTGTAGTCCTTTGAAGTCGTTAAAATAGAATCACAAATCGTAATGAGTTGTTAACTATTGGATTTTTATAGAGATATCGAAGTCTATAGTTGATAATATTTTCACTCGGCACTCGAGAGAGGGAGTGAATATTTTAGGATCTTGACTTATAAATAATATAACTGAACAAAGATTAATTGGCATGAAAAATACATAGGAGACAGCTAGGTGAAATCAGGATCCAGAATCTCTATCGTATTAGTTCCTCCTATTTTATTATTTTTATATTTTATTATTTATTAAAAATCTTTATTATTTATTTTCTAAATAAAGTTAGGATTATCAATTGTAGTACTTAGTGCGAGTTAACACAATCCTTGTGGGTTCGACACTCTTTCACTGATTTATACTAAAACTTGACACCGTACACTTGCGGTATGATATAAAAATATCACAACAAGTTTTTGGCGCCGTTGCCGGGGATTGTTTGTTTAATTCACATTAATACTACTACCAAGTAATCTTAGCTTTAATTTAGATTTTTATTTTTATTTTTATTTTTATTCTTCTTTATTTTTATCTTACGTTTTATTTTTATTTTTATTTTATTTTAATTTAATTTATTTTTATATTTTTCGTACGAGGTGAATTTGAAAAGAAGCAATGGCAGATCCTATTGGTGCACTGATAGCTGAAGTATCGTCCTTCACGACTCATCTAGCAGTATTGATAAATCAAATGAGTCAACCGTCTATTGAAGCTGTTTCTGCTAATGGAATGTTTTTATCCAACAGAGGAGCAGGATTTGAACAAGTACAGTATGTGAACAATTGGAACTTCAACAACTGTAGAGGCAGTCATATGCTTAATTATTATCATCCGAATTTTTCATATGCTGATATGGAGAACATTTTGCAACCTCCTCATGGCTTCAATTATCCAAAAGTTGAGCAGAAACCTTCCTTAGAAGACCTCATGATCACGTTTGTAGCTACAGCTTCAGAGAGGTTTGAGAAGAATGAGTCAATGCTGGATAATATCGAAACACGAATGGGCAATATAGAGGCAAATATGAAATCTTTAGAAGCAAAAATTGAGTTGCTTGCTTCTTCCATGGCCAATCAACAAACATGGGATTTTCCGAGTGATACTGAAGTCAACCCCAATGAGCAATGTCAAATTAGAACCTGTAGGAGCGGAAAAGAGTTTAAAGACACCTCTCAGGACTTAGGCAGTAAAGAAGATGAAATGGTATTTCAGGAGGAAACAGTAACAGAAGAAGAAAACAAAGGTGAATTGATAATTAGAGGTCAAAATGAAGAAATCACCTTCAGTGTTTTAGAGCCATGCCGAGTTCTCAAGGTGATGCAGACTGTCACATGATAGATACAGTAGAAAAGAGAGTTGAAACCAGACATGGTGAATCAGTATTTCAACAGCCTATGAGCATAATGCAACCATGTATAAAGGAAAATTCTCTGCAGCTAAACTCGAAACCACTCCCAAAGGGTCGTAAAAAGAGGAAAAGAAAGGCCAGTTCTAACTTAGAGATAATTCCTGGAAGATTAAAAAGAAAACCGAGCCAATTTTGCCGAATGTGCGTCCAAAATTTCCAATTGAAGGGAAATCTACATATCCTGGGGGACCATCTATGGATAAATCACCACAGCCTGCCAAGCTATCTTTTTCATGTCATAAGAACGGGTGGATACCAAAGAAGAAAACAGATGAGATTACCCGGTTCACTACTTTTAAGCCACCATAACCATTTGGGTGGTTGCGTCTGGCTGAAGACGTTAAACTTAGCGCTAGCGGGGAGGCAACCCTTGCATTTCTTTTATTATTATTTTCTTACTTTTTATTTTTATTTTATCTTATTTTATTTTATTGTGTGCTATTTATTTATTTGCATGTTATTTATGCAGGTAGCATGAGACACACAAAGCCCGCGCAACCAAATTCTAACCAGCAAGAGTCTGATCAACTCCATGCACGGTAGTGTTGTTCCTTACTCTTGTTCTTTAAATTTTTATCTTACATTGAGGACAATGCAAATTTTAAGTTTGGGGGTGTGTGCATGTTGCTTACTTGTTATTTAGTTGTTTAAATTTTGTTATTTAGTTATTTAAATTTATTGAAAAAAAAAAAAAAAAAAAAAAAAAAAAAAAAAATTTTAGTCTTTGATAGTAAAGCATAAATCTTGTGATAATATTGTTTGTTTATGGGTGAAATTTTAGAAACGATAAGTGCCTAATTTACTTTTTTCTGATGCCTTGAATAATTGATCTATGTTAGACTCGTAAGCACTTAAAAAACAGGTTTTTAGCAGTAAAACTTAAGTAGTTGACAAGGTGACTAGTTGAAGAAATTGCATGTCGATGAATGACCGTTTGCTTAGATATCTATCTTGATTTGCTAGTGTTATGAAGTATGGTATAGCTAAAAAGAAAAATGTCTCTAAAGAAAGAAAATAAACCACCTATAACCGATAAGCGTGAAGCTACCCATGGGCGAGTATTAGGACCACCATGAGGAGAAATGCTACCTTAAAGGGTAGGTGAGTTGAAAAAAAAAAGTGAAAAATGAGAAAAGCAAAAAGAGACAAGAAAAGAAAAGAAAAATCATACCATACCGAACACAAAATAAGGCAATTACAGAGCATAATTGAGATATTTAGGTTGGTTTGACCCATCGATTCTAATTTTTAAACGAAATCATTGAGTTAGCTTACTTAAGATCAAAGCTGTGAATGACCTTTACACACACACACCGTGAGTCTAGCTTAGATAATTTATTCCAGAATTTGGATTCGAGTTGCAATTGCGTACTTTGAAGGTTCTCTAATTTCATTTATAAGCTTTCTTTGAGGATATATTTATGTGCAACTATCGAGACTATCTTTTGTTATTTTTATATTTTTGCATGATTGTGTGTGAATGACGTTTGTGGGTGTCGTCGCTGTAAGCCCTCACGAGACTATAACTCGTCCACTAGGGTCGCCTAGGGGTTTAAAGGCTTGTTGCATATGCTAAATGCAATCGTGATCCCTACGAAAGTGACTTAGTTAATTTAGTAATTTTTATTTGTTATTTGAATTTAGTTTTTATTTTATCTTTTGCTCGGGACTAGCAAAACCTTAAGTTTGGGGGTATTTGATAAGTGTGGTTTATACCCACTTATTATGGCATTCTCAGCTTATTATTTTGTTATAATTCGAGATATTTAATATGATTTATAATATTATTTTATGTTTTATTTATAGGAGCATTAATATATGGATCGGGGAATAATTGCACGTGTTTTGGGAAATTTCGGGAAGACACACAGGACGAGCAGGGAAGAATTGCGCCGAGGCGCCAAAATCCCATACAAGTTCCAGGGAGAATGGCGCCACGGCGCCATTCATCAAAAGCAATGGGCGCCGCGGCGCCCATTCATTAAGCAACAATGAGCGCCGCGGCGCCCATTCATTGATTAAACAAAGGCGCCGCGGCGCCTCCTCACCCATACAATTTCCCGACAATTTGGCGCTGCGGCGCTGCGGAGAAGAAAAGTACGCGCATATCAGGAAATTAATTTTAGGGTTTTTAATAATCCTAATGCTACCCCAAGACTCCCTGCCTCAACTATAAATATAACATTACATCCAACACTCGAAGGGAGCTAATACAGAGCATAAAACACAGAAACACATATTTTTAGAGATCCAAGGAGAGGATTGAAGAGCGACAAGAGGAGACAAAGGCGTAATAAATCCGGAGAGGAAGAGATTCAATTCGGGTTTTATCTTCTTATTTCTTTCTTAGACTCTAATGATTTCCATTAAATTCGTGGCTTGATTATTTATTGTTTTATCTTTTGTCATGAATTACTCCTTAATTTTGGAGAATGATGTAATTGATGCTTGAACCTTGTATTTTTGTTTATCAATTTTGTAATGAAGTTTTATTAATTATTTATATTCTTTTGAGTTTAATGCTTCTTAATTGTTGGCCACAATTGAAGATGATGAATGTTTAGAATCTATCACTCGAGAGAGGGGATTTTGAATAGATCTAGAGAATATAACCTAGGATTTTATAGAGTTCGAGAGAATCTGTAGTCCTTTGAAGTCGTTAAAATAGAATCACAAATCGTAATGAGTTGTTAACTATTGGATTTTTATAGAGATATCGAAGTCTATAGTTGATAATATTTTCACTCGGCACTCGAGAGAGGGAGTGAATATTTTAGGATCTTGACTTATAAATAATATAACTGAACAAAGATTAATTGACATGAAAAATACATAGGAGACAGCTAGGTGAAATCAGGATCCAGAATCTCTATCGTATTAGTTCCTCCTATTTTATTATTTTTATATTTTATTTATTTATTAAAAATCTTTATTATTTATTTTCTAAATAAAGTTAGGATTATCAATTGTAGTACTTAGTGCGAGTTAACACAATCCCTGTGGGTTCGACACTCTTTCACTGATTTATACTAAAACTTGACACCGTACACTTGCGGTATGATAAAAATATCACAACAAGTTTTTGATCCCTACGAAAATTTGGATGTTGGCATGTTATTTGATGTTTAATGACACTAATTTTACTACAATCTTAAGAACTATTGCTTTCTAGTGTTGTTAGACTGTAAATTCGCATGCTAGAGTATAATATTTTCTGGAAAATACGAACTGTGCATAAAAAACCCGTAGGGCGTTCGAACGCCCGACGCACGCGAAGGCTAAAAATTTGAATTTTCGTAAGAACGTTCGAACGCATCTTCAAACGCAACTCGAACGCAAGCCTTCTGCCTTAGAAAGTTTGAACGCGTCCTAAACGCAACTCAAACGTGAACTCTCTGGAATCATTCTGTTCGAACACGTTCACGAACGCTATACGAACGTGAACTCTCTGGAATCATTCTGTTCGAACGCGTTATCAAACGCTACTCGAACGTGAACTCTCTGGAAACACTTCGTTCGAACGCGTTATCAAACGCAACACGAACGCACACACACTGGACAGTCTCGTTTGAACGTAGATACGAACGTGACACTAACGATTTTGTCCTGGAAGTATCATAAACTGCAAACTTTAATTAATATTAATTGGTTAGTCATATACTATAAACACATTAATCTTGGTAGTATAGATTTAAGTTATTATTAAGTTGTTCAATTATCACAAGCATACACATAGTGATAAAGTTGAAATTGATTGGTTGTTGCATAATTGGTTGAGAATTTAAAGTGTAATTTTACACAAGTAATTCTATCCAATCTTGATTGACATATATATCTACATTTATCGTATTAATTATTGGAAAAGTGTAAATCTGGGTTGTGAATTGCTAAAAGATCCTATTGGAAAAGTGTTCGAAGAATATTCGTTCACTCAATTTTCCTTAAGTATCTTTAGTTGAAATTCAAAGACTTGTGTTTATTGGAACTTTCGTCCATTAGAACAACAAGTGACTACCTAGTACATCACTTTGAACAAGATCATTCGTTGATCGTTGTGCAATTTGTCTTTCGTAGACTGATTGAACCCTGTTGATTTCCAGTTACATATGGCTAGCGGAAATATCACGGTACCGGTCTCTCACGGAGAAAAGCCGGAGAAATTTGGTGGGGCAAATTTCAAACAGTGGCAGAGCAAAATGCTGTTCTACCTGACAATTCTCCAGTTGGCTAAATTCCTCAAAGATCCTCGGGTCATGTGGAGGGTGAATCTGAATTGGCCAAGGAAGAGCGAGAACAGACTTGGATGTCTGGAGACTTTTTATGCAAGAACTACCTTTTGGGTGGTCTTGACAATACCCTGTACAATGTGTACCAAGGCATGACTTCTGCGAAGGTCATCTGGGAATCTCTCGAGAAGAAGTATAAAACCGAAGATGCCGGACAAAAGAAATTTGTCGTGGGTAGGTTCCTGGATTACAAGATGGTAGATTCAAGGACGGTGATGTCTCAGTTGGGTGAACTGCAATTGATCATTCATGAAATACTGGATGAGGGAATGAAACTCTGTGAGATGTTTCAAGTTGCCGCCATAATTGAAAAGTTGCCTCCATCATGGAAGGACTTCAGGAGCTATCTGAAACACAAAAAGAAGCAGATGAGCCTTGAAGACCTCAGTGTTCGATTGAGAATCGAGGAGGACAACAGGATGTCCGAGAAGGCCAGCTACAAGACTCTGGATTCTAAGGCCAACATCATTGAAGGTGCAAAGGGTAGCAAAAAGAGAAAGAACAGTGGAGCTGACTCTGGGAACAAGAAGTTCAAGGGAAAATGCTACAACTGTGGAAAGAGCGGTCATATGTCAAAGGACTGCAGGAACAAGAAGTCTCAGGACAAGGGCAAGAAAAAGAAATATGAGGCCCATGTTACTGAAGGCGAGCAGCTGACTGATGATATCTCAGAGATGAAACTATCAGCACTGGTAACCGAAGCCAACATAGTTGGGAATCCGAGAGAATGGTGGGTAGACATTGGGGCTACTCGTCATATCTGTGCAGACAGTAAGATGTTTTCCATGTACCAGAAGGTCGATGGCGGCGATCATCTGACCATGGGAAACTCGTCTACCTCTCAGGTGGTTGGACAAGGCACAATGGTTCTGAAGATGACATCCGGAAAGGAGCTAACATTGAAGAATGTACTGCACGTTCCAAATATTCGGAAGAACTTGGTCTCGGGCTCTCTCCTTAGTAAGGCTGGTTTTAAGCTTGTATTTTTTTCTGATAAGTTTGTAATGACAAAGAATGATATGTATGTAGGAAAAAGGTTACCTGACTGAGGGCCTTTTCAAGCTAAATGTAATGACTGTTAACCGTGCTATTAATAAAGCTAGTTCGTCTGCTTATATTATTGTGTCACAAAATGTATGGCATGAGAGGTTAGGACATGTTAATTATGATACCATGCGTAAATTAATTAACATGGACCTTATACCTAAATTTGCAATTGATAGCCAACATAAGTGTGAAGCATGTGTTGAAGCAAAAATGCATCGAGCATCATTTCATTCTATAGAACGCAGTTCTGAACCGCTAGAACTTGTACATACCGATGTATGTGACATGAATATTGTGCAAACAAGAGGCGGTAAAAAGTACTTTGTCACTTTTATCGATGACAGCACAAGATTCTGTTATGTGTACTTACTGAGAACCAAAGCTGAAGCAATTGAGAGCTTCGTACACTATAAGAACGAAGTTGAAAACCAACTTGGCAAGAAAATCAAAAGAATCAGGAGTGATAGAGGCGGTGAATACGTTTCACCATTCGGTGAATATTGTTATGTGCACGAAATTATTCACGAAACCACTGCTCCTTATTCTCCTCAACAGAACGGAATTGCGGAGCGCAAAAACCGAACGTTGAAGGAAATGATGAACGCCATGTTGATCAGTTCGGGTCTACCCCAGAACTTGTGGGGGGAAGCCTTGCTTTCCGCGAACTACGTTCTGAACAAGCTTCCTCACAAAAGACTAGACAAGACACCATATGAATTGTGGAAATGTTTCGTACCTTCCTACAAATACCTCAAAGTGTGGGGGTATCTTGCCAAAGTAATGGTTCCTAAACCTAATAAGGTTAGAATATGACCCAAAACTGTTGATTGTATATTCATTGGATATGCTCGCAACAGTAGTACGTATCGATTCTTGGTACACAAGTCGGAGATTCCTGACATCAATCCGACCATGATAATTGAGTCAAGAATGCGATATTTTTTGAAGAGACATTTCCTTATAAGGAAAGACAGCGCACAGAGTCTCTCAAAAGAACAGTGGATGCTGTCAAGGACAGTGATCAAGTTGACCAAGAATCAGATCAACGTGTAAATGCTGAGACAATCGAGCCTAGACATAGCAAAAGAGCTAGAACGTCTAAGTCGTTTGGTCCCGATTTTCTGACATACTTGTTAGAAAATAAGCCTCAAAGCTATAAAGAAGTTATGGCTTCTCCGGAGGCACCTCTTTGGAAAGAGGCCATTAACAGTGAGATTGATTCAATCCTACATAACCATACTTGGGAGTTGGTTGATCTTCCACCAGGTTGTAAGCCGTTGGGCTACAAATGGATATTTAAAAGGAAGATGAAAACAGATGGATCAATAGATAAGTATAAGGCGAGGCTTGTCATAAAAGGTTATAGACAAAAGGACGGCCTTGATTACTTCGACACCTATTCACCAGTGACCCGTATTACATCGATAAGAATGCTAATAGCCATAGCAGCTATATTTGGTCTTGAAATACATCAAATGGATGTAAAGACGACATTCTTGAATGGTGAATTGGATGAAGAAATTTACATGGAACAACCAGAAGGGTTTAGTGTTCCTGGACAAGAACAGAAGGTGTGCAAACTTGTAAAATCCTTGTACGGATTAAAACAAGTACCGAAACAATGGCATGAGAAATTTGACAAAGAAATGTTGTCAAATGGGTTCAAAATCAATGAGTGTGATAAGTGTGTGTACACCAAATCAACTCAAAAATGATATGTCATTGTGTGTCTCTATGTAGACGATATGCTGATAATTGGTAGTAATCATGAAATGATTCAGTCTACCAAAAACGTGTTATCCATCAGATTTGATATGAAAGATATGGGGATAGCTGATGTAATCCTAGGAATAAAGATTTCTAGGACATTAGACGGATATATATTATCACAGACTAATTATATTGAGAAGATACTCGATAAATATATCAAAGGGGATCTAAATGTGGCTAGAACCCCTGTAGACCTAACTCTTCATTTATCAAAGAATACTGGTTCAAGCATATCGCAATTAGAGTATTCGAGAATCATCGGAAGTCTGATGTATCTCACGAACTGCACACGACCTGATATCGCTCAAGCTGTGAATCGGCTTAGCAGATATACGAGCAATCCAGGACACAACCACTGGAAAGCCATAATGAGAGTTTTGAGGTTTCTGAGAGAAACTTCAAAATATGGGCTACATTACGAGAGATATCCTGCTGTACTGGAGGGATACAGCGATGCTAACTGGATATCTAATACGGTGGATTCCAAATCCACGAGTGGATTTGTTTTCACACTTGGTAATGCAGCCGTGTCATGGAAATCCTCGAGGCAACCATGTATTGCCTGGTCTACTATGGAATCTGAGTTCATAGCGTTAGACAAAACAGCGAAAGAAGCAGAATGACTTAGAAACTTCCTGGAGGATATTCCTAGTTGGTCCAAACCGGTGCCAGCGATTAGCATACATTGTGATAGCCAATCGGCAATTGGGAGAGCCCAAAATACAATGTATAATGGTAAGTCTCGACACATACGTCGGAGACATAATACCATACGTCAACTGCTCTCAAGTGGCATAATAACGATCGATTATGTTAAGTCGAAGGAAAATCTAGCGGATCCACTAACTAAAGGTTTACCTCGAGAGCAAGTTGAGAAGTCATCGAGGGGAATGGGCTTGAAGCCTATAATCTAAGAATTGTCACTGTGGAAACCCAACCTAGCTGACTGGAGATCCCAAGATCTAGGTTCAAAAGGGACAACAGAAACTTTGTGCAATTCAAAACAAGCACTGAAGAGTTTCGTACTCTTTCCCATTCCGATAATGACGCTGAGTGCTGTCTGTCATTGGTTAGGATAAGCTAAGGCTTTTAATGATCACTATATTAGGAGATGAGTCCTAATGGGGGTAAAGACAGATTACCTCTTCATAGTAGATCACCTATTTCAAGTAAGAAGTGAGTCCGCTTCCATGGGAACCTTTAAAGGCGGGTTACCCTAAAGTGCTTGATGAATCCAGGACCGTTGTTCAGGGCCAAAATGAACACAACCATAGAACGGGAAAATGGTCGAATTAAAGCTGTGTATTGGCAATTGTCTTGGTTTACACTAACGGCAGAACAGTTCAAGACTATGGGTCACTGGTTTGCCAAGTAAATCAGATTGTCACTCACTAGGAAAGGTTCAAGGCGAAAGCTACCTATTTCGATGCAGCTTTAGTTCATGGTAACTCTCTCAAGTGTCTCCATGAATATTTGAAGAATTGTGGGGGATTGTTGGAAATTCTTCCAAATATTCATTAAGGGTAAATTTGTCCTTTGGTATCATTGGGTGCTTGTGAGGGGTACAACTCTTTGGAGGGTTGCACCCCAACCCAAAGGGTGCCTTATTGGCACCCTTCCATGCCTTATATAAGGTGACTTTATATTGATTACAAGGACAAGGGAAAAATCCGATTTTGCAAGAGACATTTTTGTTTTCTTTGACATTTCCTAGTTCGAATACTTGTCAAGAAGTGCTCCTTGGACAAGAAGGAACCAAGTTATCCTGGGAGAACATTGGCCAATTACAAATCCGTAAAGCACCTGTGACGGGGCCAATAAGTTCTTAAGGACAGAGATCTTCTCGACTTGGATTGTTTCTGTAATCTCAATTTCCAGGTTTGTTTTCAGGTTTCCTGGTTTTAGGGTTTATGCATGTTAGACTAGATTTACTTTCGTTTTCTAGTTTGATTTGGATGTTGGCATGTTATTTGATGTTTAATGACACTAATTTTACTACATTAAAAACTTATAAAGATACCTCCATAAAAGATAGCATGCTCCTCGGCTGACCCTTCATGCCTCGTGCCAGAATCAGCAGAGGATTCATCAGTCTCTTCTGTTTCAGCTTCAACCTCTCCAGCAACTGCAGATTCATTTATAAAGGAATTCATAACCACCAGACATAATAATTCCTCAAAATTTTGAATTAGAAGCTTAGAACTGATGAATATTACATATGGCTTATAAAAAAAAAAAACCAAATTTGCATCGCATACAAACCTTGCGGTAAATCTTTTCTATCTGCTTCAGAAGATTCCGAACCCCTGCTTTCCTTCTATCAGGGCAAGAAGAGCTGCATCAGTCACTTCAACCTGGAAAGACACAAGTTCACGAATGTTCCCCTGTTTGTAGGAAATATATTGATTGATCATCTCTATAAAAACAAGAGCAATTAGATGCCCATTTGGAACAACCATCAGTCCACATGCTTCACGTGTAGTCTTCTCCAAGTAGTCTCTTGCAATGTGCATTTTCTTATCGGTAATATACCCAGCAATAGCAATTACTTCCGTTCTGTCCAAGAGAGGATTGGGTATATTCTCCAAGACATTTGCTGTGCAAACAAACAGAACCTGCAATGAAATACTCTGAAGGGTAAGTAACAAACTGAAAAAATTGTTGAAAGTACTGTTTATTACAGACATATGCTCAAAATTAGTTAGTGTAAGCAACTGCCAGATGCTTATGCAACACATGCGAATAGAAAAGAAACAAGAACATGTCCCAAATCCATTAAAAGTTCTCCTCTACGTTCTTGATAAGTTTCTTCACTCAACAGCTTCCAATTTCATTTCAAAAGCAATCTGTTGGTCTTACTAACTACTTTTGTTTTTGAAACTTCATTTCCCGGTTGGAATTGGATCAGAGAGAAAAAAGTATTTACTTTGTTGTCAACTAGGTGAAATGGGCAAAATGATGTGTTCATGCAAATATCATCTTATGAAAATTAAGAAAAGCAAAAAATAAGCACCAACTTTTGAATATTAGCAACATCAGAATATCCCTAAAGCTACTCAGATTAGTTTAAAGAATGAAATCTAAACAACCCAATTAAAATTAATCAAACTTTACAACCATAATACCATGTCTATTTCATCTATCAGGACAAGAGGATTAGCTGTTCCCACATTTTTTAAGCACTGCACCATCTTTCCTGGCATTGCTCCAATGAAAGTTCTGCGATGACCCTGGATGTAATTTGGGAGCCAATGATGAACGTTTCCTTAAACTATATTGGCAAAAAGCTCTATATTGATTTCATTCCATACATAAGAACACTTAAACTACCTTGATTTCAGTAACATCAGGTAATCCTCCAACAGAAAACCTGTACAACTTAGGTTTAAAAGTTCTTGTAATTGATCGACCAATGCTTGTTTTGCCAACTCCGGGAGGGCCAGAAAGACTAATGAATTTTCCTGAAATGTAAAGTAAAATCCCAAATGACACAAATTTGGTTTGGCCAGGCATATCCTACCTCTGTAATCCATTTAAAATTCCATCAATATATGTCAAGATTTTTTTGTGCTGGAATGACATCAAAGTTCTCATTACTGCATTTGGAATTAGGAAATAATTAATTTGAAAATCACCTACCAATCCTCTTAAAAAATTTGACAAAATAACGATCTAATACAAGTTTGCAAGTCGTTTTTGTGTCTCAGTACTTGGTACATTTAGAGAAAACAACAAAGCATGCTGACATCATTCGAAAAACAATAAATTATTATCATAGCAACCAAATGGAGTAAAAGAGTGCGAAGCCTGTAATTTCCCCAAGGCAGGGCAGTCTGCCATTCCAAATAGTTACGAGTTACATTAAATTCGCTAGAACTGGCCTCAAACAGCTGCAGTTTTGTAAGTTCTTCTGTAACTTGCAGAACATGAGGTGGGCTGGCCATTTGTCCTACTGTTCAATCCTTTCTCTGAACTTTGCTGCAGCAATGAAACACAAATGTACCGTTTGGTATAAAGTTTTGTAACCTTATGTTGATGGTGTTTTTAAGCACTATGATATTTAAGGAGTACGACAAGGGTAAAAAAGTAATTCCCTTCTCAGTCGAAATCATTAATGCCGACCCGACCACATGAGTGAGGAGCCGAGCACTTTATGATCGGTAACCCGACCACTTAAAGATCGGATGACCGGGCAATTATCAGGTCGACAGCACACTCTCAGTACAAAAGACTATCATGACCGACCACATGAAGACCGGGAATATGGCGGGATATGCTCCAGAGATAAATTATCCTATTCTTATGGGATAAGGGGATAAGTTATCCTATTCTTATGGGGTAAGGAGATAAGTTATCCTATTCTAATAGGGTATGATAAGTAAATGTAGTTTTGATTAGGAATCCTTATGAGAAAATAGAATAGTTTTGACTAGGAATCCTAATAGGAAAAGGAGACCATCTCCAAATTGGGAATTCTTGTACAAATAGGAATCTGATTTCTTCACCATTATAAATAGGAGGGTAAAGTGAGTGTAAGAGAACAAGTTGAAGGCATCAAAAAATTAGTGATCAGAATCATCAAGCTCTGATTTGTAAACAAACAAAGAAGAGTCCTGAGAAGTGTGTTTAGTAATAAAGAGTACCATCCTGTTCTTGTCCGTGGACGTAGGTCGGATCCAAAATCCACCGAACCACGTTAAATCTCCTTGTTGATTGATGTGCTTATCTGTCTCTCGCTAAATTTGCTTTTGGTCCCCATAACCAAACAAATTCACTATTGAAGGAGGATTACCTCGGAGGTGATATTCCCATATTACCCTGAGACCAAAATCCGCCGTCAACAGTTGGCGCCGTCTGTGGGGAATCCTACAAAAAGCAACTCGCGTAGTAAGACAATGGCGGAAGGCGGAAACCAACAATCATCAGGGAGCTCGGCTGCAGATTGGATGGAGAAGATCGAGGAAAACCTTAGGAAAGAAAGGGAGGAAAACCAAACTCTGCTAAAAGCCATAGTAGACCGGTTAGAAAAGATGGAAGGAACACACGACGGAAAGTTCGAGGTCGGGACTAGCCGATGAAGGAACGAAACAGCAGAGGGAAAAAGAATTGTCGATACAAGTGAGGACGACAGACCCCGGAGGAGGGGTCCCTACAGGGTAAGATCTGTGGTGGTGCAGAGAGATTCCCAGACCGAGGACATGTGGGAGGAAGAGGAGGACAAATCGTCACCAGACTCCTCCTATGATGGCCCTCACAACACTAGGAGAAGAAGGAAAGAATATGACGAAAAAGAACGGGAAGATACCGAGCCTGAGAGGCACCACTCCCAAGATAAAAGAAAGAAAGGAAACCGCATGAGGCGGTATGGAACCAAAGACAGCAGCATGAAATCTTGGTTACGGGAGGAGCTAGCCAAATGGGGAGTATGCCCCAAAACCGATACAGCAGATGCTCGAGACGACGAGGTTGAATCTCCCTTCACAGAAGAAATAAGGTCGGTAAAATTCCCAAGACGTTTCAACATGTCACCCATGACGCCCTACAAAGGCCATTCAGATCCAAAGTCCCATATTGAAAGTTTTGTCATATTAATGGAGGTCCAAGGAGTAGTAGGGGATGCCGTTTGCAAAGTTTTCCCTCTAACCTTGGGAGGATCTGCCATTCTGTGGTTCAGAAGTCTAGCCTCAGGGAGCATCGGAAGCTTCGCGCAACTCAGGAAGTCATTTGTTCGGCACTTTAAAGGGGCATGCGTCCCAAAGAAAATGGTGGGAGAATTGAGACTGATGAAACATGGGGATAATGAGCCCCTGAGGAATTTTATTGAAAGGTACAACAATTTGGTGCTCGAGGTCGGAGCGTATGAGTCATCCGAAGCGCTAGAAAGTCTCAAGGGAGGTCTGAAGGTCGGGAAGTTGTGGACTCACCTGAGGATTCAAGACGTATCGGATTATGCCACTGCCCTGGAGTTGGCCAGGAAGTTTATCTTAATAGAGGAAGAGAAAAAGATTGTCCGGGGATTAGACACCTGAAAGGCTAAGATACTCAGGTCAGACAATCAGTGGGATTCGATCAGAAATTTGAGGAGACCAGTCCCGGAGCAGAAGAAACTCAGAACGACACCTCCGAGTAGTAATGTTCAAGAGATAAAGTCATCTGTCCAAGTCAACCGTGTCGCGGGGAGGACAGTATACACCCCCTGAACAAACCTATGGCCCAGATAGTTCGGGAAATTCAGGATAAATGTCTGTTGGCCGAGCCTAATTTGAGGAGGTTCCCGATTGAGGAGGGAAATAGTAGGACTTACTGTATCTACCATAACGTAAGGGGACATGCCACGAATGGGTGCAGAGACCTGCGTGAGCAGGTGGAAGACTTGGTGAAAAAAGGCTATCTCAGTGAGTACATAGACCATTCGGTTTTTGAGGACGACCAAGTTGATATCGAAAGTCATCCGGTCGGATGCGTGGAATGCTGAGATGCAGAGAGGACGTATTAAGAAGAGCCTTACTTGTAGTGACCCTTGCAGAGTTGCAAGAAAGACAACGGATCCCAAAAATGTGAGTAAAACTTCTTCTGTCTTAGGCTGACATTTATTTATGCTTGTTTGTTGTGGCCCACACAATGATTTTGATATTTGTTTTACGGCTCGGGTCTGCTCTTGTACCGCCGAGTCCGTTTTGTTGATATTTGTTTTACGGCTCGGGTCTGCTCTTGTACCGCCGAGTCCGTTTTGTTGATGTTTATTTCCAGCTCGGGTCTGCTCTTGTACCGCCGAGACCGATGTTTCTTTTCGACTCGGGTCTGCTCTTGTACCGCCGAGATCGATGTTTCTTTCCGGCTCGGGTCTGCTCTTGTACCGCCGAGATCGATGTTTCTTTCCGGCTCGGGTCTGCTCTTGTACCGTCGAGACCGATGTTTCTTTCCGACTCGGGTCTGCTCTTGTACCGCCGAGATCGACGTTTCTTTCCGACTCGGGTCTGCTCTTGTACCGCCGAGATCGATGTTTCTTTCCGACTCGGGTCTGCTCTTGTACCGCCGAGATCGATGTTTCTTTCCGACTCGGGTCTGCTCTTGTACCGCCGAGATCGATGTTTCTTTCCGGCTCGGGTCTGCTCTTGTACCGCCGAGACCGACGTTTCTTTTCGACTCGGTTGCTCTTGTACCGCCGAGATCGATGTTTATTTCCGGCTCGGGTCTGCTCTTGTACCGCCGAGACCGATGTTTCTTTCCGGTTCGGGTCTGCCGAGACCGATGTTACTTTCCGGTTCGGGTCTGCCGAGACCGATGTTACTTTCCGGTTCGGGTCTGCTCTTGTACCGCCGAGACCAATGTTTCTTTCCGGCTCGGGTCTGATCTTGTACCACCGAGACCGATGTTTCTTTCCGGCTCGGGTCTGCTCTTGTACCACCGAGACCGATGTCTCTTTCCGGCTCGGGTCTGCTCTTGTACCGCCGAGACCGATGTTTCCTTCTGGCTCGGGTCTGCTCTTGTACCGCCGAGACCGATGTTTCCATCCGACTCGGGTCTGCTCTTGTACCGCCGAGATCGATGTTTATTCGGCTCGGGGCTGGATTTCGTTCCGCCGAGGCCGCTTACTTATTTAGCTCGGGGTCGGGTTACGTCCCACCGAGTCAGCTTCTTTGGACTGGGGATGTAATATTCCCCCAGTGCCAAGTCTTTTCACTCAGCTCGGGGTCGGGTTACGTCCCACCGAGCCAACTCATTTGGTTTGAGGAGGTAACATTCCCCCAGAACCCAAGTCTTTCACTCAGCTCGGGGTCGGGTTACGTCCCACCGAGTCGGCTTCTGTAGACTGGGGATGTAATATTCTCGGGGTCGGGTTACGTCCCACCGAGTCGGCTTCTGTAGACTGGGGATGTATCATCCCCCAGAGCCAAGTCTTTCTTTTAGCTCGGGGTCGGGTTACGTCCCACCGAGTCGGTTTCTTTGGACTGGGGATGTAACATTCCCCCAGTGCCAAGTCTTTCTTTTAGCTCGGGGTCGGGTTACGTCCCACCGAGTCGGCTTCTTTGGACTGGGGATGTAATATTCCCCCATAGCCAAATGTTCTTCTCAGCTCGGGGTCGTGTTACGTCCCAACGAGTCGATCGTTATCATCATAAGCGGGTAGATATCGGGATCCTCGTTGATTGAGCACATGAAGGTGGCAGGAAAGACCAGATCTGCAGCCAATTTATTTTTCTTTGCGGTTCCTGGAGTGACCACCGACGGATTCATCGGCACACCATCTTTTTTTATAGTTCCCGGCATCAACTCGCAAACTCGTTGTTACCGAGAACTATGGGATAGATGTTGATGGTGTTTTTAAGCACTATGATATTTAAGGAGTACGACAAGGGTAAAAAGGTAATTCCCTTCTCAGTCGAAATCATTAATGCCGACCCGACCACATGAGTGAGGAGCCGAGCACTTTATGATCGGTAACCCGACCACTTAAAGATCGGATGACCGGGCAATTATCAGGTCGACAGCACACTCTCAGTACAAAAGACTATCATGACCGACCACATGAAGACCGGGAATATGGCGGGATATGCTCCAGAGATAAATTATCCTATTCTTATGGGATAAGGG
The DNA here is from genome assembly GCA_019454045.1 of Zanthoxylum bungeanum. Taxonomy (NCBI): domain Eukaryota; kingdom Viridiplantae; phylum Streptophyta; class Magnoliopsida; order Sapindales; family Rutaceae; genus Zanthoxylum; species Zanthoxylum bungeanum. The sequence continues at coordinate 557,916 of SKCR01007834.1, read as the reverse complement.
GATAAGTTATCCTATTCTTATGGGGTAAGGAGATAAGTTATCCTATTCTAATAGGGTATGATAAGAATGTAGTTTTGATTAGGAATCCTTATGAGAAAATAGAATAGTTTTGACTAGGAATCCTAATAGGAAAAGGAGACCATCTCCAAATTGGGAATTCTTGTACAAATAGGAATCTGATTTCTTCACCATTATAAATAGGAGGGTAAAGTGAGTGTAAGAGAACAAGTTGAAGGCATCAAAAAATTAGTGATCAGAATCATCAAGCTCTGATTTGTAAACAAACAAAGAAGAGTCCCGAGAAGTGTGTTTAGTAATAAAGAGTACCATCATGTTCTTGTCCGTGGACGTAGGTCGGATCCAAAATCCACCGAACCACGTTAAATCTCCTTGTTGATTGATGTGCTTATCTGTCTCTCGCTAAATTTGCTTTTGGTCTCCATAACCAAACAAATTCACTATTGAAGGAGGATTACCTCGGATGTGATATTCTCATATTACCCTGAGACCAAAATCCGCCGTCAACACCTTATAAGTTAGTTTATATTCTTAATACAATATTTATAAGCTAATTTATATTCTTAATCAATATTCTCTACCAAACGATAACAAAATGTAATAGCAGTCACACTGATATTACTATAAAATGAGATTCTGGACTATCTCCCTCTCAAGGCTGATATGATACTAGAAATAAAATCCCATGTCAAAATTATAGCCATCCAACAAAGCAAGCAATTTGAGCAAGCCACATGCCTTGAGACTAATATAACTATGTACAGCTGCAACATCCAGTCTATATGAACAAGTTTCATCAATTACGAATTTTTACACATTAATAACATTAAGAGTAATAATATACTAACACACACTTTATCTCTAAAGTTTTCTCAACTCTCTAACTGTAGCTACGGTAAATCACTGTAAATACAATGAGAAAGTTGAGAAAACTTTAGGGATAAGTATATGTAAGTATATCATTTTTGTAACATTAATAGATGAAAACCAATCACGAATAAGTTTTTTTACATCAAATTTAAAATTATTAACGATGCTCAAATAGTGTCATTAAATGACACATTATTAGTGTATTTTTTCAAAATTTAGGGAGGCGAATGTAATAATCCCTATTTATTTTGGGAAATTACAGGATCTTTAACTCTCTTTAACTGACACAAATGCCCCTCTTTTCTTCTCCCCCTTCCACCTTCCTTTCTGCTCCAAAAGTCATCCTAAGATTCCGCAAAACCCTCTTATCCCTCGCCAGTATGCCAAACCCAGCAGAATCCACTTCCCAAAATGCCCCTCAACCCCTAGAAAATTACCCCACACCACTGTCGCCTCCATTGCCGGCCATATCAAAGGATATAGAGCTGACAAGAGCCATGTCTGCCTCTTCAAAATCAAACCTTTATAAGTTGTCAAGAAGTGATGTGCTGTATGAAGATGAGTGGCTAATGGCTGTTAACAAGCCTCAAGGGGTTTACTGTGAGAGTGTTTTGGCTTCTGTTCCTCGTCTTCTTGCTGGTGACTCGGACGGGTCAGAGACTGGTCGACTCAGTGAAGGTCTGTTTTACACATTTCTGTGTTTTTATTTCATATAATGTGGAAAAGTTTTGTTTTTTCCAGATTTATACTTCTGTCGGTGATAAAAATTGTGTTGTAAATGGTTATTGTATACTTGAACTCATGGTTTATTCATAATGTATGAAGCAAAGTTTTTGCTTTAACCCCCATTTCATTTTAGTATTGTTAAAAATATGATGCAGTAAGTATGAAAGTGGAGAGTTTTTGGCACTACAAAGTTTTGCACCAATTTTGAAATAGGCCTCAATAAGTTGTGTGAATTCTTGCTGAATGGAACATGAATTATGTGATGTGTCTGTTACGGGATGGTCTGTGGTCGAAATGTAGAAGTATGTTGAGTTTTTCTTAAAGCAGTTTATGATAGATTGTTTTTTAAGTTTGCATACTTTGGTTTACTGAGTTGCATGAATTATTGGACTAACTGCTTAATGGCTATAATTTTGGATATCAATAACTTATTTTTTGCTGAATGGTGAATTTTGTTAAAATATTTAATTTCAGGGACCGAACTCAACCTTCCAGAGCTCCATCTTGCCAATCGACTTGATCGTGACACAAGTGGTGTTATGGTCATTACTAAGTCTCACAAAGTAGCTTCGAAGCTTGTTAAGGCATTTACTGATCACAAGGTCAGGAAAACTTATGTTGCTCTCTGTATTGGTCCAGCCCCAAAATGGGAAAGAATCACCATTAAATCAGGCCATGGTCGGTCAAAGTTTGGAGTCTGGCGTGTGTATGCTGCATCAGACGTGGGTCGGACTCTTCCAGGTGGGTCTGTAGTTAGGGACATGGTTACTTCCTTTGAAGTTTTATCAGTAAATGGGCAAGGGAACTTCAAAGAGCCTTCTGAATTTCAAATGGATGAAGAAAATACTATAATAGTTGAAAAAAAGGCTGTGATAGATGGCGATGCAAAGAAGGATGAGATTTTGGTGAGAGCATTTCCTCGGAGTGGAAGAACTCATCAAATCCGCTTGCATTGCCAGTATCTTGGAATTTCAATAAGAGGGGATGTGAAATATGAGGGTGTCTATGAATGGAATGGGAGGATATACGAGGGCCATGAACTTCATGCAGAAAGCTTGTCACTTGAGCACCCTGTTACTGGTTGTCCTGTTATGTTCCATGCACCTCTACCTTCATGGGCTACGCAGGTGCTGCTGTCATTGTGAAATTAAAGACCATACAATGTATTCAATCTGGAGTATTCACGCTTTTGATGATTTCCCATATACCAAGGTACTATGATCCTGCCGTTCTCTTTTGGTCCATTATATTGGCTGAAAGGCCAGAAATTTTTCTATCTTTTCATGTTGTTAGACATCCCTTTCTGATGAGATACTAGCAAAGTAGCACCTGATATGTATTAATGAGCATTTTATAAAACTGCCCGTCACAATCACCATGGCCTAGAAGATCACAGAGGATTTTATTTTTTTCTTGGCTTATGGATGAGTCGAATGGAAGATGACTGTAGTGATGATGGACCCAATGGAGGAAGCGATGAGAAGATGAAAAGAGAAAGGGAAAGTCGAGATAAGAATTACATTCATTTGGCAATATAAGTTACTTCTTAGAGATTAGCTTGGTGGATTTTTGTTTCACCCCTGCCTCTGGTTCTAAGAATGAACATTAAAGTTTCTATGCAAATGCAATCGTCCTCGTGGTTATTCAAAAGAACTTTTACATAAAACTATTAGGCCTCTGAATTCTTGAAGCTGCCTAACTCTTCAAATTCCGAACTAGTTAAGAAGCACTTTTTTTTAGATGCGAAAAGAACTCGAAGTACTTTTTGGGATAGGAAAATGATTGTTTGCCCGAATGGTTCCTGAACAGGAACCAAACACACCATTTTGGTTGTTGCTTGTTTGGGGACCTTTGGGGCATCGTTCGGCATTGTAGCAATGCCCGAATAGGATAACTCTTCATGTGATTTTTTTTTTCAAAGCACTGAAAACTGTTTCTATAAAAGCATTCTCAACTGCACTCTTGTTACAAATCACAATAGTATACAAAAATTTCAATGTATGAGAAAATCTTTGGTGCAACAGTGGTACCACGTCATCCATGCAACAAGCCAATCATTCTTTGTCACGCATGCTAAAAAGTCAAAAAATAATTAAAAAATAGGAAAAAAATTAAATATGTTATTTTTTAATTGATTGGTGGTATCACTTCATCCATACCACTGTTGCACCAAAGATTTACTCGGTCTGTAGGGGGTGATGATTTTTTATTGGTGGATAGGATGATGATTTTTTATATTCGTTAGTTGGATGGATTGGGTATAGATATTGATATCATGTTCAAATAAATATAAAATTCTCATGTGAATGGGGTCTGCGAGGCTCGGTATATTAGGGGTGGATAATGGAATAATTTTAGCACTCATTAATCGAATGAGACGGATAGAAATATCTACATCCTCGTATCATACTTAGTCAATTGTCATTCCTCATCATTATGATATTGACTTCTTGTTAATTTTGATTAATAATATTTCATTTAAATATCATGGAATTGACAAGTCAATCCATTAGGTAAAAAGCAGTTGAACCTTTGAAGTCCACAATACCTCAGTTGCGTGTACAAGCAAAAGAAAAGCGGTGGCTTGTTCTTACACTAATTAGATCTCTTTGATGGCCAAGAATTGGTATGATTTGGTGACGGATAGTTTAAATTTGATCGTTAGGTCTTAGATTCAAGTCAAGAATGCATTTTTTATAACAGTAGAGTCCGTTTTTAATTATAATGCCCTACATCGAATATCTGAATTCTCACATTGAAGAATCCTAAAGCCTGCACAGTTGATGAGTTGAGCAGTCAAAATCATCCATAATTTTAGATAGCGGTCTTTACTATATGCTGCTGAAATGAGTAAATGATAGATTTCTGAAAATCCCTTGAATTTTACTCATTCAAAAGCAATTAAAATCTAAAGCCAAATTAAACAATTGAATTTAAACTGCCATAACTAATGTTGAGAGTGTGCTTCTGACACTCTTGGATGGCCAAAAGTGCTTCTGAAGCAGGAATATGTTACTTTTATGAAAACACTCACTAAATTCAGATTTTTAGCAAATGAACATAGTTCAAACTACCCATCTTAAACTTTTAATCTATTAAAATTAAGAGCCTAGCTAGCAAGGTAGTTAAAATTCAAACCACTGACCGAATTGTCGTAAATCAAGGAGCACACGAACACACACACAGAATCGGCAAGGCAAAGTCTTCAAATAATCTGTTATTTTCCACTAACACTGCTGTTTTTACACATTGCATTTGTTCTTTCAGGGTTTTGCAACAGGATCAGATGCATTAGTCTCTCTTGCACTATTTGTGAGCCGAGCAGGCATCAAGACAGTCGATGTGTTGACGCCAAAAGTCGTCATTGTTGGAGCCATGCTTCCTTACTGCTTCTCAGCCATCACAGTGAAAGAGTGTGGGAAATGCAGCTCTCAAGGTTCGCAGGCAAAATCATGAGGACCAAAAGGGTCAGATGCTCACAAAGCTGCAGTCATAGGTTGGGGATCCACTTAATGACACTTTTAGCCCTTCACTCAACATCTTGATCAAGTTCATGGCAGTGGAGTCACTGGTTTTTGCTCCATTCTTTGCAACTCATGGAGGCTTGCTCTTCAAATTTCTTTGACTTCATTACTTCAGCTTTTGAAGTCTAATCTGTTGTATGTATGTATGTATATGTTCATTCAGTAATGGAGACCTAGAAGTAACTTTGATGCAGCATTTTCTGTGACTATTACTTTCAATGATATGAGGAGTAACCTTTGTATAACAGTAATGTTATACATGTTCAAGTCGTGGAAACGTCTCTTTGAAAAAAATAAAAGTAAGATTGCGTACATATTGAATCATTCTCAAAATCATTCTCAAAACCCACAATATGGAGTGCGATAAACCATCCAATGAGGTGAATTTGCTGATGTTGTCAATTTTTACTATGACTAAGATGACACTTTGAATGACATGTAGAATGTTTTATTGAATAAGTTGTTTTGCCAATGTATTAGAGATTGAAATTCTTCTAAGATTTAATCTTAATTGAAATGGGATGAGAAAATGATAAGAAAGTTACTAACAAGAAGACTGTTACTTCTCCTTTTTACACAACTAATAATATCAATAAATCCTTTAAGGGAAACAATTGCAACCTTCATAAAATTGATAGCTGATTCTATTATTTGCAAGTACTTTTAATGAGCTTTGTGTGGCTTTCACTCTAAGCCTTGAGATTCATCATAACATGTAAGAAAATAATGTAAATATGTGAGTGCCGGCCCAAGTATGCCTACCAAAATTATCTTATATTATGGATTTAGTATTTACATAATAATAATTTTTTTTCTAATCATTCCAAAATATTTGTTTATTAATTATACATCTAGGTGTTATATGAAGAAATTTAAATAATTTTTTTATTTACAAAACCATCCGATTCGGGCTTAAGCGGAGTAAGTAAAATCTTCAACTGTCACAAACTCCTACAAGAAATGCACATCTGAATTCGAATTCATAACCTAACAATCAAATTCTAAGTCATTTACTACCAAACCACACTCATTTGGGATAAAATTTAAATAAATTTAATGATTGTTAGGAATACATAATCCCTAATATATTTACATATGTCATCTTAGGATCTAACCATACATGATTACTAGTCATAGATTTATTTCATATTTACATGCTAATTGAAATAAATCTATATTAACCACAACATAATTGTACATTTTAAACTTGTAGAGACCTCTTAATCAACTAATTGATTGCTTAACTCAATAAGCAAATTGTCTTATTTATAGGAGGGAAACCAAGTCATTATTAGCTCACATGCATGGATTATATTAATCCTTGATTACTATTAATCACTGCATTGATTACTATGTAATCACATGTATTTGGATGCAATGACTTTTTCTAATCCTTCCAAAAATGTTACTATCATGGGTGTACCATAATTTCTCACTTAACATTTTACTAATTGTTGTTACTTAACAACTCTTATTGTTACTTAATTATTTGATTAACAACTCTTGTTGACTTAATAATTTCCAACATGAAATTTTACTAATTGTTATTATTTAATAACGCCAAATAATTCATAATCAATAATTTCCAACAATGATATATTCCCCCATTATGTTATTGACAAGGAAATTATTTGGGTTTTAGCTTAAAATTGACTATTTATTCTTAATTAAATAATTATTTTAAATTTTTGTTAAGATTTTTATCCAAATAGAAGATTTTTATTCACATTACAAGACGGTAACCTACTCCAAATAGAACTTGCTCGTATCTAGATAAATTTCTTCAAAATCAAAATAAATAAAATACTTTAAAATGGAAAAAATAATGATTCTGCACGGCACAACTGAACAAACTTACTTTGTTGCCACACACCAATATCTTCACGCCACGTGTTAAGTACAGTACGCACACTAACTATTCGTGTAATCACCAATAGCTTACTGACACGTCAAAATAATGACACTCACTATCCACATGTCTCTTTATCATTCGTCCACTTCATTAAAAGGATCCACGTCAGCTCGCCTGAAAGTCCACTATATCTGTATATAATCATCAGTCCTCTTTAAATATTTCAACTACGGAGCTCTTCCCTCTCTCGCTCTAAAAATGGCGAAATTAAACGTTAACTTTCTCTCTCTAACTCTTCTCGCTCTCTTCCTCACAATCGCCTCTGCTCACGTCTTCTTCGAAGAACGATTTGACGGTAACTGTTTACTCCGCTCTCTATATTTCCACTAAAGCGGCGTCGTTTTAGTTTTGTAATTTAAAATTACTAAATTGGTTCATTTTTAATAAATCTGATTATATTTAGATGATTCAGAACGGTGTGTCGTTTAATTTCGTAGCTAGTATAAATGAACTTAAACTGATTAGATCTGTGATTATTTGATCATCATCGAGTTGATTTGAACTGGAAATAATAATGTGTGATCATTTGCTTAGTTTGCTATACTGATTCTTAATTTCATTGCAATTTGTAAGAACGGAAATTGAAATTGTATTGTATTTGTTGTTGATTGAAGTTTAATGATTGAGGATTTGATTGAAATATGATTAATTGATGAAATGTTAATGTTATATGGTATTGAATTTATGTTATTAAGAAGGAAAATTAAAATTGTTTTACATTTAACATTGATTGAAATTTTTTGGGTTGATGATTTGGTCAAAGTTTTATTAGTTGATAAAATGTTAACAATTTGCTCTGCTAAATTCATTTCCTTGCGAACAGAAACTGAAGTTAGTTATATTTTTGTTCCTTGAGAGTATTTATTTTTCTTAGTTTTGATGAATAAGATTAGTGTTAATTGGAATTTATTGATGGTGAATTTGTTTTTGTTGTGCTTTATTGTGGTGAAACTGAAAAGATGGATGGGAAAGTCGGTGGGTTAAATCCGACTGGAAGAAAGATGAGAACGTGGCTGGAGAGTGGAATTACACTGCTGGGAAATGGAATGGTGACCCAAATGACAAAGGTTTTCCTTTTAGCCTGGATTCGACTTTGGATTATCTAGTTTATGAATTTATCATAATTAATTAAATTAATTGTTGGTACAATGTTGGATGACAGGTATTCAAACTAGTGAAGACTACAGATTCTATGCTATTTCAGCTGAATTCCCTGAATTCAGCAACAAGGACAAGACGCTAGTGTTCCAGTTTTCTGTTAAGCATGAACAGAAGCTTGACTGCGGTGGTGGCTACATGAAGTTGCTTAGTGGTGAAGTTGATCAGAAGAAATTTGGTGGTGATACTCCTTACAGGTTAGCATGAGCTACCCTGTTGGGATTAAAACTTTATTGTTGTTATTTATGAATCAGTGCTGATTTGTGTTAAATATGGTTGATTGCAGCATCATGTTTGGACCGGATATCTGTGGTTATAGCACCAAGAAAGTGCATGCTATTCTTACCTACAATGAAACAAACAAATTGATCAAGAAGGATGTACCTTGTGAAACTGACCAACTAACTCATGTTTACACATTCATCCTTCGTCCAGATGCTACCTACAGCATTCTCATTGACAATGAGGAGAAACAATCCGGTAGCTTGTACTCTGATTGGGATCTGCTCCCTCCAAAGAATATCAAGGATCCTGATGCCAAGAAAGTAATTACCTTGCATACTTTTCTTACAGTTTGATTTCATTTTCTAGATTTTAGAACCTGACTTCTATAACATATTGGCAGCCTGAAGATTGGGATGATAAAGAATATATTCCTGATCCCGAGGACAAGAAGCCAGAGGTAACTATCCGCTGATACTCAAATCCTGTATTGAGTAATGCCAAATTGTACATCCTTAAAAGCTAATCTATGCGCTAACTAAACAGTTTTTGCTTTATTTTTATGATAACAGGGTTATGATGACATTCCTAAGGAGATTCCAGATGCTGATGCCAAGAAGGTAGTCATTGATTTTCTCGTATTTCTATTGTAGTTTGCCTTTAGTTTTTGAAGAGTTTTACTGATTAAGGTTGTATGTATTTGTAGCCTGATGATTGGGACGATGAGGAAGATGGTGAATGGACAGCTCCAACCATCCCCAACCCTGAGTACAAGGGTGAATGGAAGCCAAAGGTTAGTAAATTTCTAGATTAATTTGATGCATGTAAATGTGGTTTTGGCATTTATCGTTTTTTTACCAAGTTTTGCCTCTGCAGAAAATTAAGAACCCGAACTACAAGGGAAAGTGGAAGGCACCAATGATTGACAACCCAGGTTATCTTCTTTTTTAAGCTGTAGCATGCCTTTGCTTCAATTTCCTTTGTAGCTATTAATAAGTAATTTTAGGATGGCTGCTAACGCCTAACGGTCTTTGATATCTTATAGATTTCAAGGATGACCCAGATTTGTACGTGTACCCGAACTTGAAATATGTTGGCATTGAGTTGTGGCAGGTACTTATTTCTGTTGTTTTTTCTAATTTGTAATTGTTACCATATGCCAACTGAAGTTTCTCACTTGTTTAGATGAATAATGTTGTCAGGTGAAATCTGGAACCATGTTCGACAATATCTTGGTTTGCGATGATCCAGAGTATGCCAAGAAATTGGCTGAAGAAACATGGGGAAAGCACAAGGATGTATGTATTTTCTCTCTACATAAAATCTGTTTAATAATATATATTAGTCTCAGTATTTGATTTGAGATCTAATGTTTTTGCAGACTGAGAAGGCTGCTTTTGACGAGGCTGAGAAGAAGAGAGAGGAGGAGGTATATTTTTGCTTTAATATTTTGTTTTTTCCGATTTTATTCCTGTGTACCAATTATTATAATTTTCTTAAATGTGGTGTGCAGGAATCAAAGGATGCACCTGATTCTGATGTAAGTCTCTATCAACTACAACATGATGCAAGTGATTGAAATGAACTATTGTTCAGTCCTAATTTTGTTAACCTGGTTTTCAGGTTGAGGATAACGACAACGCTGACGATGAGGACGATGATGATGATGCTGAAACCAAATTAGACTCAAGCAGCGAAGACAGTGCCGAAGCCAAAGATAAGGATGTACACGTAAGTTTTCCAACTAGTTGATATCGAGTTTCGAATCTACTGTATTATTATTATTATTATTTATCTAGGCATTGATCCATTTCTCCTGACTATATGTATTGTATGTAGGATGAGCTGTAGTAGAGCTCAACAATGATTATCCCCGTGGAATTTGGTCGGAAGACAAGGCATTGGGCGTGAAGATGCACTAATTTTATTTTTTTCCCAATTTTTAATTTTCAGCTTTAGGGAGTTATGTTTTAGGAAAGTGACCTGAAGAGTAAAAAGCTGCATGTAAAATTGGTGTGGCTGAATGCTGATTGCTTCAATCTCATGTTAATTATCTCAGCTTTTAGAACAGAGACGATTTTAATCATGTGGCTTTTTATTGATGATATAGTTTGGTCTGGACATTGGAGCCCTAAGTGCCCAATTTGCTTCTTTACTAGGTCCAATTTATTTATTTTATTTCCCATTTTTAAAATGTCTTGTGGCAAATGAGAAATATATGTTTGGATGGAGGGGGAAAAAATGAAGTAAAATATAACTTAAAATATTTAAAATTTATTATTTGGATTGATTTAAAATTTTAAAATATTTAAATTTCTCATTTTTTTTTCTCAAATAAAATTATGATATGTTATTCTCCATTACGTTCCATTTCAATATATTGTGTTATATTTTATTATAAATTATTTTTTTCCATCAATCCAAATATGGTATTTCAAATAGAGTTTCTTCAAGTAGAATTTGAATTTTTAGAAGTTGAGCTTTTGATAAAAATAAATTAAGTGTTTGGTTGTGAGTAAGAGTTTTTATTAAAAATATATAAAATTATTTATCAGATAAATTTTTTTAAATTGTATTATGAAAGAAATTAAATAATATTATTAAATTAAATAAGGGTATCATAGATTGTAAAAATTCAAATTTTAAGTTTTTACTAATAAATATAAAATAATTTTTTTAATTGAAGAAGTTTTATTTAAATACAATCGAACATCATCAAAAATTTAAAAAAATCTTTTATCTCTACCAGAATGAAGCGATATCAAATAGGAACTTACAAGTTACAATTGCTCTCAGTTTCTTTAGGGTAAATCAAATCTTTATACTTTGTTAGTGTAATTTAAATGGACTGATTTTTTCGAAGCAACTCTCAATACAACTACATGAAGACCCTAATAAAATTTTGTAATAAAAGTTCTCTGGACATAACTGAATTAAGTACTTTTATTTAACAAAAGTTAATCTATGTTAATAATTCACCTTTTGTTTTATAATAGCTTAAAAGAATAATTAATTTGTGGGGTGATCGAATTGGGTGTACAACATGTATGAATAATATATGCCTGGTAAATTGGTTAAACAGAAACGTATTGAGATCAATACTGCCCGAATACTCCGGTTACCAAAAAAAATATTGAGATCAAATTCATTCCATCAAAATTGTTCAGATTTATGATAAACATATATTATACTCCGGTTAATGTATGTTAGTTTAAATACATATATTTATATTCAAAAATCTACTCCCACAAATATTCGGGAGAAATCTATCTCTAATCCCGATATCGAAACTAACATTTATATTCATAAATCTACTCGTTTAACTCTAATGGTAAAAAATTTCGGTGCACTGATATCTAGATTAAGAGAATGATGTTAACAATATTTGGTGGAGTTCATGAACAAGAGAATGGTTCATGGCAGTCATTTGAAGGGACACAAAATCTTTAATTCTGACGCATGGGATTCATCAAAATGTTATTGAAACAGCTTTAAAATTAAATTTAAATGAAGAATAAACCCTCACTATTCTCAAATTCTTCTATAAATACAGACTCCCATATTTCTTCACATATCAACACAACAACAAAGAAAGAAAGAAAGAAAGAGTCAAGATGTGTGACAGGAAGGCTTATTATAGTTGTTCAAAGAGCAACGTGTCAAGTTCTTGTTCCTCGATGCCGAAGAAGCAAACGTCAGCTGACGTCATGGTAACCCCAAAGAAAGAGGAGCATCATAATGTGATGCCAGCTCAGGTGGCTCCTTCTTCAATTGCTGTGAAGGTGAATGCTCCAAAGACTGAGGTCAAGGAAGAGGAAGCTGTGAGTGTTAAGAAAGAAGAAACTGTCAAAGTTCAAGTGGGAAAATAAATTGGCTGCTTATTACTATATTTTGGAGGCTTTGCAATTAATAAAGTTGAAAAATAATTTAAGTTTTTATGTTATGCTTAGTGTTTGTGTGATTAAGTCTCCTTAATTAAGTAATAAAATATTTTTTTAATTATATATCTATGTTCTATCAATTTCTTGTGATTAATTTGATTGTGTATAATTAGTAATGAAGTGATTTTATGAAATGATTACGGTTGGGCGTAAAACGATGGTCAATGGCTAATTTGTTATCACGGGTTCGAATCCTTTAAACATTCTTTTTGTGAAAATTCAGGATTAAGATTATGTATACCAGAACCTAACTAAGATCCTACTTAACGAGAACCTGGTGATAAGAAAAGACTATGAAAATGTGATATGGTATCAAAAACTGAAGCAAGAATCTCACTGACTCTTATTCGAATATGAAATTTCACTTTGAACAAGGCATTTATACAAAATCTTGATGTGATTCAATTCAAGAAATTAACAAAAATATGTCAAACCTCTTGATTGTTTTTCCCATTTTCTCGTCAATAGATTTGATGACATCCAACAACTTATCCTTTTACAATGGCTTTGTCAAATAGAAGTCCATTCCTGCAACAGCAATCTTGCTTGCTACCTCAGCAATTGCATGAGCTGCCAATGCAATAATTGGATTATGAACATCATAATGTTATTTTTTGTTTGAAATGTTCAAAGAATGCGGTTTGAATATTCTAATATCGGCACACAGATTTTAGCTGCCTTAACACTTGTTAACCAAATGGATAACTTGGACTTCTATTATTTATCTTCTATTCTCTCTGTTATGGCTTCAAATCCGGAGTGCTGATGCAGTTATGATACCATAGATTTTCTTCTGATGAGTCCATTTTATCTGTGAAATGTTAAGGTTATACATATATATATATATATATACACATCCAAACAAGTTTTGCTTACCGGATTCCAAACATGTAGGTATAAATATATTCATACTATATTATATAAACTTCTATATCAAACATAAAAAAACAAACAATTATATTAAGGGAATCATTGGACTTAAAATCTGAAAAAAGTATAAAATTATGATTAGGTCCTTATATTTCACTAAAAATTATTATTTTACCCCAAACTTTCTAAATTTTAAGTTTAACCGCCAAAACTCTCCTACATCATCAATTTGGTCCTACAACTCTTAATTAGTACTTATTAACCCTTAAAAATTATAAATCTCATATTTGTACGCTAATTATACTAAATTTATGATTTAGTTTAAAACTTTCAAAATCTTACAGTTACATTACACCCCCAAAACTGTAACAATAACTTACCGAACTCCAACGACTTCAAAATACCACAACAAGGTGATCAATGGTCAGTACACGTCACTAAGATCACAAATGGTGGTGGTGGTGACATCGGATGCACGATGGTCACTGACGAATAGGGGTGGCAGAAAAGTCTGAAGCCCGGCCCGGGGTGGAAAAAGCCCGGGCCGGGCTCGACCTAAAAAGCCCGAGCCCGGCCCGGCCCAGGCTTAAAATATATAATTAAAATTTTTTAATTATGAAATATATATTTATATAATATTTTTTTTAATTTTTTATAATAAAAAAATCGGGCCCTGACTTAAAATAAATAATTAAATATTTTTAATTATAAAATATATATTTATATAATAAATTTTTAATTTTTTATAATTTTTTATAATTAAAAAATTGGGCCCGGGCCAAAATTTTTTTTACCGGTCTCGGGCCGGGCTTATCAAAGCCTGCCCCATTGCCATGTATACTGACGAATGGTCAAATGATAATAATTCTTAATTTTAGCTTGTTTCACGACAACCGAAAATCCAATTTAGGCAACCGAGGTGCCGACACTACGTATCTCAACAAGTGGAAGATTCTGGTCCAGGAGGTGTTATTCACACACGGCGGCACGTTGAGCAGCAATATGGCAGCGCGTGGGTGGCGTCTGCGGGTGCTTTCGGTGGAGTTGGGTCATCGGACCGGCGACATTAGCTACATCTCGTCGAGAGGATTCTCCCGGAGTGGTCATTCTCCGGAAACAATGGTCGGAGGATGTCAAACCGTCACTTTCTCTCTCCTGCCAACACTCTTTATCTATTTACTAATTCTCTCTCTACTGGTTTTGTTTCTCTCTCTACCTACACAGTGATTTTTTCCTTCAATCACTCGGTTTACTCATCAAAATACAGTGCACACACTCTCACATTTGTTTCACCTTAAAACCACATGAAGATTTAGGGTTGATTTGTTTATATAATGGAAGGAGTTGAGTGGCATTGAGATCAATGTTGGTCCGGACACTTCGGTTATTAAAAATAATTATTGAGATTAAATTCATTCCATCAGAATTATTCAAGCTTATGATCAACTTTTCTTTTAATACATTACAATCTAATATCTATTGCGAGTTTAAATAAATATGTTTAAATTCAGAAAATTACTCCCAAAAGTATTCAGAAAAAATCTATCTCCAATCCAAATATCGAAACTGACATTTATATTCAGAAATCTACTCTCACAAATATTCGGGAGAAATCTGCCTCTAATCCCAATTTTGAAATTACGAATGAGATAAATATTGAACCTCCACTACAGTTGTAGGAGTTCGAACTCATGTCCCTCACTGGGCTACCAGCCCATTGGCAGTTTATGATCAACTTAATGATACCAATTAATTAATCTTTTAAAAAAAAAAAACAATGATCATGATGATGTTCGATCTCATACAAAATTCTCGCAAGATAATGAACACAGAATAAAGCACTTAATGGGATGATCACCAATTCTGGCAAAATGACCAATAAATATTGCAAAAATATTTCACCATTCATTTAAGGAATGTATAGTTTAACTCTTATGGTAATAAATTTTGGTGCACTGATATCTAGATTAAGAGATTAATGTTAGCAATATTTGGTTGTAGTTCATGAACAAGAGAATGGTTCATGGCACTCGTTTGAAGGGACACAAAAATCTTTAATTCTGACGCATGGGATTCATCAAAATGTTATTGATGAAACAGCTTTAAAAATTAAATTTAAATGAAGAATAAACCCTCACTATTCTCAAATGCTTCTATAAATACACACTCCCATATTTCTTCACATATCAACACAACAACAAAGAAAGAAAGAAAGAAAAAAAGAAAGAAAAAAAGAGTCAAGATGTGTGACAGGAAGGCTTATTATAGTTGTTCAAAGAGCAACGTGGCAAGTTCTTGTTCCTCGATGCCGAAGAATCAAACGTCAACTGACGTCATGGTAACCCCAAAGAAAGAGGAGCATCATAATGTGAAACCAGCTCAGGTGGCTCCTTCTTCAGTTGCTGTGAAGGTGAATGCTCCAAAGACTGAGGTCAAGGAAGATGAAGCTGTGAGTGTTAAGAAAGAAGAAACTGTCAAAGTTCAAGTGGGAAAATAAATTGGCTGCTTATTACTATATTTTGGAGGCTTTGCAATTAATAAAGTTGAAGAATAATTTAAGTTTTTATGTTATGCTTAGTGTTTGTGTGATTAAGTCTCCTTAATCAAGTAATAAAGTATTTTTTTTTTTAAATTATATATATTTGTTCTATCAATTTCTTTTGATTATTTTGACTGTGTAATTACTAATGGTGTGATGTTATGAAATGATTAAGGTTGGACGTAAAGCGGGGGTCAAGTATTAATTTGTTATCACGGGTCCGAATCTTTTAAACATTCTTTTTGTGAAAAATCAGGATTAAGATTATGTATATCAGAACCTATCTCAGATCCTACCTAACGAAAACCTGTTGATAAGAAAAGACTATAAAAATGTGATATGGTATCAAAAACTGAAGCAAGAACCTCACAGACTGTTATTCGATTATGATATTTCACTTTGAACAATGCATTTATACAAAATCTTGCTGTGATTCAATTCAAGAAATGAACAAAATTATGTCAATTCTCTTGATTGTTTTTCCATTTTCTCGTCAATAGATTTGATGACACCCAAGAACGTAACTTATCTGTTTGCAAAGGCTTTGTCAAATAGAAGTCCATTCCTGGACCAGTAATCTTGTGCTTGCTACCTCAGCAATTGCATGAGCTGTTAATGCATGCAATAATTGGATTATGAACGTCATAATGTCATTTTTTGTTTGGATTATGTCTAAAGAGTGCGGTTTGAATATTCTAATATCGGCACACAGATTTTAGCTACCTTAACACTTGTTAACCAAATGGATAACTTGTAGTCCATTTTATCTGTGAAATGTTATGGTTTTATATATACATATAATGATGATAATAATAATAATAATACAAACATTAACCAAACAAGTTTTGCTTACCGAATTCGGTACAATAGTGGATTGAATCCATTGGAAGAGTACCATATCCCTTCCAAGGTTTCCCACCATATAATCTCGCATAAATGTACAAGAGGGGGAATGAACCACACGTCTCTACTAACCTCGCATAACATCTCATCTCTGACTATCATTATACTGAATCTGACAGCATAACAATAATAACACATTTCATCCAATACAGCACACATCATTGCACTCCATCCATCAATCTCATCTCAAATTCACGGAGTACTCAAACACTTCGACTCATAATACAAACATACAATTATACCCCAAAAATTATATTAAAAAATTTATACTCTCCTCCTATCAATAACTCAATATAAATTCCAAACATATAGGTATAAATATATTCATACTATATTATATAAACTTCTATATCAAACATCAAGCAACAAATAATTATGTTAAGGGAATCATCGTGCATTGCACTTACCTCAATCAACGCAAAAATTTCTATATATTCCTATGTTCTCGCTAAAATCTGAAAAAGTATAAAATTATGATTAGGTCCATATATTTCACTAAAAATAATGATTTTACCCCAAACTTTCTAAATTTTAAATTTAACCCCCAAAACTCTCATACATCATCAATTTGGTCCTACAACTCTCAAATAGCATTTATTAACCCTTAAAAATTATAAATTTCATATTTGTATGCCAATTATACTAAATTTATGATTTAGTCTAAAACTGTCAAAATCTTACAGTTACACTCCAAAACTGTAACAATAACTTATCGAACTCCAAAAACTTCAAATACCACAACAAGGTGATCAATGGTCAGTACACGTCACTAGGATCACAAATGATGGTGGTGGTGACAGCGGATGCACGATGGTCACTGACAAACGGTCAAACGACAATAATTCTCATTTTTGGCTTATTTCACGACAACCGAAAGTCTAATTTGGGAAACCGAGGTGCCCACACTACGTATCTCAACAAGGGGAAGATTTTGGTCCGGGAGGTTTTATTCACACACGGCGGCACGTGGAGCACCAACGTGGCGGCGCATGGGTGGCGTCTGCGGGCGCTTTCGGTGGAGTTGGGTTATCGGTCTGGCGGCGTTAGCTACGTCTCGTCGAGAGGATTCTCCTGGAGTGGTCATTCTCCGGAAACAATGGTCGGATGACATCAAATCGTCATTTTCTCTCTCATGCCCACACTCTTTGTCTCTTTATTGATTCTCTCTCTATTGGTTTCATTTCTCTCTCTACCTACACAATGAAATTTTCCTTCAATCACTTTATTTACTCATCAAAACACAGTGCGCACACACTCACATTTGTTTCACGTTAAAACCACATGAAGATTTAGGGTTGATTTATTTATATAATGGAAGGAGTTGAGTGGCATTGAGTTCAATATTGGCCCGGACACTTCAATTATTAAAAAAGATTATTGAGATTAAATTCATTCCATCGGAATTATGCAAGCTTATGATCAACTTTTCTTTTAATACATTACAGTCTAATATCTATTGGGAGTTTAAATACATATATTTAAATTAATAAATTTACTCCCACAAATATTCTGAAAAAATCTATCTAGCTCTAATCCCAATATCGAAACTGACATTTATATTCAGAAATCTACTCTCATAAATATTCGGGAGAAATCTGTCTCTAATCCCAATATTGAAATTATGAAGGAGATAAATGAACATGCACTACCGCCGTAGGAATTCGAACTCATGCCCCTCAATGAGTTACCAATGGGGGTGTTGTGATATAAACAATCACAATAGATGAGAAGTGAGAGGAAAAATTTTCTTTATTAATCAACAAAAGAATTTCAAAGTTATTTCAAAATTTTACAAAAAACCTCTCAACACTCTTTACTCGCTATATTAACTCACTTGGAATTTCTGGGATGCTTTAACAAATGACTATGAGGCTCCTTTTATAGGGCCAAAAACTGTCATGTCATGCATGCTGGAGTCCAATATCATGCATGCTGGAGTCCAACAGGGGCTACTAGCCCTTTGGCAGCTTATAATCAACTTAATGGTACCAATTAATTAATCTTATTAAAGAAAACACAATGATCATGATGATGTTTGATCTCATACAAAATTCTCGCAAGATAATGAACACTGAATAAAGCGATTAATGGGATGATCACATATTCTAGCAAAATGACCAATAATTATTGCAAAAAAAAATCTCACCATTCATTTAAGGAATGTATAGTTTAACTTTTATGGTAATAAATTTTGGTGCACTGATATCTAGATTAAGAGATTAATGTTAACAATATTTGGTGTAGTTCATGAACAAGAGAATGGTTCATGGCACTCGTTTGAAGGGACACAAAAATCTTTAATTCTGACGCATGGGATTCATCAAAATGTTATTGAAACAGCTTTAAAATTAAATTTAAATGAAGAATAAACTCTCACTATATATTCTCAAATGCTTCTATAAATACACACTCCCATATTTCTTCACATATATATCAACACAACAACAAAGAAAGAAAGAAAGAAAGAAAGAAAGATGTGTGACAGGAAGGCTTATTATAGTTGTTCAAAGAGCAACGTGTCAAGTTCTTGTTCCTCGATGCCGAAAAAGCAAACGTCAGCTGACGTCATGGTAACCCCAAAGAAAGAGGAGCCTCATAATGTGATGCCAGCTCAGGTGGCTCCTTCTTCAATTGCTGTGAAGGTGAATGCTCCAAAGACTGAGGTCAAGGAAGATGAAGCTGTGAGTGTTAAGAAAGAAGAAACTGTCAAAGTTCAAGTGGGAAAATAAATTGGCTGCTTATTACTATATTTTGGAGGCTTTGCAATTAATAAAGTTGAAGAATAATTTAAGTTTGTATGTTATGCTTAGTGTTTGTGTGATTAAGTCTTCTTAATCAAGTAATAAAAGTATTTTTTTTCAATTATATATCTTTCTTCTATCAATTTCTTCTGATTATTTTGACTGTCTAATTACCAATGGTGTGATTTTATGAAATGATTAAAGTTAGGTGTAAAACGATGGTCAGAGTGTTAAATCACATATCCGAACGGTATAAATATATATATATATATATTTTGTGAATAATCAGGATTAAAATTATGTACATCAGGACCTTACCCAGATCCTACTTAACGATAGCTTTGATATAAGAGTAGACTATGAGAATGTGATATGGTATCAAAAACTGATTCAAGAACCTCACAGACTCTTATTCAAATTTGAAATTTCACTTTGAACAATGCATTTATACAAAATCTTGCTGTGATTCAATTCAAGAAATGAACAAAATTATGCCAATTCTCTTGATTGTTTTTCCATTTTCTCATCAATAGATTTGATGACATCCAACAACTTATCCTTTTGCAATGGCTTTGTCAAATAGAAGTCCATTCCTGCACCAGCAATCTTGCTTGCTACCTCAGCAATTGCATGAGCTGTTAATGCAATTATTGGAATATGAACATCATAATGTTCTTCCTCTTTTCTTATCAATCTTGTTGCTTCCAATCCGTTCATTACAGGCATCTGTAAAGCAACAAAAAAGAAGATCAATTCCATGCTAATATAAAACCTGCAAGTAAAAATGTATTTGAGATTAAGTTAGTTTAATTACCTCGCAATCCATCATAATATAATCATAAAGTAGGGCCTTGGAATGTCCATCCTTCCTTGAATCACTTAAAATTTTGCATACATGATCAAAGGCCTCTTTCCCATTTGTGCAAACTTCAAATTTTGCTCCAAGTTTCCCAAGAACAGAAGTAGTTACCTTCTGCACTATTGCATCATCATCGACAACCAGAAATTTCTTCCCATTCAATGGCTTCTCGCAGCATTTTCCATCGCTTTGTACTACTACTACTTGTTTGAGTGAGCTGCAGTGTGATGAAGAAGAAGCTCCCGCCTCAGTCCCCGTGCTCTTCAACTTGTTTAAAGGTTTCTGGTCTGTGCAATATTGGAGTTCTTGAGATGATGTTCCTATCTTTAACTTTGGGAAATTCCTTTGAGATGGACTTTTGCATTCGGGTAGTAGTTTCAGCACTTCAATCAAACGCGAACCATGAAATGGTTTACTTATAACATGATCACATAAAGGACGTAGCGTATACTGTCTGTGTTCTCGCGAATAAGCATGGCGTATGACTGAATTATCTAACCAGACAACCTTGCATATCAAGCTAGGTATGTCTCTCTTGAAGTTGTCAAGAATTTTGAACAATTCAGAAACAGAACCAGCTGTAGCATCTATCACTACCAGTGTGAAGCCTGATAAACATTTGGAGCTGATCTTTTTACAATGTGGAGAAACATTGTCATTATCATCTTTAATGTCTAGAGACACATCATGAGGTCCTGTATCGGAATTGCTAGATGCAGACACGGTTAAGTAATCAGCGAAACTTGACTCGGGTTTTTCTGCATAACCAATGCTGCAGGAAGGATCCATTTTTCGCTTTATTTTTCTCAGCTCTTGATGCAGATTTTTCTCTTGTTTCACAATTGTAACTTTTATGTTTAAGTTGTTTTCTATGTACCGCTTCAGGACTCTTCTGCGTTCCTCGCCGGATATGAAGAGTACAATATGAGATCCCTCTGGTTTAGCTGCAGTGCTCCAAAATGATGCAAAATGTTGATGAAGTCCAGTTTGAGGCCAATCATTATATGATCTGGGATCCTCTTCACCAGTTTCATGATGCTCGCGTTCACACACAGCGGTAAGAAGAACATTGAACTTGAAGCAGGCTCCTTTTTCTCCAGGTTCTTTCTCAGCAATTGCTATATCTCCTTTCATTAAATGTACCTAAACACAATATCGACATATAAACTAAATATCTGCATTCAAGAATTAGGATAGAGACAGGGCTACGAGATATTGAACGAACACTGCATCTTAAAAAGTTACTGACCATGGATTGAACAATACCAAGTCCCAAACCAGTGCCTTCATGATGTCCAAGAGCAGTTTCCTTAACTTGAACAAATTCTTCAAAAATAGAGTTTTGCTTGTCTTTAGGAATTCCCTTGCCTGTATCATCCACCTCAAACTCAAACTCCATTAGATTAGGATTTTTCTCAACTGAATGAAGGGCATCAAGATCATCAAAACCTTCCTTATTCCTGTAAAACAACTTTGATAAACACTTCAAGATAACATTACGGTTCGAGGCAATAATGTCTTGTTTGAAACTCTTTTTCTTGGCTGCTGCGCGAACTGAGATGTGACCTTCTGATGTAAACTTTATGGCATTGCTAAGTAAGTTGCATAAAATTTGTTTCAGTTTTACCCGGTCGCCCCGTACAAGGCATGATCCTAGAATAGAACCATCACCAGGATCAAGCACAACATCAACTCCTTTCTTTATGCCTGCATGGTAGTACATATCAACTACTTCCTCAAGTAACTGAGCCAAGTTAAATTCTTCTTCTACAAGTTCCATTTTTCCAGCTTCGATTTTACTCACCTCCATAACTGAATTCAATATACCTGAATCATTTTAAACAAACAAGACAGATTGAGAACAAAAAGTACGAATTTGGGATTAAAAGGCACAACAAAAGTTGAAAGCAAAGTTACCAAGTAGATCCTTTGAGCAAGTTCTTATCAGTCCCAAATTTTCTGCTAACTCAGTTCCAGGATTGGCATCTTCATGACAAAGCTCTACCAAACCGATAATTGCTAATAGAGAAGCACGGACATCATGGCTTGCTTTAGCAAGGGCGAAAGTTTTGTTCATACTCTTGCGTTCTGCCTGTTCAGTCGCGTTCATTTGCTTAATAAGGGCAGCACACAAGAACATTTCTCTCTTTGCAGCTTTTGCAATTAAGATTATGAAGATGCCAAAGGAGATTACTCCAGCGATAAACATAAGCACAAGAATCATAAGTGATAGCTTGTTGTTTCTTCTGACAAGGCTTTCCAATCCATAATTGTCATAAGCCAACACATATACCTAAAGCAAAAAAAAATGTACAATTGCTGGTGCTTTAAACTTCTAAAGGCTAAATTTTGTACACACTCAAGGATAAACAAACAAGTGACAAGGACATACCGATTTGACTCCGGCAATCTGAAGAGTGGAGCAATGGAAAATGTACCTTTTTCCATTGATTTTCATATCAAAAGAACTTGGCTTTCCATTATCAGATACACATGAATGATTAGCAATAGAGCCTTCAGGATCACCATTATCATTCAGTTTTTGCAGCAAAAGAGTACTATTATATATAACCATTCGAGTGTTGTGAAGTTTCGTATGTATAATCACTTGCCCATCAGCAGTAGCCAAATGAAAATCACCTCCATGAAAGTCTAAAGCAGCAAAACGATCAATCAACACTTTTGCTGGGAAGCCAAGGGAAATAAAACCGGTTCCATCCATAGCAACAGTGTGAAGAAATAGGCTACCGTCTCCCTTGTTCCATCCAGTCACTAAAGAAGAATACCCATTTGTACTATTTATAACCTCTTGAAACCAACTTGCATTTACAGAAGCCATAGGTGATGAAGCAATTGCATTGCCATACAACAACCCCGAGTCACGATTCACAGGCTGTGTATACCAAATTGAAGCAAATGAAGTGTTGGAATACACTGCAAGAGTTTGGTCACCATCATTGAAATATGAGAACAATAGGCCATCTAGTCCCATATAAGAAACTTGTGACAAATGGGGAATTGTTGTAAGTGCCAGAAACAATGTTGGTGCAATCTGAACCCCAAAAAAAAAAAAATTAACACTCGGTCAAAAATTTTCCTCATTACAAATATTTGGTTCATGAGCAAATCAAATTTATAAACTCATAACCTTTGTTTGAATGGTATCAAATGAAAGTTCTGTTCCATTTAGATATGAACTAAGAGATCTTGCTAGATTGAAAGTAGATGTATTTAGAGGAAGAAGCAATCTTGCAGTTGTTTCAATCTCCAAAAAGGAATTGTTGTGCATTCCATGTGCTTCATGTTTGATTTCATGTGCAGTTTTTTGGGTCATTAGCCATATTTTTAAGGTTCCAAAACCACAAAATCCCTGCAAAGCCATGATTTTTTTTAGCAAAATTGTGGCTACAATGAGTAATTAAGCAGAAAATTAACTTAGCATTGAAGTTTAATGAGGAATGTTACTAGGAAAATTAGAAAGCAAAGAGGCCTCAGAACAATTTTTGGGCAGAGCCTCTTGGGAACAAACTTCAACTTCATGGCTAATTTTCACTGCTTAGTATCTGCACTATTTGTCATGGCAATTAGAACATTAAGTAAGATACTTAAACTCATAAGTGAAGATTAATAGTGAACATGAAAAGCAAGAACATGAATAAGAATGATAAAAAAAAAAAAAATTGCTTACATTAATCTTGCAATCAATCTTGTGAATTTTTTGTGAAAAATCAAACAAGTTAAGCAATAAGAGAAACTCCATGCACAAAATGGGCTATTAAGCTTTGAGTCCAAAGAGAGAAAGTAGGAGGTAAAATCTTTTTAAATCTTTTACTAAACAAAATCTTATGACTAATTTGATTGACTTGGGGTGACAAATGGCTATATTTACCCTGTTTCTCTAACTACTTAACTGATTTAAAGTTTTAATTATCTTGAAAGTTATTGTGCTTTTTGAACACATGGAATTAATAATTTTAATGGAAAAAATATTAGATAGAATTTTGCCATAACTATAGTAAAACTTTTCAGGTTTACTTTCTTTATCTATTTTCTATACTGTATTTAAAAATCTTTAAAATTTAAAATATTAGATTTATGTGGAATTTACATTTTTGAATATTATATTTCCTAATCTATCTCCTACTTCAATCTAGCCATGAGTCTATAATGCATACTGAGCAGGGGTGGCTCAAGTTTTTCTTGACGTTACGTGGAAAAATGGAGATATTTTTAGAGAAAAAAAATAATAATTATATTATTTGTTTGGAAAATGAGAAAGATCAAAATAAATGTTTACTAAAATATAATATTTTAATAATTTAAATAATTATATACTACAATTAACTAATCAATTAGAGAAATCTTGTTATTTATTTCACATAGAAATTAATAATAATTATGTAATACACACACAAATTTTTATAATGCCTTATATTTTGGATAAGGTCCTAAGCAATGCCTAAAAGTTGGCTAAAGATCGAGACATCTATGCATAGAAGTCTTGAACCTTTTGTACATATGTGAGAAAGAAAGAAGATGATTTACTATTTAATTAGCCGCTAATTTTACATTTTAATAGTACATTTGAATATAAGAGTCCGGAAATTTTCAAGTTTATGATATAGTAAGAAACAAATCATACCATAGAAGGCCAAAATTTTAAGTGGATGATAAAATGAACAAGAAAAATGCGCACAAAATAAAAAGACTTAATCCTATTAGAAGTAATATAACTTAAATTTGAAATTGATCCTTAAACTTATTACTTATATACAAAATCTCACAAGAAATTTATAAAGAAGATTCATATTGTCCATAGATTTGTACATAAACATTAAAACATGAACACATTTACAGAACCACAAAAAAAATAAAAAAAAAAAAATTAAGGCAAAAACACAAGTAATATAATAATAAGAAATGATATATATATATATACATACACTTTTCTCGAAAATTTTCTCAACTCTCTCACCGTAGCTACAGTAAGAGAGTATGGAAAACTTTAGGGAAAAATTTATGTAAGTTTATCATTTTTGTATAATAAATTTACAGGGCAAAAACAGATTATTTAGCTGGATTTAGGCTTCTTGACAATCAAGTCAGGACATTCACATTTTGTGAACAGTGATTGCTAACACTCCCCAAGAAAGCCCTGCCATTCCCAAAAAAACAAAAACAAAACAAAACAAAAATTATATAGTTAATTAAGAATGTGTTTAAAATGCCAATGGACGGGTAGTCCGTTGGTAACTTATGTCCCTCATCAGGTGAATTCGAGTTTCCATAAAAATTGTGGAGATTTAAATCTCTTTCATAGGTTATGAAAGGTCTTGTAAAATTATCTTATATGGGAGTATATTTTCGAGTTGTGTCTTGATAGTTAGGGAATAAATTTTTGAGATATGTCTCGGTAGATATCTGGACAGTATTATAAGATGTAAATATCTAAAGTCCCAATAGATATCATATTGTAATATATGGAGATTGTAATAATTCGAAGAATAAAAAATGTGTTTAAATTTTTTTATTACCTTGGTTTTGCTATTGAATCCAAGTTAAAATTAGAATCATTAAATCTGAAATTTATATCATTAAACTTGAAATTAATATATGAACGTACAATATTTCATGTTCAATAGAGAAAAACTTATATGGGACCAGCTTAACAAACACATAAAATGAATATATAATATATGTTAATTAATAATTTTCTATTTTTATTAGGATTGATTAATTTCAAACTTAATATGTATATATGTCTAAATATTATTGGAGGAGAGCAATATATCATCTATACGTTCATCTCACTCGAATCTTTATCTATTCGATATTAAAAACTTCAAGATTAATATCCACCGTTTCAAGTTGAATGATCATTATTTCAATTTTATTGCCCTCCTGGTGCTATACCCAGAGGAGTCCTATTATCTTTACATCAAATTAAAGATAAAATTGAGGGACACGTGTGGCTTAGCTATTGGTTAGGGGCAAACCTAACCAATATTAGATAGATTTTTGCCATAAATATTGTAAAACTTCTCAGGTTTACTTTCTTTATCTATTTTCTATACTGTATTTATAATCTTTAAAATTTAAAATATTAGATTTGTGTGGAATTTACATTTTTGAAAATTATATTTGCTAATCTATCTCCTACTTCAGTCTATAATGCATACTGAGCAAGGGTGGCTCAAGTTTTTTGGCGTTAGACGAAAAAATTTAGTTGTGCCTTATTAAATTATAGATATTTTTAGAAAAAAATATTAATCATATTATTTGTTTGGAAAATAAGAAAGATCAAGATAAATATTTACTAAAATATAATATTTTAATAATTCTATACTACAATTAATTGAAGAATTTTGTTATTTATTTCACATAACAATTAATAATAATTCTGTAATACACGCACAAATTTTTATAGGGTCTTATATTTGGGGTGAAACCCTAGGGAACAACCTAAGTTGGCTAAGGATCGAGTCGCATACGAGTCTTGAACCCTTTGTACATATGTGAGAAAGAAGATGATTTACTATTTTAATTAGCGGCTAATTTTACATTTTAATAGTAAATTTATGTGAAATTTACATTTGAATATAAGTCCGAAAATTTTTGAGTTCATGATATAGTAAGAAAAATCAAACAAGTCATACCATGGAAGGCCAATTAAGTTGATGATAAAATGAACCAAAAAAATGCGCACAGACAAAATTAATAAACAAGATTCATATTATCCATAGATTTGTACATAAACATTAAAACATGAACACATTTACAGAACCATACAAAAAAAAAAAAAAGGGCAAAAACACAAGTAATAATATAATAAATTTACAAGGCAAGAACAGATTATTTAGTAACAGCATTGGATTTGGGCTTCTTGACAATCAAGACAGGACACTTCACATTTTGTGAACAGTGATTGCTAACACTCCCCAAGAAAGCCCTGCCATTCCCAAAAAAAAATAATTAATAGTTAATTAATAATGTGTTTAAAATGCTGACGGGTAGCCCGTTGGTAACGGTGAATTCGAGTCCTCATAAAAATTATGGAGATTCAAATCTCCTTTATATATTATAAAAGGTATAAAGGAAATAAGTTTGAAATTAACATGTAAGTATCTAGAATCCCAGTAGACATTATATTGTAATATATGGAGATGGTAATAATTCAAAAAAAAAATGCATTTAAAGTTTGTCATTACCTTGGTTTTGCTATTGAATCCAAGTTGATACGAGAGTAATTAAATTTGAAATTTATATAATTGAACTTGAAATTAATATATGAACTTACAATATTTCATGTTCAATAGAGAAAATTTTATATGGAACGAACTTAACGAACACATCCAATGAATATATGACATATTTTTGTTAATAATTTTATATCTCCATTGTGATTGATTAATTTCAAACTTAATGTGTATATATGTCTAAATATTATTGGACGGATGCAATATATCAAATCTTTATATATTCAATATTAGAAGTTTCAATATCAATACCCACCGTTTCAAGAGGAGTCCTATTATTATCTTTACATCAAATTAAAGATAAAGAGGGACACGTGTGGTTTAGTTATTGGTTAGGGGCAATGCCATACCTTTTGAACCAACCATATCCACGGCTACCCATGACTAAGACATCAACACCCAGCTTCTCCACCATCTCGCATATCACGTCCCGTGGATCACCACACTCTACTCTCGACTCCACCTTAACCTAACTCAGGGGCAAATTCGTCAAATAAAACAATCCATTATATTAAATAGACAATTATATCCCTGAATAAATGATATAATGACTCACATCGTTTATATGATCCCTGCACGTCCTCATCGCCTTCTCAATCACACGATCAGCAATGTCACTATGGTACTTGTCCATCGTAGCCAGGATATCAGTTGAAAACAAATACCCTGAAACATAAGTAAATTCACCAAAATGCCACTAAAAAACAATTTGACTTGATTAATATAACACATAGGTCCCTAATTTTTTGAAACAATTCACAAACTCTTTCCATGCAAGTCCCTTCTATTTTATCATATTTATAAAATCAATGATTCAATTATAATACTTTGAAAGGTTTTTTTTTATCAAATAAGTAACGGCCTGTCGAGGGTTGACCCTGGAATTTAATGACGGCGTTAAAAAGTCACCTACAGACGCTTTACATGTATTAATAGTTTAATTATTATTTTATCAAGGATTTTGACAGTACATGTATGCAGTTCACAGTTGGGATCAGTGTGAAAACAATTAATAACTATTCGTTTAATTGTGATTTTTGTCACAAATGAGGGATCCAAGTGTTATTAACCCAAAATAATTTATTTCCAAATTTACCCACGAAATAAGTGCACATAGACATACCTGTGCCATCCATAGCAGTGTAGGCAGCTCTGGGTGCCAGAGCATAGAGGAGGACGAGGGTATCATTGGAATTGGGAGAAATCACATTGGTGAGACACCATGTGAGAGCATACATGCTCTCCTCACCTTCATCAACTGCCACGAGGATCTTCCTCTCTTTTGCCGCCACATCAATCACTGACATGATCAAACGGTTGAAAATTGAAATTACTCTGAAGCTTATAAGCAGTGTGTTAACACTATAACCTAAAAAGGTTTTGTATAGATGATGTGCGGTGGTGATGTAGGGGAAGTATTTATAGAGCCTGATGATGAATCTATTGGCGGTTCCAGGGGTGTTTTTGAGACAATGTGCTGTATATTGGGTACATGTTTTCTTTTGATTTGGCCATTTTTTTCAAGCTTTTTGAAATATCATTGAAAGTGCCAAATTGGATAAGAATAAACGTGGGGTCTCATTTGAATTGTTTTATACAACACTCTGTCAAATATCTATTTGTCATCTATATCATTAGTGTACTATTTTTTTTTTTGAAACGTGAAATTCCGTCGTCAAACTACCTGAAACTGGATTTAAATGGAGTAGGTAAAACTTATGACTGTCTCATTTTCTTATATAAAAAGTAAAAACTCACCCGTTGAATTTGAACCAATGACTTAAAAATCAGATCATGAACCCTGCATCATCAAATCACGCCTCTTATCAACATATCATTAGTTTACATCAAAGAGTATAGGACAAAATAGAGACCATAAATATCTAGATGAAAAATTGACATAAATTACTTTATTTAATACTTTAAATCGATGTTTTAAAGTAAACCAAATAAAAATCTTTTTATCACAGGGTAGGATTGGTTATATATATGGATTATTTGGTATCATTATTATTTTTTTTTGTTTTGAAATCGTTGAAAATCTCACCGTCAAACCACTATTTCCGAGATTAAGCGGAGGATGTAAAATCCACAGTTATCTAAGGCTCTTACAAGAAACGCACCCCCTGAATTCAAACTCAGGACTTCAAGATGAATTCATGAACTCTACACTACCGGGCCACGCCCCTTGGAGACTATTTGATATCATTATGTTTTATCTGACATCATTATTTTATTAAATTCACTAAAAAAAATGATACAGTTGTTTCGAATAAAGTATAATCATTGTTTCCGGTCTAAATAAAACTTCGTTTATACGTTATAACTCTACCTAGTCAATGGCCGATTATGATATTATTGGCGCTGAAGGTTATAATATTATAATATAAAAAAATCAAAACCCTTAGCTATCAGTTATTTGGATGCTATAATAATGAAAATTTGAGAGATATAAGTAAACACCTAACATTATAATATTATTTTATAACCGATATCAATCCCAAATAAAAAGAGATAATTATATAAGGTCCTAACAACGAGAAAATCTTCTATGCAATAGTGGTATCACGTCATCCATGCAACAAGCCAATCATTCACTGCCACGCGTGCTAAAAATTAAAAAACAACTAAAAAATAGGTGAAGAAACTTCACATGTCATTTTTTAATTCGTTTGTGGTACCACGTCACATATATCACTGTTGTACCAAAGAATCTCTCCCTATCAACCGACTTTTAAGTAAAATTGTGAAGGCCCAAAGTAACATGCAAAAACATCTCTTTAATACTCCCAAAAATTTGATTAGGTTAATTATCATGGGGATTAGTCACGAAGCTTCGATTATTGTTTATTAAATGATTCTCCTGATAATATTCAAAATTGGAAAGGAGAATCGAAAATTATACTTGGAGTGGCGTATATATTGTGCTAAGTGAACGGGTACAAATCAAGTTATTAAATTAGTGTATAATGTTAAATAAATCAATCTCTTATCTTAATAATCTAATAATTAAGGACCGATAATGGTGAATCTTTAGGCTTGTAGGTTGGAACTTAGTATCTTGTAGGAACACGTGTCCCCCCCAAAGTGGATCATAAAGTGGAGCAAATCGCATCAAAGGTCAAATTGTTTTTGTATTTTGTGTTTCTACTTTTCTATTTAAGTATTGAAATTTTGTTTAAAACTTTGTATAAAATAATAATTGAGATTTACTAGAATAAAAGGAGAACTTGATTCTTGATGTGTAAACATGAAAATTAATAAATCAAAGTTTAACATAGAATTTAGTTAATTAAAAATAATGTTGGATTTATAAAGTTGAGATCTAATAATACTATTAATGATTCGCTATTGTTAGTTTCCGATTTATTAATCAGATAACGTATGTTTTAGACTATTTCTATCATCATTGTTTTGTTATTAGCGTTGATTACAAACTCATCCAAAACACGTCTAACTAATTAGAAGAGTCATTTACTTATAAACATATCATTCCTAAAATGGTGTGATTTGACACATAACTTTGCCAAAACTTTATGGATATATGATGGAAACTTTGAATCTACTACCCCATTTTAATAATAACCATTTAGAAATTAGAACTGCATTATCATATATGCTTTTGCATTTGTGGGCGATTACAAGAAAGCATATTGGGATGCATCTCAGATGTTGATGAAAAAATATCATGAACTCGAACTCATGACCTGACAACTAAGTACTAAATTCGTTGCCACTAATCCACGCCTCCTAGGGGCAAAAAACAAGCTAGATGGTGATGAAAAAATATCAAATGAAAGTGTGAAGAAAATTACTTAAATATTGTCGAGAATTCAACATTTTGCATTATCTGAGATTTTTTTTGAAAGACAGAGAAAATTCCATTAAAGCAAATATTGCAAACTACAATAGATGAGAGGAGAAAACAGTTCCCTTCAAGAACCAGCACACAGACACAGGGTAGATAAAGCAAATTTAGCAACCTTATGAGCAAATGAAATTGCAGCCCCCAATTCTAAATTGGAATTTAACTAAATCCTTGTTTGTCATAGACTCTCTAATCTCCAAATTGATCCAATCAACTTCCTTGAGGATTAAATCAATCATATTACAAGCATTAGACTCAATTATAATTGAAACAAGATATTCTGAAATAACATATTTCACTCCAAGTTTAATTGTCTCTTCTGAAAGCTCTCTTATAACGTTTAGTATAAAATTTAGTAATCTTATAATCCAATTTATACTTTCACTACAATACTTATCAGATATCTTATAATCTCAATTAATATTCTCTACTAAACGATTCCTACACAATGAAACCTGGATTGCCTGGTGGTAGCTATGCCAATTGTATGCCCAATATGATCCTTGAGTCTTTGCCTTTCATCGCAAGAAACCAACTCATTGGTGTATCCTTGGTGACTTTCCCCTGTTGCTTAGAGATATTAAGTATTTAGAAAGTTCCTAGAATCAAATGGGGATGTAGCTCAGATGGTAGAGCGCTCGCTTAGCATGCGAGAGGTACGGGGATCGATACCCCGCATCTCCAATTTGTATTTTTTAAAAAAAATCTCTTGTGTAATGTCAACTTTTAGGTGGAAACTAAAGACCATTTACACTGAATTGAAGAAGAATGTATAAAATTATATCTGAAGAAGCAAAATCAATTTGATATATATGAAAGACAAAAGTTTCAAAACAAGTACAAGATCGAGTTGGTGACTTTCATACCAACTTCACTTTCCTTCTCACTCCATTTGTCTCCAACCACTTGTTTATTTCTTGTTACTAAACATATATCAAACTGTCAACTAACGTTATCTCTTGTCTAAATTATGTTTCCATTTGAACCATGTACATGCATTATCTATTATAATACCATTCCAAAATTTCTCTTCATGGTCACTACCACCCACCAACTAGCTACCATAGTCTCTTAATGGCACTCCCAGTTTTGCTGAGTCCAAAATCATTCATCTTCTTCACTAATTTGATCTTCATAGCCATGGCTTGCTGCTTCTTCTCAGGTCATACACAATCACTTAGTTACACTTGCAAGCTATATGGGGTTCTTTTCTTTATTCAGTTTTCAATTCTTGTCAAACTATTTTCATATGAACAGGATCATATGCAGCTGACAACCCAGCAGAAGCAGCTGCAGAAGGCTTTTCGTGTTTCAATAATAGATTTGTGAGTGAGAATGCTTGATCTTGTTTAACTATGATCATTCTTTAACATACACGAGGCTCTCGCTATAACAAGTTAACACTTGATTATATATCGAGCGCTTTAATTAGTTTTGCTTAAATGTTATTGATTTTATGATTTTATGATTTTTTTTTTTTTTTGACTGAATGATACAAACAGATTTACACTGGCTGTGATGAGGAGTATAGATTGAATGAAAGTGGAAACATAAATGTGACTCCTGAAGCTACTGATTTATTCTGCAATGGACCTTGCTTTGAGGAAACACAAGTTATGCTTGATTGTGTTGAAAAACTATTATCAAACTTCATATTCTACAACAAGGCAACAGTTAAAGACATAAGAAAAGCACTCAATTCTGGTTGCAGCTACACCAACCAAAGAGGTAACTAACTAATGATGTTTCAACTGATCAATTTATCAAACAATATGGTTAGTGAAATTTTAATTTTATACATTCAATTTTGAGCTTTCTGTTAATTGTGCAGGGGACTTCAATGTGTGGAGGTACATTGACCAAGGTGACACAAGTCTTATTAATGGACAACAAATGCTTACTTTCAATGGCTTTTCTGCCTTGTCAATGATAACAGGATCCTGTTTATTGATCTGGTAAATACAACAGTCCAAAGAAGAATATGTTATGAGAGTGGAACCAATCAATGTTTGAAGTACTCTTTTTTCATTTCTTTATATGTATTTAATGAAAGATATATATCTTCTGTGTTTATTCATTATTGTTCAATGACAAACTTAATTAAGGGTAAGGAGATGTGTATGAATCTATTGTGTTATTTATTTATTTCATCAATATTTATTTATTATTTTTAATAATAATCCGTCCGATATTTTTACCGACAGAAAAATTTTGCTATTCGATAGTTTTTGTAGTGTTAATATTTGTTGACATGTATTTGATTGCAATAATTTGTTAATGAGAGCGAAAGAGATATATAATTAAAACACACACACAATTTTATTCCTTAATTAAGGAGGCTTAATTAACACTAACCATAACTCAAACTCCTTAAACTCAATTATTGCCAAGCCTCCTCAATATTATATAAGGGCCCATTTTATTTTCCCATAAAAACTTTGACAGGCTCCTCTTGCTTGACATTAACAGCAGCAGCTTCTTCCTTAACCTCAGATTTTGGAACATTAAGCACAGCAGTTGGAGGAGGAGATACCTGAGCCGCCTTCACATACTGATCAGCTGATGATGCTTCTTTCTTTGGTGTGGAAGAACAACTCCTCGCGTTGCTTCTTGAACAAGTATAATTAGCCTTCCTGTCACACATCTTGACTCAGATTCTTTCTTTTTCCTTTCTAAATAATAATTAAAATAAAGTTTGTTCTTAAGAAAACAGAGAAAGATGAGAGTATTTATAGAAGCATTTGATGAAGATCCCATGCGTCAGAATTAAAGATTGTGTCTCTTCAGTTCAAATGGGTTGCCCTGCATTAATGAACGATGAATGAATGAACCAACCTTTCAAGTTCATGAATTAAACCCCTACTCACATTTGATCTTCTTGCTACCTTATTCTTTGAATAATAATAATCTATTATTGGGGTTCTAAAATCTAACAATGCATAATTAATTAGAGTTACCAAAATTTATTACTGATCAAATATGAGTGACATATTTCATCCCAAAAGTTTCTCTGTGAAATTTAATGTTGAAAAAGATAAATTTTCATCCTATGAGATAAACACAGATTATATAGAAGTCCTTTTGACTTTGTTCTTTACATCATCACATTTTGTTTAGGCAACTAAAAATGAGGATCCCAGTTAGAATTTTGCTCCTAAGTTGAAAGAAATGTACAACAGTTACAGCTCAACAGATATGAAATGCTAAAAGGCTAGAATCCGATATTCATTACTCATTCAAAATACTATTACATGCTGAGGCTGAGGCTGAGGCTCATTCCTGAAAATATATCAAGGGGAAGATGAAAGATGATCATTTTTTGGATGAATGAAAGCTGCCGAATCCCATCATAGCTGCAATATCAGGATCAATTTCAGTTTCCTCTTCTTCCGCCGCCTTCTCTTTCTGAACCCAGAAATATAATCACAATCAATGATACTTTGGTAGTAAAATAAAAATAGCAATTCAAAATATCTTCAAGGGAAAATCAAAATATCTTTAGTAAGTTCGAATACTTGTTATGGCTTCATAAATACTAGTAATGATTAATCTTATGGTACTAACTTTCTTCTCTTTCTTTTTTTCTCGACGTTGACGCTTCTGTTCCTCTTCTTCTTCTTGCTGTTTTATGATCCGCTCATCAAGATCTAAATGGCCAAAACATCAAAGACATTAATTTTCCACCATCCACTGTTCCAACTACTAGGGAATCCATAAAAGATTGCCTTATGTCTTACCTTGCTCTGAGAAGCTTCCAGGGACTTTCCTCTTCTTGAGCGCTTCAAATCGCTCTCGGACCTTCATACATATCCCAAAAAATCTAGTTTAACATGAAGCATGCATTATGGACTAGTGGAAAACAAAGTATTACGCCTGACACAAGATATCTCATAACTTCTCCTGACATCTCCACGGAGATGGGCCTATATTTTCTGTATGTTTCAAATGGGATGGTTTTCTAATTGTAATTGTAAAAATCATCTACAAATTCCTCCAAATTTTTTTCCAATTGTTAGTTTTGGTTAGTGCTTCACAGCCACCTTTCTATAGTAGATTAAAGATGTTAGGTAATTTCTTATTCAGATTGTAGTTAGCCTCAATCTTCTATAGTTTATAAAACATCTCGTGTAGTGAAAACATACCATCAACAAAAACTAGGTTTCTTCAGTTATTGGGATTATTAAACTTCCATTCATTAAAAATAAAGACTACTGCACCTGATCAAGAGATGCTCGTTCAACCCGCATAGACATACCCAAAGCTCTTTGATCTGAAGAATACAACCAAAAGAACTATTAGATGAGTGATTGCGATTTTAATGAACCAAAGAATGTCCACCATCGTTTGTGCATTAATACATACGTTTTTTTCCATTGATATGATCCAAGTAGTTAGCAGAATCCTTAACTACACACTCGCAAACAGAACAGTAGTATCCAGCCTGCAAACGAACTGATTAGATCACAAAAAAACATTGCAATTACAAGACTAATAAGAAGGAAATACTGTAATAATGGCATGACATTAATTCTTATTTCACCTTCATATATATGTAAAATGGTTATTATAAGAATAAAATACGCCATCATCACCATTTCAGGTAAATGACCAAAACCAGAGGTTATAAGTGGCCAGATTTGCATTGCAAAACTAAAGGACGTCACAATAAATCTCTATAGTCTTGTTTACACAACTGATAAACAAAAAAAAAAACCAATGTAATCATAATTGTGAAGCAAATCCAAAAGCTTTTTTGTGATGTCAAAGTACCACCAGCATAACCTAAGTTAAATGTCAGCTCTTACCAGGCATCTATGTCAGTGTTCTGGCTTGAAACAAAAATCTTATCAACTATATACCCTCCATGACTCAGATAGCACATCCATAACAAGTGCTTAAAAACTCAACGTAATATGAAAAAACTCTCATTATTTTCCAAAGCTTTAATAACATGTTGGAAACAGTATGCAATTCTCATTAGGTTTCAAGATATGTTAAAAAATATAAAGAACCACATCTACAATCAAGCACATTTAGAAGAATAAAACTATAAAAACTTCAAATAGAAGTTGTAAAAAAAATTAATAAATAAAAAGAAAGGGAAAAAATACATGAGAACATGATAAGATGGTACCTGTTGGCTTAAAGGAGCTATCGGAGTAACAATCTGTAAGAAATACAAAACAAAAGTAAGATAAGTAAGGACCATCATAAGTTACCATTTTCATGTATCTATTTAAGAGATGTATGTTAAACATTTCTTATAAGAAAAGTAAAGGTAAATGCATCCAATGACAAGAACCATATACAAGAGGGTAAAGGTGACAACTATACTATATGAAACATAGATTTCTTAATTATACAATTTAAGAGACACCAACTCCTAAATCATCTTCGAAGTATCATAATGCACTATGCAAGAAATAATAGTGACAGCAATCTTCCTTCCACCTAAAGTATGCTAAGCAATCCTCAACCCAAAAGCTAGACTTTTCCGGCAAAACCTAGTTAATAAGAGCAACCACTAACCTGAAATATTACTTATACCACAACCAACAAACTAGAGCTATTACTAAATTTCTAATCCCTTTCCTTCAAGTCCCATAAGCAAATACGAATTAATCTTTTCTCCACGAAACAAACATAACTCATTCACCCCAATTATTCAACAAGTAATTGCTAAACATTACCAATTTTCATCTTCAAAGACTTCTCCCATCGATCAACATGACTGAGATCCTGACTACCCATGATTTATCATAAGACATTCTTCAACTAAAGGGCAACTAATTTAATCTTACCCACTTCACAACTTGACACTCACTCATCAAATTATAGCTCTTCTAGTCATTTTAATACCAACAAAGATAAATGAATAAATGAAAATGACGGCTTATCCAGTAATTGCATCTACATAAAGCAGAAATAAATCACATACACTCACTAATTTTCTCTACTAAATTTTTTTCCAAACAAAAAATGTACTCACTTGGGTTTTGCCCAATCGAGATTCAAGGTCCACTACATAGTCTCTATGCTGCAAGGGTTTCCTTTGCACCGGAGGACCCTTGGCTGCAAACAAAACAAAATTTAATTGCAAATATATCAACCATTAATCAATCACACTAAATTAACACACATAATATTAAAAAAAAAAATCAGTAGTTAAATAAACTGATAATTTACATTTTGATTTCGTCCGACCATCTGCCTCCTGAATTCGAAAATAAAAATTGAAACTCGAATTATTAACAAAACACAAACCCTAAAATTAATTTATTTTTTAAATAAAAGAAAAAAGATA
The DNA here is from genome assembly GCA_019454045.1 of Zanthoxylum bungeanum. Lineage (NCBI taxonomy): Eukaryota > Viridiplantae > Streptophyta > Magnoliopsida > Sapindales > Rutaceae > Zanthoxylum > Zanthoxylum bungeanum. Next base: position 520,205 of record SKCR01007834.1, on the reverse strand, counting down.
ATCAGAAGAGTTCAAACTTCTTTTTCACGTTCGCGAGCTCGTTCCAAGTACTCTTCTCGATCGAATTTTCTTCTGAAAGTGTTGTCAACTCCAACAGCCTACACAACAATTAATTCAAGCAAAAAAAAAAAAAACAAAATTGTAATAAAGGTCGCATTTTTAAGGCAAAACAAAATTGAAAATTTTAGTAGGATTAAGATAAGGAATCGCTTGCTTACGTTATTGTTAGCAGCCATTGCTCAATGCAACTGAAATTAAGCTCGAGTGGGAGAGATTTGGAAAGTAATAAAAATCAAAATCGAAGAATATCAGAAAACAAATATTAACGCCGAAATGGCCCCAGTTTCACCGTCATATCTAAACGACGCCGTCACGTGTAAATAAATTGTATTTTTATACACGGGCGTTTGGTCTAGTGTTACCGTGTTATGTGATTCCCGACCTATCTTTTTTTTTTTTTCGGAAAATTACAAATACGGACATAAGTTGTGAAGTTTTTCACTAAGTATTTTTTTTTTTTTTTTTTTTGGCGTGAAGTGGAACTGGGGTAGAACCTCGGACTTTTGTTTTGAAAAATGATATTCTTACTTACAATTATACCTCATTTTCTCCGTAACGGCGATAGTTACTGCGTTTTGGTTTTAAATTTTGTATCCAAGGTTTGCCTTGGATAGTTTGCCAAACACCCACAAATCAAATTTGCCCTAATTGAAAACCAATTGGGAACCCTGCTCGTGTCCTTGCTCTTCAGTTCGTCGTCAACCTAGCTCTTCAATTCGTCGTCCATCGTCGCAGGGAGCTAGGCCACGTCGTGAAGGTGCAGACTGTTGCCCATATTACAGACACCCACGTCGTCCACCGTCGCAGGGAGCTGGAGCCACGTCGTCCAGGTGCAGACCGTCGCCCAGATTGCAGACACCCACGTGATAAGTATAATCTGAGTTGGTCTTTTTTGATAGCTAATTTGAATTTTGGGTGTGTTGCTAATTTCATGAACTCAAGTTTTTGAACGATGCCTGAATATGTATATTAGAGTTACTTGTAGAATTTTCTTTTTGAAAAGTTGCAAGTCTATTCTTCTTTAAATATTAGAAGGTTATTGATGAGGAGTTTATTACTTATGAACTTAGATCTTGATTCAATAAAATACTGAGACCTGATAGATACTGAGAATATTGTGGTTTATGTGATTGATCAAGTACATGACTGTGCCTGTATGATTATTTAGTAATTCCTAACTTTGTTAGTTAATTAAAACTTTGCTTTTCTTGGGAGTTTGTAGATATCTCCTCGGAAGTCCATGTCATATGGTGAGTTATTGGAGTATTGTTTAATTTGATTACTACCAGGTGTTCTTTAATTTGATTTGAGAGGTGCCAGTTCTGTGAGTATTGTTAGTGTAGTGAATGTATGAGTATGATGCAATTTTCATTTTCTGTCTTATTCTTACCTAAAGTTTCTGTTATGATGAATTTTGCAGTTGATTTGTAATCATAATGTCATATAGCACAAGTGCAAATTCAGTGGAACGACGACGTTGCCGCAAATGCCCCAACGGTTACCAAAAGTTATGGACTTCTAATATATCACGAAATCCAAATCGAAAATATTGAAAATGCAAAAATTGTCTGGCCTTTGACTGGAATGACGATGATCAATGGCCGGAAAATCGAAAAGACAACGACACTAATAATGATATTTTACTATGTGAAATTCGGAAGTTGATTAAGGATGAACTAGAAAATCGAGAGATTAGTCTCATTCAAAAATATGCAGCATAAATAATTAATTTTATAATATGTTATTTTATTTAAGGAGAAATATCGACAATGTATAATATGTTATTTTATTGAAGAAGTTTTTATTGAGCATACTTTGAACCAAGCCACTCGTTATGGCATCCAAACTAACGATTGAATTAACAAACATACATACCATATAAAGTATGGTGAATTGATTTAAGATAATGTGGATTACATATAAATTCTATTTCAAAACTCTAGTAATATGGACATCTTCAAGACATTGGAAAAGTAATTGCTGAAAACCTCCAAATGAATAAGGCATGACAGAAGTGTCTTGTAGTGTGATGCATATTACAGATGAATTAGACAATCATATACAATCTAAAACATAATTAGAAGTGTCCTGTCGATTTCAAATAACAACCCTACAAACATACCTCAGTAACGTCTGGTGCAATGACAGAAACATAAGATATTGTGGCAGAAACATGTTCAATCTGTATGCAAAATTCAAATAATATGTCAGTTACTTTACTAAACACATTTCACTTCACAAAATTACACTAACCTCATACACATCTGATGTTTTTTTTTCTATGTTTCTTAAATTTTATAGACTGTAGCCTTCGAGTGCGAGGACGGCCTTTAGCACGAGTAACTTATGGATCACGAATGCTTTCAACTACAGTCTCTAAACTCCCAACAGTATTACAACAATTTTTTCAACACCAAAATTATGTTTTGCTAAATCTTTCCACATAATATCAATCCAATCTAAAACATAATTAGAATTTTCAATATATCATGCAATCATATCTGCAACCTTAGCGAATTTAGCACATATTTGGTCATATCTCACTTGTTCATCTGTAGAACTCCATATATCATAGCTAATTTTCACTATACTATGACATCGCCGAACATCTTTTCACCATCGTCATTATTTATACTTTTCTGGCAATACTTATACGTCATTACGTATCATGGTTGTAACGGCATGCCTGCAGAGAATTCCTCTAAACTGAAACCTTGAGCAACTACAATTAATTTCTCATTTCTTTTTTTCAAAGTAAACTTTAAAAGAAGTTTTTTTTCCCTTCACCAACTTTCACATCTTCTATAACTACATGTTATGATCCCACCGAATTGACAACTTCGCAATACATCTTTCTAATTAACTCTTGCTAAAATTCTTTGAACTTTGAAATGGTATAAACTTCTTGTATTTGATGCTCCATCTTGTATTATGTTACACAAGGAAGTTATTATGAAAGTGACTTCATGATGTGATACTAGCAGCATGGATCAATTTCGTTTGTTTAGGCTTATTTATTATTTATTTTCATATATGGAACCAATGTGGTTGTCCGTTTTTTTTTATTATTTGGGTTAATTTATTTTATTTTATTATGGGTTCAAAATGGGCTAGAAATTAGGAGTCATGGGTTTTTAGTTGGTAATGGGTAGTTTATGGTTATTTTAGACTTTTTGGCTTTCTTAGGGTTTGAGCATGTCATTATTTAAACTCAAAAATAACTCTTAATGAAAGACCCTAATTTTTGTGCGTGAATAGTAAATTCTCCTTGAGATTGAGAAATTTTTATCAAAGTTCAGTGATTGAACAAAGACTTATCAAAGGGTTGGCATCCTTTGTGGCGTCCGATTTGCTGGCAAAATTCATCTGAGGCTATCTCCAAGGGTTTTCAAGGACAGGTTCTTTGGGGGTCTACGGGATCTTGGATCGGGTTTCGTCTTTTCGTATCCTGTTTCATATCAATTGGTTATCAGAGCCAGATTTCAGGTCTGACTTTTAATTATTTATCTCTATTTTTTTGCTTTCTTTTTTTTTTCTTTCTTTTTCCGTTTCTTCTTTGTTTCTGTATGTCTGTCAAATTTTTTTCTTTCCTTTTGTTTTCTTTTAGCGTTTTGTCCCAAACAAAAAATAAATAAAAAAAAATCAGCACTTTCGTTTGTCAATCAAGAAAAAAAAAAAAAAAAGAGGAAATTTGATGTTGACGCCTGACACCTATCCATTAGCTTGTTTAAAATTGTAGTGACTGTTGACCATTAATCTTTACTTTGTTAGTTGGGTTGTTTGGTTCAAAAACAAAAAAAAAGTTAAGTAAGTTCACGCCTGTGAGGCTGTGAACCAAAAAAAAAAATGTTTTCTGGAATTGCATTTGTCAGTCAAAAAAAAAATTTCCTTCATTGGCTAGTGCAGATCAGTAGGCAGTGGGGTTTGTTTGCTTTTTGACCTTTTTACATGAGAACTTGTTAATAAGCTGTTGCTGTTGTTAAAAAAAAAAATCAGATCTGGTCAGTAAAGTTTGATCAATTATCTTGTGTGTTAAGTTGTGCTAGGGATTGCTTTAGTGTTCCTTAATCGAAAAGAAACTTTTTGGTTGAATTTGTCACTGATTTAAATCTGATTTTTTTGTGTTTTGTTTCGAGTCTCATGTGATTTTTTTAGTCTTATTTTTGTATTGTCTTTGTCTTTGTCATTTTTTTTTGTCTTTTCTTACTTCTTGAGTTTGTTTTTGTCAAGATGTCAAGTGCATTGGTTGATATTATGGGGCAACCAATAGATAATATCTCTCGTACCAGAGTATTTGTGAAAGATGAGGTGTGCAGTGTGATTATTGATGGGGAACAGTGGGCTAATTTAGTTAGTACCAGCCTCGTGGAGAAATTGAGGTTGTCATTGCGAAACCATCCTAAGCCTTATATGTTGCGAGGTTTGCCTAATTGTGATGAGGTTAAGGTGGAATATCAAGTCATGGTTGCCTTTACTACTAGGAGGTTTCATGATGAAGTATTATGTAATGTGGTGCCTATGCTTGATTGTCACGTATTGTTGGGTGGGTCATGGAAGTATGATAGGCAAGTGTGGCATCATGTTGAGAGGAGTAGGTACATTTATGTCACGGAGCGGAGGTCAGTGATTCTTTCTCTTTTAACACCACAACAAGCCTATAAAGATCAATTAATAATGAAGAGGATAAGTGAGGTTGAAAAGAGGAAAAAAGAAAGAGCTGTCGAGTGCTTAGCAAATAAACTTTCTAGTGATATTGTTAATGTCAAAGAAGAAAATATGAGCATGGCAGTGAGTAAGCAAGTAGTGATGAGTGAGTGTGATGCGAATGTTGTTGCTATTGCTGAGGTGGATGACGTAATTGTTGCTGGTGATGATAAATTTGAAGCTCAATACTGGCTAATTGTATTGATGCAATTACATGTGTAGTCAAATGTGTTGAGAGTGTTGAGCATCCAAATGAGAGTAGTGAGCCGGGAAACACATGGTTAAATACGTGTGAGAGTTTTGTGAGTGTTAAACATGTAGAATTTGTTGTGAATGAGAATGAGAGTGTGAACTTAATTAAGAATCTCATTGAGACGGTGGGTGAAACAAAATTAGATATTGCGGAAGAGTATGGGCAAGAGGGAACAATACACAAGCATTATTGTACTAACATTGACATTTTTCTTCCATGTGATTTTTCATTGTTCCAGAATAATCGTCCAATTGATTTTATCATTACTATCTATGATCCGGGCACAGATTCGAGGACGAATCCTTTTAAAGAGAGGGAGAATGATGTGATACTAGCAGCATGGATCAATTTCGTTTGTTTAGGCTTATTTATTATTTATTTTCATATATGGAACCAATGTGGTTGTCCGTTTTTTTTTTTATTTGGGTTAATTTATTTTATTTAATTATGGGTTCAAAATGGGCTAGAAATTAGGAGTCATGGGTTTTTAGTTGGTAATGGGTAGTTTATGGTTATTTTAGACTTTTTGGCTCTCTTAGGGTTTGAGCATGTCATTATTTAAACTCAAAAATAACTCTTAATGAAGGACCCTAATTTTTGTGCGTGAATAGTAAATTCTCCTTGAGATTGAGAAATTTTTATCAAAGTTCAGTGATTGAACAAAGACTTATCAAAGGGTTGGCATCCTTTGTGGCGTCCGATTTGCTGGCAAAATTCATCTGAGGCTATCTCCAAGGGTTTTCAAGGACATGTTCTTTGGGGGTCTACGGGATCTTGGATCGGGTTTCGTCTTTTCGTATCCTGTTTCATATCACTTCATATCTTCTCTGACTTCTTTTTCAACTTTACTCCTCAAAGCATGGTTATACTGCTCAACAAATTATTTCAATGTTGTTTTTGAGTTAACATACCCATCAAAGAAGGCTTTCATATTTTCACTACGTTGAGTGGTTGACATACCTGCCCAAAAACTATTCTTTAGAAAACACGGAACTCAATGATGTATGTCCTGATATAACCCAGTAAGCCATTCATTACCGTCCAAATCATATTGAACAAGCATATAATGCCAAGTTTCCTCAAATTGCGCAACACATTGTGAATCATAAGAGCAGAATGTAATAACTGAGTGATTGCATGATATTCCGTATAACCTCCTAATTTTTCAGAAACTTTCTTCAGTATATGCCACAAACACCATCGATGTCGAATAGTAGGAAAAACAATCTCAATCGCCTTTTCATTGCCTTGTCTTGGTCAGTAATGATTCCAATAGGTGCAACATTGGACATGCAAGATAGCCATGTCATAAATAACCATGTAAAAGTCTCAGTGTCCTCATGTGATATCAATCCACATCATAACAATATAGAATGACCATCATGATTAACTCCCACAAATAGGGCGAATGACATGTCATACTTATTTGTTAGATATGTGGTGTCAAATGTAACAACATCACCAAAAGATTTGTAAGCGGCCATACTCTTCGGACCAGCCCAAAGAATATTTTTTAATCGACATTCATCATCCAAGTTGAAGCTCAAGTAAAACCTATTGTATTCTGCTTGCATTTTCATCAAGTAATCTTGTAAAGCAGCAACAACATCTCATTCACCAAGTCGTAATCTTTTTTGTTTGTCAACATGATTTTTACAGTCTCTTGTCGTGAATGTAACATTTTCATGACCACCAGCTTCAATAACAAGAGAATTGCTACTTATGACAACTCTTATTACAGCTCTATCATTTATCTCAAGTTTCTTTTTTGCATGTACATTGATGCTACGGTTACATCTGAAATACTTCGACTTCGATGGAGATAATAATTCATGGTTGTGCTCGAGAACTAAAGTTTGAACCCTCAATTTTCCAACTTCATCTACACATCCACACATTTTAGCATTGCAACCAATTTTTAAATTAGGTCGGGGCCTTAAAATATTACTCGATGTCATTTTTGAAAAGCCGCTTCTCCTATAAGTAATTGTCACATACCTAGCATTCCCATCACCCCATTTTTTACTACTTCTCCACAGTACAGGAAACCCATTTCGTTTACCATCTTCTTTGTAATAATTAAAAATCTCATTAGCATTATCAAAAACCATATATGTCTTTGGATCATCATCGTGATTATCATCAATTTCGTTAATGTGAACATCTACACCCTTATCCTCTTCCAATTCGGTGTCTAATTCTAAATTTTTCATTGTCTGTCACCCTCAAATTATGGATGAAGCATGTATAAAAAAAATGACACATATATTTCACAGTTTTACAAATTGAATTCAACACCAAATCAAAAATGGCCAAATAGAATCACAAAGGAAAAAACCCAAATTAAATTTTGATCCATCCCCAGAATTAAACACATTTCCATTATTTTTGACCCTTTACTCTCATAAAAATTGACTAAAAAACAAGAACAACATATGAAAAATACAAAAATAATATGACAACTCATGCAGCAAGTTTAGCATAAATATTTAACAATCAACACACTTATAAACATATGCATGCAAACATACATGTATAAAAGAGTGGACGACGTGGGTGTGAGCAAGTTATGGCCGACGGTCTGAATCTTCACGACGTGGCCCAGCTCCATGCGACGGTGGACGGCGTGGGTATCTGCAATCTGGGCGACGGTCTGAAGAGTAAGGACAAGAATTTTGTTCCCAATTGATTTTGCCCTAATGGAAATTTAATTTGAAGGGGTGTTTGGCAAACTATCCAAGGCAAACCTTGGATACAAAATTTAAAACCAAAACGCAGTAACTATTGCCGTTTTGGAGAAAATGAGGTATAATTGTAAGTAAGAATGTCAGTTAATTGCATCCATTGCTATGTTAAATATTTTTTAAAATGTAGCAATAATTTTTTTTAATCGTTGGAAATCACACCGTCAAACCATTCATTTCGGACTTAAACGGAGCAGGTAAAATCTCTGAATTCGAACTCAGAATCTCACCTTGAGATCCTGAATCATACACCACAAAACCACGTCATAGAAAACGACAAACAAACCAAACAATAATTTCTTCTTAACTTCAATTCTTTCAAGACTGACATTCAATCTTCCAAGACCAATTTTCAATCTCTCAATTTAGTTTTTATCCGTTGTCAGATACCAACTGATAGGCATCAATCATAGTAAAATTACAAACAGATAAATAAGATATCATTGATACTAATAAAATGATTCCGGTCACATATGATTTAGATATATAACTTTCTTTTGAATAGGAAGGAAATAAAAAACAAATCAAATAATAATTTCTTCTTCAAATTTCTCTATTATTAAATATGAAACTGATTTAAATACTAACAACATAGAGGAAAATCATGGAGTGACCACACAAATCACACTCTCTATAATAATGTAAAACTAACCACAACTAAATCTAATTAGACTTAATATTTGAAAGATAAATACAAATAAAATAAAATAACTAGAAAAATATTTGATGATTCCTAACAGTTTTGGTGCTGTATTTGCCTTATTTTACCTTAAATTTTAGCAGCCGAAGTAATAACATCTGCAATAAATAAATAAATAAATTAGAAAGAAAGATTGTCTCAATTATTTTGTAAGCAATAATAATGCATGCCATGTTTTTGCATAGAGCCCCCCCCCTCCATCACTGTCTTGTGTCGACATGACAAGGCATAATAAATAGAGCACAATGGGCTTCCAATTGATTGCTTGCTCTGTTTCAGGTTATATATTACAAGTTACATGGTCGTGAACGTATTTTGGTGATGTAGTATTCATGATCTTATTTTTAGATCTTGAGTTCAAATTTATGGAATATATTTCTTGTAAGAGTTTAGAACAATCTGAGATTTTACTTGCTAATTGTTTGTTGACGGAATTTCTAACGATTAAAAAAAAAATTACAAGTTACATGTTACATGTATGAGTGTTGATAATGTTATGGAATGAGACTCTACTTGTGAATTGTACAAGTAGTAAGCTCCATAGTTTTTTAAATAGAAACGGATCAATCTGTTCAACTGTTCAAATCTGGAATTGGCCTTTTGGATTAAAACTGATGAATCAAATCGGATCGGTTAAAAAAAAGTTATTTTTAAAATTATAAATTTAGATTAAATAAGACTATTTATGAGGTAAACCGACCGATTCTATCAAGTTTCCGGAACAAGTCAACTGATCAAATCACCGATCCATTAAAGTTTTTGGATCATCGATTCGATTATTGATCTGAAAGTATTGATAAACAGTTAGCATAGAGTGAAATGAAGTTCCCAAGAAAAGGAACAAAAAAGCTGCCATGGGTGTAAAATTTTCTCGGGAGATTCTCTGTGCAAGGAAAATCCAACAGAGTGTAAATTTGTCAATTTGGGCCACCCATTTGGCCTGTCAATGAATGTGAGCAATATGTGTTTGTTCATGATCATTAATCACTTTCGGAAACAACCAACATAAAATCACTTTCACCTTTCATGTTTTTACATTTATAAAAAGTTATTATATGAAGCATACATTCAAATTGCCAAAATGTTACTTTACCCGATAGTTTATTTCCGAATTAATATTTGAACATATCAAATACAAAACGATGTCGTTTTGAGATTGACATATTCGGACATCAATTCAGACAAACCCTTCGGGGCAAAGTAAAATCTCTCTTCAAACTATGTTTCAAGTGTTGCCTAAATTGGAGGAGCAATTTGTTTCATTTGAGAGAGGAAAGTGAAGACTGAATAAAGCTTCAATGTAATTTCAGAGATAAATTTCAGAAGGGGAAAAAAAGGTACAAGCAGTGACCAAGTCCAAGGTAGGAATTAAATTCTCTCCCACACATAACTTTATTTTTTGGTACTACCCACAACTTGTAATCATAAATGACTATGGAAGCAACACAGAAATTGGAATAAGCCCATGAACAATAATTGAGATGGGGACCATTATTTGATTTTGCTACTATTTTTCCCAACATATTAATAAACTTGGGCCTAATATCTGAATCTGGTATTTATTACTTCTTTGCGATTTTTTTTTTTTTTTTAAAAATGAACCATTTGTTGTCACTTGTCATTGAGCAATTTCAATATTCTAGTACCCAAGTTACGTGTTTTAGTGGTATAGGATTTATGATCTCATCTTGAGGTTTATGATTCGAATTCAATGAATACGTTTCTTGTAAGAGTCTGTGATAGTCGGAGATTTTACATGCTCCGCTTAAACCCGAAATAGGTGGTTTGACGGCGGAGTTTCCAAACGATTATAAAAAAAATAATAAATAAATAAAATTCAATTATTTTATGTCAAAATTTGAAGTATTTGAGCAAGAAGTTCACCTGTTTTAAAATATAAAATTAAAGTTATACACTTTTTTTTTTAGTTATTATAATAATAAAAATTATGATTAAACAATACAATTTAATTTTAATCTCATTTTTAATGAGTGCCGACGTTTCACACGAGAGAATCATTAAAGAATTTAATATTTTGTAGCTTCTTATTATTATTTTCTTAGCTTATTCTCTTGGATGAGATGGAATGGACATAATATGAAAAAATGGGAAAGGACACAAAGAGAAGAAACCAAAAAGAGGTGAAATCAAACAGCTGTTTTTGAGGATAAGATTAAGATTTGGGCATAAACAAATTAATGTATCATGATCTTATAAGTTTCCTTTATGTCAATGTCTAGGAGTCATAATGATGCTCCATATGAAAAATAAGATTTATAAGCTTTCCAATGGCAACTGCTCTTAGTTTTATCCTTGATTTCAAGTGAAATTACACCAAAATAATTAATTATAAAGTAAAACATCTAGTTTCTCCCATTATGTTTTTTAATTGAATTGAAACAAAATCATTTTGGTTGCTTCATAGACGATGTTTTTATCCTTTTTCCCCTTCTTTTGCTTCCTCTAACATTAAATTTTTTTATATTTACAGCAAAAAAAGAGCGTGTAAAGTTCAAATTTCTTGAAACAAAGTAAAAAAAAAGTTGTAATTGATTTTAGTGAGGAGTGTCTCCGAGGAACATCACACAATCCTAATTGATCAATCTAGATAAAAATAATTACATTGCTTATCATAGTCTTTTGTTTATTCTCTTTTTCTCTAGTTTTGACTTTGAGCTTATATAATGACGCGAATAACTGTCTGGTAACTGCTTGAACTGTTGAATCCTATGACTTACAACTCCTTACTTCCTCTTCTACCAGAGTAACTAGAGTACCAGTTGTGACAACTCTTCGCTCCTTCTGCCACTTGTAACAACTGTCAGATCATGTATGTGCAACCGCTCCTAGGTTTGGTTGTTGTTTTGTCTGGTTGGAATGATTTGGCCACTTGGCCGATCGAACGATTTGATTGCTTGACTTATTGGGCGATTCAGTTATTTGATAGATTTGACGATTTGATTGATAGGCCGATTATTACAATTTTTGGTTGTAAAACAATTTCATATCATATCTCATCAACACATCTCCGTAAAATCACAAAAATCAATTCTCATAAATGGATCTGGATTCGATATTAAGTTAAATTTTGTAATGAATTTTTGATAAATTATTAATGATGGTTATTAGATAATAAATTGAATATAATTTAATTTAAACTGGATATTACTATTAAACATGTGTGGTATAATATTTATCCCATTGATTGTTGCCAAAGGAATAATTAATTATGCTATTTTTATTACCTCTCATATACAAAAACAAGTATAAAATCACACATCTTTACCACAATATACAAATAAAAAGCTCAAAAAATGGAGAAAATTAAAATAACTAATTATTTTTATAAACCCCATAAATATTAATATATATTTAGGGGACATATTCTCTCTTTTTTGACAAAAACAGAGAAACCCTCTTGAATAAAAAGTACAAAGAAATAAAAAACTAAATATGTATACAATTTCTTTAAAACTGAAACTGATCATCCATTACAGTTTTGATTAATTTAAGAAAATAAATAATAAATTACCTGGAAGAAACAGGATTTAAAGCTCTAGCGAATCCATTAATGGCACCATAACCTTTAGAACTAAACCCTAAGCAACCGAGTAAACCTTGCCTGTAAGGCAAGAAAGTCTTCTTCCTCAACTCTTCAGCTTGAGCTCTATTGGCTGTGTAATGCAACTCATGTGGAGATGCAGGCACTGATCTCCTTTTACCTCCTATCCCATTCACTGGCTTATAATTTTTCATTCCATTATTATTGCTAGGCTTTGATGATGATGATGATGATGAGCTTGAGCTTGAGCTTGTGGGTATTTTTTTCTCTTTGTTATTATTTGGTGAAAATGAGATTGTTGACCAAAACTTGTTGTTGCTTCTCCCTTCACTTTTGCTTCTATAAAGAAAATCTTTCAGAAAAATCCATCTCTTTGAAGTGCTTCTCCCAGTTGATGATGATCTTGATGAAGAAGCTGAAAGTGAAGCCTCCTCTGCTTCTGCTTCTGCTTCTGCTTCTGCTTCTGTTGTTATTGTTTTAGTATGATCCATATTCTCTTTGGTGTCAAAACAGGAAGCACTTTTGTTAACATCAATATGATGATCATCAAAAGTGCTTCTGAGAGGAGACAAAGATCTTGTCCTTCTCATAGATTTGTCTCTAACAACTCTCATATCTCTGCCTCTAGTACTGCCACTGCTTATGACTTCTGCTTCTTCAGATTCAAGCAATGGATCCAAAACCTGAGGCTTCTCCAAATGACTTGACAGCTTCATGGGTCGGATCTTTCCATCAAGAAACAACTCATCAGCTGAGCTCATTGACCCATTTGCACTTGACCCGGCGGATCCAAACTCAAACCCTAGACACGCTGATGCAGTAGTAGTACTACTGCTACGAGCAGGATATGAAGCTGTTAATGCAAAGTGCATGGGACTAGCTGGAGCACTGTAATAAAACCCGCCATTAAAAACGGGTCCGGATCCTCTTCCGGGGCTGGAAGGAGCACTTACATATGGAGTTGAGCATGTGCTGTCCATCTCCTCAAACAAAGATTCTTCCACATGGGCTTCATTTGTTTGATGATCTGATTTAGGGTTTTGGCCATTGTTGTTTGGTGTTTGGAGCTCCATTTTTGTTTTGATTTGTTTTGTTGAGAATGTTAATGGCGAGGCCTTAGCTTAGGAGATGAAGAAGAAGAAGAAGAAGCATAGATTGTTGTGTATGTGAGAGAGGGTGTGGCTTTGTGTTAAAAAAGTCAGTGAGGGTAAGGGGTTTTATTTATAAAATTTATATGTGATATTTTTTTTTTAATGTATTATATTATGGGTGATAATTTGAGTTAGAATTCATTTATTCGTTCGATTTGATTTATTTTAAAGCGAATACAGATTTGAAAAAAATGGATTCGTTTAATAAATGAGCCAATTTGATTCGATTAGTTTATTAAACAAATAGAATATGAATTTAAGTCCATTGATTCGTTTTACTAATTTTTTTATTAGTTATTGTTATTTTTCAATTAATATTCGAGAAATTATGACTAATTACCAAAGAAAAAATAATATTGTCGATATTTGGTGAGATATTTTTAGTAAATATATTAATTACATATTTATATTTATAAAGAATTAATGTAAATAAATTATAGTAAATTATATTATTGAATAATATCATGACTAAACGAATATTCATTTTCGATTCGTTTAATAAATGAATCGAATATGAATCCTGATATTATGATTCGTTTAATAAACAAATCGAATACGAATTCATCACATTTTGATTCGATTCGTTTAGTATTTGATATAACTTCGATTTGTTGATTTGTTTTGTCACCCCTATATTATATGTGATATATATGTTGCTTTGCCTTTTCGTTGTCCATAGTAAATGATTTACATAAATCAGTGGGAATATTAACTTTGGTTAGGGTCACTTTTGATGGGGAATGCTTTTTTTGCGGGTATTATATTGTTAACTTTCATCTTAATTAAATTATCGAGTCTTATTGTATCTTAAATTTATAATCTAACAAAAATAATCGTATATATATTTATATTCTTGTGATGTCTTTTATTAATGAGCTTTTTCATTAACCTTAAAAAAAAGTCAATCATCTTATAATCTATTTTATAATTATATGTCACCAATAGAATTAGAATTGTTTACTCCATATACCTCATTGACGTAAATGGATTGACAAAAATAAATATTTTCAAAGCACAACCTCCTATATATAATGTTAGGAACCTATGACACCACTTATCTCCACATTGGTATGATATTGTCCACTTTGGGCCTAAGCCCTCATGGATTTGCTCTTGGGTTATACCAAAAAGGCCTCATACCAATGGAGATATTGTCCATACTTATAAACCCATGATCCTCCCCACTTCTAGCCAATGTGAGACTTTGTTTGCACCCAACAATCCTCCCCTCGAACAAAGGACCACCGAGCCTCCCCTCAAACGATCATATCCATCCGTCCACTCCATGAAGATCAGAGAACACCGCCTATCTAACTGAGCACTCACGGATCGCGATCGGAGCTCACCACCTTTTTTGTTCGGTATTCCGAGGATTCATCCACATGGCTAACTCCGGGGCATGGCTCTGATACCACTGTTAAGTTTTTGTCGCAAATTCGTCAAACCAATCAATCAAGAATGCACGATTTTTACCGTGGTTCGCCGGAAAAATTCCCAACTACATCCACGTTGAACTCCGGAATAGGGAGCTCGCTGCACTAAGCAATTTCAAGATTACACACGGAATCTTGAATCCGTTTACAAATTGTAATTCCCCAAATCTCACAAATCCTAATCTCTAAAAGTGTCAATCTCTCAAATTCATAATTGAAGATTACACTAACTTGGACTAAGGAACAAGACTCAACACTTAGCCAAAACAAGGGAATACAAATAATGAAAAAACTCTCACTAATTATCAACCTAAGTGGCCTTTATATATGATGAGCAAATACATGTAATTAGGACAACGTCAAGAATTGCGCCACGTGTCCCTTATACAACGGATGATAAAACTTCACATTTTACAATCTCCACCTTGAAGCCAAACATATCTATCACTCTCAATCATACACAACGACACACTAAGGCCAAGATAGCATAGCAAACTCACCTACTCACATCATCGCTCATGTCGGCTGCAAGGTTAGCCAACCCCCACCTGCAACAGCTTCATGCAGTGGAAGAGTTTGGTAGCAGCCACAATTTTTGTCCCCATGTCCGATGGGTTATCTTCTGTTGAAACCTTCTTTATCTCAATCTTACCACTTGAGATAATTTCCCGAACAAAATGATACTTCACATCCACATGCTTGGTTCTCTCATGATGTACTGAATTCTTGCTCAGATGGATTGCACTCTGACTGTCTGAATACACAACTGTCTTACCATGCAACTGTTGTATTTCGGTTAAGATACCCTGAAGCCAAATTGCTTCCTTGAACACATCAGTTATGGCCATATACTCCGCTTCGGTAGTTGACTTTCTTGAGTCTCTGTCACCTGCAAAATCAGAATCAACATACCCTACCAAGTCTAAAACGTTATATTTGTTAAAACATAAGCCATAATCAATAGTAGTATTCAAGTATCTTAACAACCATTGTAAAGCACTTCAGTGTGCTCCACCTGGATTAGACATAAATCTACTCAACAAAGATACATCATATGACAAGTCAGGTCTAGTACTAATCATGACATACATCACAGAACCAATAGCATTAGCATAAGGTACATTTTCCATTTTAATCACCGCAGGTCTAGTACTAAGAGAAAACATCTTCTCTTCTATAGCCGCTTCCCATTCAAGTTTATGGGTAGACTTTAATGTCTCTCCTAAGCTAGCAGGCTCAACCTCATTAATTTCATGACTTGCTATTAACGCACAGAAATACAAATCATTAGTTGAGTAATCATACCTGGTAGGAGGCCTTACCTGCCTCCTACTTCTGTCTCTTGCTAGCTGGTAGTTGGCTAATGTGTCTTGTGGTGTTTCATCATGCTGCTCAGTTTGATCCACTTGACCTACTATGTCCTCTTCACTTTGTTCTTGTATCTCTGCTACTTCATTTCTGTTTTCCTCCTGGTTTTTTCTCCTGGGCTAGGTGTCCTCAGATGTCTCCGTGCCTGACATGTCACCAACTTGCTCAGCGGTCCCTGATGTGCCTGGCTCCACCTGCATCTGAGCTCCACCTGCAAAATCAAAATCTGCTAGATCATTTTCTAAGGCACCTGCATTCTTGTTAGTAGATTTACAAGGAAAACAAAGTTCATTGAATATAACATCCCGACTAACTATGACTTTGACTCCAGGTGACTCCATTTCCCATAACCTATACCCTTTTGTCCCTTCTTGATATCCTAGGAAAACACATTTGATTGACCTCGGTTCAAGTTTACCTACGGACTGGTGAGCATAGGCTTCACAGCCAAATACTCTAAGGTGTGCAAGCTTATGAGCTCTACCAGACTAGATTTATTCTGGTGTCTTAAACTAAATTGAACTATTAGGGCTAAGGTTAATCAAATGAGTAACAGTATTGAGGGATTCACCCCAAAAGGCCCTCGGAAGTTCGGAAGAAAATAAAAGACATCTGATCTTTTCTAATAAAGTTCTATTCATTCTTTCCGTAACTCCATTCTGTTGATGGGTGTTTCTAACAGTCTCATGTCTCAGGATATCCTCTCTCGCACAGTATTGATCAAACTCGGTATTACAAAATTCTAAGCCATTATCAGTTCTCAAGACTTTTACTTTGTTACTAGTTTGATTTTCTACCAATATTTTCCATTTTTTAAATTTAGTCAAAGTTTCATCCTTTGATTTTAGTAAGAATGTCCATACATTCCTACTGTAGTCATCAACAATAGAGAGAAAATATCTCTTACCACCATGTGTCTGGACCTTTGCTGGTCCCCACAAATCACAATGTAGATACTCCAGACTTGCCTTTGACAAATGAATTCCAGTTGGGAAGCTCTGTCTGTGCTGTTTGTCCAACACACAAATCTCTCAAAACTCAAGTGGCTTCAACTGGTCCTTTCCAAGTTGTCCCTGCTTGCTGAGTACCTGCATTTCTTTCTGGCCTATATGGCAAAGTCTCAAGTGCCATATATTAGTCATATCAACATTAGAAGTTAAAGCATAAATGGGTTTATCCGAGAATACATGTTGGCCATTTAGAACATACAATTCGTTTCTTTTTATACCAGTTAGGATCAATTTATTACCCTTAGATATGTGCATGTTTCCTTTGTGTGCTTTATATGTGAAACCTAATTCATTTAGTGTTCCTAATGATATCAGGTTCCGTTTCAAGTCAGGTACATATCTAACGTCAGTAAGAATCCTAACTTTACCATCATGGAGTTTAAGTGTTATGTCCCCAACTCCATGTATCCTACAAGTATTATCATTACCCATATACACAGTGCCTTGGTCAGAATTTCTAAAGTTGACAAACCAGTCCCTATACGGACTCAAGTGAAAGGAACACCCAGAGTCCAGAATCCATTCTCTACTAATGTGATCTCTACACACAGTCAATGCCTCAGATATGCACATCGACTCCTTTTCAGCAGCCACAGTGGCGCTGCCTTCATTTTTCTGTTCCCTAATGAACTTATAACAATTCTTTCTCAGGTGTCTCATCTTCCCACAATGATAGCACTTCTTGCCACTATCTTTATTCTTATCCTGTTTTTTCTTTTTCTTGCCTTTAGGTTCTTGGTTACTAGTCTGATGATTATTAAGACCATTATATTTCCTTTCATTTTTACCTTTCACGAATAAGTTCGCTCCTCCTCTCCTACTGGTTCTAAGTTCTAGCTCTCTAGCCCTTATACCAGATATCACCAAGTATAGCCTAGGTACAACTCCTGTATACTATAGAGAGTTCTTAACGACACTATATTCTTCAGGTAATGCATTTAAAAGTATCATAGCTTCGTTAGAATCTCCTAGGGCTTGGTCAGTTCCTTTAAGGATTTGAGTCATTTTCGTGAATTCATCCAAATTATCATCAATCGACTTATTAGTATCCAACTTGTAATTAAACAAATTTCCCTTTAAGAACACTAAATTTGGTGCAGAAATAACAGAATAAAGAGATTCGAGCTTACCCCAGAGTTGAATGGCCGTGTCCATTCCGTCAACCTTTCTGATGACCGAGTCTCCCAAGTGGAGGAAGATCAAGTTGTATGCCTATTCCAGGATTTCGTCCTTCGCTTCCTTTTCCATCTTTGGCCACTTTTCTGGATCCGGTTCCAGTGCCAAAGCCACCTTATGGTGGGAAAGCAGAACTTTCATTTTCTTCTTCCATGTAGTGAAATCCCCCTTTCCGTCAAAGGTACCTATGTCGAGTCTAATTGTCGACATTTCTTACTTCCTTTTAACAAGCAGAAACTCAATTTGGTAACACCGAGTCCAACCAACAATTAGGCAATTATTCTCCCGAACAACACTTGGCAATTACCCTTGGCAATTGCTTACCCAAACTGCAATTCCTTAATCACCCAACAACACGGAATCCTATTTACCAAACACTGAGCCTTGAGCAACCAACAACAATTCAGCAGTGACTCTCGACAGTTGCTCACCCAAACACCCTTCAGCAATTCACACCCAAGCAACTCCAACCGAGCTTCAATACCCAAATTAACAACAAAGCCCACACCGAATCACACAACCTTACACAGCAACCAGGAAACACTCAGTGACTCAAACTACAGTTTCCCAAATTTCAGCCTCAAACAGAATGACACCAATTTCCCAAACAGTAGCTTGCTTGGATCCGCACCTCAAAGCACACACCCCAAACGGCGACTCCAATTTCTTATCTACCCAGAAACTTTCAATTTGGCAACAGCTAAAATCGTTCGGCACCCTATAACCACACACTACAACTCAGACTCTTGTTCGGTCTCACCGACTTTGATCTTTTCCAGAAGATGAAACAGCAGCCCAGATCTTGAACGGCGAATCAGCCTTTGATCCAGAGGAGTGACTCGGCACCTCAGTATTTGACTTGGTCACGCATCTTTTATCTTTGGTCGGCAGTCTAGGTCTTGTCTTGGTCACTGCACCTTGTCGTCTTCGGCAACTCACGGATCGCGATCGGAGCTCACCACCTTTTTTGTTCGGTATTCCAAGGATTCATCCACATGGCTAACTCCGGGGCATGGCTCTGATACCACTGTTAGGAACCTAGGACACCACTTATCTCCATATTGGTATGATATTGTCCACTTTGGGCCTAAGCCCTCATGGATTTGCTCTTGGGTTATACCCAAAAGGCCTCATACCAATTGAGATATTGTCCATACTTATAAACCCATGATCCTCCCCACTTCTAGCCAATGTGAGACTTTGTTTGCACCCAACATATATTTTTCACTTCAAATAATTTATATCTCAACTAATGCATCTGAGGTGACTAACAAAAGTTCATGATCATGTTTCAATACTTGGAATAATTATTTAATAACATATTTAAACAAAGAGGTGATCAAATAAGTTGATTGGAACACGAATCTTATATTGATATAACATAAATAGAGTGACTGAACAAAATCTTTAAATGCAATACAAAATCATGGAGTCAATGGTTGATAACCTAATTAAGTACATGAGACTAGGGCAATCCCTATTGAATGTATCAACTTGTCACATTAAAAATCTTTTGTGACATTATTTTGTTTACTTAAAAAAAAAAAACATATAACAAGTGGTTATAATAATAAGATAAACTTTGAGATATGGAAAGAAATATGAAAATAGCATTGAGAGAAGAGAATGGATCTTGGTTGAAAAATGGGAAAGGGTCTAGGAACAAAAATAAATAAATAAAATAATTGAATTGGGGGTGCATAAAAAATTGCATAGGGCAGCATGTTCACTTGTGATGTCACTTCTTTAATTAATCTTCATTCACTCACTATCATCCCAAGCATTGATTGGCTCAAGATACTTAATTATGAGAATTAATCAACTAACTCCAATTACTTAAAATTGTTTTGATATCCAACCAAAATCTTTTAAATGTTCATGGGATAAGATTGAATACCTAGAAGAAGGATCATAGATACCAAATGTGGTGTCGGAGAAAATCGACTCACATTTAAATTTGATCTAAAATCATAACTCATATATTTTATAAAATTTTAATTTTTAATATATAATATGATAAATATTTTTACTATTTATAGATATGATTCCCATTTTAAGAACGCATAGGATTCTACATTTTGGGCAGCTACTTCTAGGCTAGGGTTATGCATCTATAACCATCTCTAATTAATAATTAATCTTTTGTTTGTTTAAAATAATTACAATAATCAGAATAAAGATAGATAACATGCTAATTTGCAAACTTTATCAGAAGTACAGACACCTTTTTCAGGTTTTTTCCTCAGTATCTAATAAAGAAGAATATTGGTAACGAAAGTCCAACAAGAAGGCAAGAAAATGTATCAACCAATCAAAATTTGACAACTGGACATACTTGAAAAGACTAATTAAGCAATTTTTATTTTGAAAAAGGAATATTAGAGAAATTTTGATGAAAGTATTAGAGTAAATATTAATATTCTAAATTTATGTGATGGGTATTTTTAAGTGTAAATAGTTGTATCTTTAAAATTTTGTTTGATATGAAAATTATTATTAAAAAAAAAACACACACATGGGATGTTGATAAGATCCATGCCCATGTGAGTTGTTTTGAAAATGAAGCTTTTTTCATAATTCCTTGTAAGAAAAATCACATTTTGTGGTTTGTGTTTTGCTTAAAATCACATCCTAAACAAAAATACAAAATGAAAAATGTTAAATGGTTGCATCAATTCATAAATATATTGTTTCATCACTAATACAATTATATGTTTATGTAGGCCACGTGTTTGTTATCACATCAATTGTAATAATATATATCGTTATCAATTCATAAACGACGATTTTTTTTGGAATCGTTGAAAATTCCGTCATCAAATCATTTGTTTTGGATTTAAGCGGAGCAAGTAAAATCACCGATTATTTCAGGCTCTTACAAGAAACGTACTCCCTGAATTCGAATCAAAAACTTCAATGTGAGATCCTGAACCCTACACCATCAAACCTTGGGGACAACTTGATTATAGATAGATATGATACAAAGGGAAATCTTCCAAATGGTATTAAAAAAACGTTTGCTATAGTGCAAATATGTTATATAAATTATAAGCCTTTAGGCTATGAGTCTGTGATTGCCCAATAATAAAAAATGAATTCGATCCCCCATATTCTTTTGTCAACTCATCCACTAACCTCTCATTTTATAAATTATTGGGAAAATATCTTATGGGTTTTTATTTTATTTTATTTATAATAACATATCAAGTCCCTAATTTATCATTATTATCCATAAAATCCATGTTGTTCTAACAATAAATTAGAGAAGGCAATTTTCTCGTCCCGTTTGAGACGAGATTTGAGATTTATTTTTATATCCCGTTTAAAACAGAATAGGATGAGACAAAAAATATCCCGAAAACTCAAGCGGGACGGAACGAGACAACGAGATGAGTCTAGATTTAATAAGATGAGATGAGATTTAACAAAATACGGGATCCTGAAAAAATATAACGGGACATGATGATTTTTCATCTTGGTTTCGTAACGGGACGGGATTGGGATTGACAAACCTCGTCCTGTCCTGACTCATTGCCAACTCTACAATCAATTGAGTAAAGAATCGTTATTGCATTTTGTATTATTACTGCCAAAATAACATGCACCTAATAGATAATTATGAAAAAAAAAAATCAAATATCTAATGAATAATTATATAAAAAAAATATATTAAAAATCAGGAACCTAGACGACATTCTCCCCAACTTAATTAATGATTAGGTTTGGTTTAGGTTCTGCAACTTATATGTCTAAGCCAACCTATTAGTTAAAATAAAATCAGAAGATTAAGTGGAGGGTTCAAAATTAACTTCTATAATTAAACATCATAATAGCTGCCTTATAATGTAAAATCAGAAGCATGCAAGAACAAGAGTGAATGATTTCATCCATTGATGCTCTAATATTCATGAGCAGCATTTTCTTTGCTACCCAAATGGAAAAAGTACCAAGATTCACCAAGGACAAAAGAAAGCCAATTTTTATTTTATTTTTTTGACCAAAAAGAAAGCCAACTTAAAAGGGCAAAAAATCATAAACCAATTCATCAACCAAAGAAGTTAATATCATACTTTCAATCACTACACCTTCTTCAAATGCTTCTATGTCAAAGTCAAGCCATTTCCCATGCTGTGAGCTCATGTCTTTGTCTACAAGCTCATCCACCATCAAGTCCCCCATGCTGTTCCAACACAGCATCTCTTTGTATAATTCCTCTGCCAACCAGCATTTCCTTTGAAACAATGTCACCCATTTAGCCCATCCCTTGCAGCTTCCTACGAAAAACTGTTGGCATTTGAAATCCAGGCACTCGCAGACATAGTCGAACAAAACCTTTCGTCCGAGCTTTGAGTACTCGTCTATGTTTCTTCCTGGATTGTTTTCCTGGTTCTCCAACTGGTTGAAGAGACTTGGTGTTATAACCTGGTCTGTCTGACCCAATGCAAAATCGTTCACTGTTAGCCCTGCATTGTCAAGTAGTTCCCTCAAGTAATCAAATTCCCAGTTGCTTGATTCAGTTTCATCTATGAGACTGAATGTTCTTCTAGTCAAATGCCTTTTGCCTGTGTTCTCGATTGATATAGAAGAGGCTGAGTCATATAACTCTGCCTTGCAATCCACGGATACTGATACATCTGTTAAGAGTCCAGTGGATTCTGCTTGATCTTGAGCCAATAAAAAATGCATGCTATCTGAAAAGAGAAGTGTATGTCTTCGTCAATACTCATTCATGGAACAAGCAGATGTAAAGAATTATCACAAAGAAATTATTTCTCTAATCTGACAGTACTATGATGGCATCATTCATTGATTCCTCACATAACCCAATTATGAGCCAGAAATGCTTTCAGGTGTACCATCATGCTTACCGTTACATCTGATGCAAGGAAATAAACAAAAAGTAAGATATTAATTTACCACTGGTGCTGCTTCTGATATCTGAGCAACTAACACTCGTGTATGAGTGTTCAAGACTTGAAACTGAGCAAGAATGTTCGCAATCACCATTTTCATTGTTGTAGCTGCTGCTACTGCTATGCCTTTCCATTGCTTCAGACTGTCGAAACTGTTTAGGAGAGTTTGAGCAATATCATGAGTATTATTTCAAGGTATGCACATCAAGTAATCAGAATAATCATGCTCTGTGAATTAGGACACCAAGGACATAGCCAGAAATTAATGTTAACATGAGCCAATGTAAAATTTCATCCAGAACTCCAAATCTTTCAAGCATACAGATATCTTGTTTGCATCATATAGAAGGATGGCCCAACGCACGAGGTTTCCCACACTGTAGGCTCTGGAGGATTCAATATGTACGCAGCAGCCTTACCCTTGCTTTTTTGCAAAGAGACTGTTTCCGTGACTCGAACCTATGACCTCCAGATCATAATGGAGTAATCATACCATTACACTAAGGCTCATCCTCCTTGTTTGCATCATATATTCGCATAATATTAAGAGTATCCGAAGCTGACATTTCAAAACTTGTAAGAACAGGAAATGCAAGTTGCATGTTATCTGGACAGAGAATCAGATTTTTTTTTTCTGATAGGAATCAGAGATCTAGAACTTGACCAAAAAGTAACACATGCACCAAAATAATTAAGAATTAGACCCAAGACTTTGTAGAATATGAAACCCTCACAACTAATTTAGGACATATTTTCATGCAAGTAAATCTGGACCATTAGATACTAATACATGCATAAATTAATTGGTAATTCACATAAAGAAAGGAATAGTAGCTGAGAACGAAAAGCCAATGAGATGGACCTGCCACTTTGGGTTGATGCTAATAGCTGAATTGTCATTAGGGTTTGAACAATAGTTGTTTACGCAATCAGAATTACTGTTATCTAGACAAACTTGAAGCCTTTGGCCTTCTTCTGCTTTTATCACATTAGGTGTGGACACCGAATCTGGTAAACTAGATGCTGTAAGACCAGAAGTCCCCTCCCTGATCACATTACAATGGGATGACTCAACCTTACAAGGCAATTCCTTGAGTTTTTGTTCCAAAAGAGCACTCAAAGCATCACCACCAATTATATTCAACCCAGGAGATGACGAATTTCTGATGTAAAGCTGATTATTTTCAGCAAAAGGATCGATATTGAAGCTGTTATTTGTTCCCGTGATTCGACCAGAGGACTCTGGTTTAGACCTGGATCTTATGGGAGATGAGAATGTAAATGAAACAACATCCATTCCTCTGTTCCTATTATCTGTGCCCCGATTCATATCCCCTTCAATTGCAATGTTATATTTTATAGACCTCTCATCTTTCTTCATTTCATTATCAGCACTTTCGTCGGAGGGAGAATCACCATTCGCAGATTGTTTCTTTCGAGATAAATTTTTCGCTTTAGATGATGAAAGCTCCTTTCTGGAGTCATTTGTAGTTAAGCCTGTCCTTCTGGACCCAGTTTCAGAATTGGCAACAACCATATTTACAGTTCTGTGCTGCCCTATAGAACCACCTGTGGACTTCGATTTTCTGACTTGCTGGTTGATAACTGAAGCCTTTAAAATTGAACCGTCTTTATTCAATATATGATTCTGCTTCTGGTTATTTTGCCTAAGCACATTGTTAGTCCTGCTTGTAGGACTTCCCTTCTGTGCAGTCCTTTGTGAATCTTGCTGGCTCTTGCAAAACTGGTTTGCTTTGACACAACTCTTTTCCTTCTGGTTCATAGAGCTCCAACCACTACTACTACTCGAGGCTGATATGTCTCTCCTTGGCACATTGACTTTTGCTTGTACAGCCATTGAAACCGATTTTCCTTTCTTCCTCACGTTTTCAGGACTCCTCTTTACTGGATTAGGAGAAGCCTTAACTGCTGGTGTACTATCGCGCTGGCTCTGGTCACGGTGCTGTCCTTTTGTAAACTTAGCAACAACAGACTCATTAGAATTTTGAGGCCTGGAAATTCTCTTTGTAGCTTCCATTTTCTCTTTCAAATCCCAAATTCTCAAGGGAACTGAAGATACCACCGATGGCCTTTTACCCTTGGTAGTTGCCTGGGGAATTGCCTCAATTATCTTTGCAGCTGCCTCCACAATGTAAGCTGTATTTCTTGTTGGGACAATCCCAGGATTCTTGATAGGTGATAACAGCTTATGGTGGGTAATTGGAATTGATTTAGCTGATTTTGGTGGTAGCATCTCAGTTTGAAATCTTTCAATTGGCCGGTTCTGCAACTTACGTTGCCTTGATTCAACTGGATTCCAAGAAATCCACTCTTTACCAGGAATATTCGGAAAATCCGCAGAATGGTTTTCACTAGACAAATTAGGGATACTCCTATCATAAAGAGACTGCAAGTCAGGATATGGGGTCGAACAAGGCTCAGGAACATTTGATGTTGGCAATGAATCCAAACCCATAAGTCTAGCAACTACACCAGGTGCTCTAGTTCCATATCCTTCATCACTAGTTATTGATGAAGCACAGTTAAACTCACCACTTCCTTTGTTACTTGAACTTGCTCTGCTCTCGTCCACCTCTATCTGCCACAAAGCAACCGCGAATATATTAACCATCAATAATTACTACTGTTAATACTTTGAAATGCAAAAGCATAAACAAAATGAAGAAATGCCCACCACTTGAAGCAGTGACTTAGCCATGGTCCCAATATTTTCTTTTCCTTCCTTCGCTTCACCTATGATCAAAGCACCACAAAATAGCAAATACACAGACTAAATGGAAAATTGGTTTACAATTCCAAAGAACAAAGCATTTCATAGTCTTTGAGATGCGTCATGTACCATCTAACTCGGGATTATTTGAGAACAGCTTTTTCCGAGATTTTCCTTTCCAGTCAAACAATTGAAGAAAGCCCCCCTTTGAATGTTTCTTCTCAGCCTCCATCATTTCATCTAACAACAAAAATAACAAAAAGCATTTGACAAGAAATAAGAAACACTCAAGTTTTATCACACTATGGTTCATAAATTTCAAATAAAGTTCAAATGGTACATGTAATGAAACAAACAACCAACATTTAAACCATAATCATGCCTAATTTTGCCCACATTGTTAATTCAGCTAGATTAAAAGCTCACAAGACCCCTTAAAAAGGTACATAACATGCAAATCACATCTTTGATCTTCCTAATCTCAGATTTATGAAATCAAAAAACAAATTGAAGTTGCAATCAAAAGTGAAGTGAATCAGAAAAAAATTCACTTTTAGTAAAATACAAAAACTTACCAAAAATCCTTTCAAATGCAAAACCCCACTTTGCAAAATCCAAGCCTCCTCCTTTCTTTCCACAAGAACAGCAAATTACCCAAATCAAGTAAATTTACACTCAAAAAGCACAGCTGGGTATTCTCTAAAATGAACAAAGACACAAACTTTGAGTCATCTCAAGCAATCTCACTATACATTCACCATTTCAACAGAAACCCCCCACTTTGTAAATCCCACCAAGCATCTTCCTTTTCTTACATGTTAGGCCATTTTTGAAGCATTAAAGCCAGAGTCAGCGTAAAAATTGGATTTTTTTTTTTAATCTCTTGAAGAATGATAAGCTGACATCAGAAGGAAATAGTGGTGACATAAGCAAATTTTGAGTTAGGAAAAAAAATGAAATTTTGGTCAGATAAGAAATGTGTCCAAAACAAAAATGCATTACAAAACCAAAAGAGTTTAAAAAGACATTTTGAGTTGAAGTGTTGATCTCAGGAAAGAGAAAGTAGTCAGTATAAGAAATGTCTGGTCTGATTTCAAGCAATAAATCTAGGAGAAGAGACAGGCTCTTCGCCTGTTAAAGGCTCGTGTTACTTACACGTGGCAATATTCTATTGGCAGAAATACACTTTCCATCAAGGGTTCGAAACTTCTTTTACAGGAATTTAGACAATCGTATATGTTTGATTATTGTAGCGTTTTGTTTGACGAATTTCTAAATTAATTCATATTTTCATTTTCATATTTATAAATTAATTTATATTATCAATTAATAATTTTATAATTACTTATTATAATATAATAACTTATCATTATGCTACCAACTTCCTATGCAATAACAATTTTTTTAAAAATTGTTGAAAATATTATTGTCAAACGGTAAAACTTTCGGCCGTCACAGGTTCTTACAATAAACATATCTCATAAATTATAACTCATGACCTCAATGTGAGATCCTAAAATCTACGTCACCAACCACGTTCATTGAGGAACTATCCAATAACAAGTTGACATCTTGAGTCCCCAAGGGGTGTGGCTTGGTGGTGTAGGGTCCAGGATCTCACATTGAGGTTTTGGGTTCGGATCCAGGGGGTGCACTTCTTGTAAGAGCCTGGGACATCCGGTGATTTTACCTGCGCCGCGGCCCAGAATGAGTGGTTTGGTGGCGGATTTCCATCGTTTCCAAAAAAAAAAAAAAAAAAAAAAATTGACATCTTGAACCTGTACAAAAACCTCTATCATGTGGATGAGACTTATAGCTTACCAAAATCATTTAATTTGATATTCCATTTCTCTTGGGGATTTTTTTTTAACAGCGTTACAATCCACTAGTATCTTTCAAGTAAGTTTGTGATACTGGGATATGTTATCTGAGCTAGGGTGGCCACGGTTCGGTTCAGTTCAGTTCCAGAATCGAACCGAATTATTCGATTTTATGGTTCCAGTTTTTTTAAATTGCAAAATCGAACCGAATCAGAACCGGATGAAACCGTAACCTTACGGTTTTATCCGGTTAGATTTCGATTCCGAACCGGAACCGTGACCGAGTCTAATCTGAACCCAAAATAAGTCAGATTTATTTTTAAACATTTTAAAGAAAATCAATCTTCATAATTTACATGGGATATAAGCTCTCGAACAAAAAATATTTTAAATTAGAAGATATTCGCCATTCAATCAATTAATCATCACACTGACACCCACGTAAAGTTTCGTGTTTCCAAATAATACAAGTATAAAACACTATTAACTTCTTTTTTTCCCTTTTTAAATTACAGTTTAAAAATTAATGAGAGTTTCAAAAACTCTCATTAACTTGCCCATTAATGGGTGGATGTTTAAGTAACAAAATTTAAATCTTTTAAGCCAACTGCATGTCTTTATTTTCTTTCCATCTTCACTATTCTTTTGGCAGGACATTGATAGTTTGGTGATAAAAAGCCAATTCCATTCCAACAGAAGAAATAAAATAAATAATTTTCTTATTTTTCAATAAGTTAGTGATCATTTGCCTTTTTAAGATTTGGGAATCAGCAATTCAAAGCTTATTTTCAATTATGGACCCCCTTACCCAAAGTTTAAGCTAAATAAAAGGTTATAAAGATTGTATAAGATTTTGGATTTAAGAAAAGTTATCGGGCAAAATATTTAATGTGTAACACATGAATAGATTGGTGGGTCGTTGACATGTCATTATCTAATCTAAATCAAATCTAAACTTTGTTATATGAATGCTAATCACCAATAATTTGAAGGGTTGTTGCATGTGCCCTTTCTCTCAAAAATATTCTTATTATTCTTGAATCTTGCCCATTGCCCATCTTTGCCCATCTTAGATTAAAGGGTTCTGGTTTTGTGGCGTGAGGTTCAAGATCATACCTTAGGTTTAAGGTCCTGCGTTCGAATCTATGGAGTCTGTTTCTTGTAAGAGCCTGAGATAGTCGGAGATTTTATTTGATCCGCTTAAGTTTGTAATGAGTGATTTGGTAGCGGAATTTCTAACGATTGTGAAATATAAATGGTTGGAAAAATGATGATTTGGGTAGCCTTTGGAAGTGCTTTTACCATAAAAAGAACTTTTAAGAAATGGAATTATTAAATGTTTTCTTTCCTATTTTTAAATAGGCAATGTATCCAAGATCATGCTATTAGTAAAACTACCACAAAATTAATGCTATAGCGCTTTCAAAAAAGGAAAAATCTTTTCAGTATTGCTCAAAAAGCTATATGTAGATATACTTTATTATCAGCATTTTTGTTACTTCTGAAAATGAAAAGTGTAAAAAGAATTAATATAGAATAAAGCCAAATCTGATGTGTTTTATATACAACACAAAAGAATCTATGCATAAGCATTTCATATTCAACTGTTACTGCGTGTTTCCATGCATTAAGCTTGATTACTCCATATAATATATTCTGGTTTCTATAAGATTACGAGCCTAGTTCTATAAATATAAGGGTATTGTTCTCACAATTTTCGGATATTATTTTATCTGTCAACGAGTCTTGTTATCAATAAGAGTGATGTTGATGGTGTTTTTAAGCACTATGATATTTAAGCAGCACGAGATGGGTAAAATGGTAAATTCCCTTGTTGATCGAGATCATTAATACCGACCCGACCACATGAGTTAGGGGCCGAGCACTTTATGATCGGTAACCGAGCACTTTGGTTCAGATGACCGAGCATTATAAGATCGACAACAATATTCTCGTTTCAAAGGACCATTATGGCCGACCTCATGAAGACCGAGCACATGACGAGGCGTGCTCAGGAAGATAAGACATCATGTTTTTACGGATAAGATGACAAGTTATCCTACCTTCATGGGGTAAACTGATAAGTCAGTGTCCTAGTAGGATAAATGGAATAAAGGTAGTTTTGATTAGGAATCTTTATGGGAAAAGTGAACAGTTTTGGACTAGGAATCCTTATGGGAAAAGGGAATAGTTTCAACTAGGAAATTCTTGTAGGAGAAGGAATCTGATTTCTACACTATTATAATAGGAGGGTAGAGTGAGTGTAGGGGGCATAAAATTCATTACCATCAAACTTGTAAGAAACAAGTTGAAAGGAAGAAAAAAGTGGAGATCAAGATCATTATTGTGAGACTTGTAAACAAAAGAGAGAGCTGAGAAGAGTGTTTGAGTAATAAAAATTATCATCCTTTTTTGTGCCCGTGGACGTAGGTCGGACGAAGATCCGCCGAACCACGTTAAATCTCCTTGTCGATTGGTGCATTTATCTGTCTTTTGCTAAGTTTGCTTTTGGTCCCCCATAACCAAACAAATTCACTATTGAAGGAGGATTATCTCGGAGGTGATATTCCCATATTACCCTGGGACCAAAATCCACCGTCAACAAGTGATGAGTGAAGCAAAAAATAGTCTTTAATAATAAATTATTTATATTATATTATTATAAAGAATAAGAGAATTCGAATTTATTATCCCCCATAAAGATACAAAATCTCTGCCATCATCACCTATGCCGAAATTTTAAATTGAAAACAAATATTTTTCTTTTGAGGAAAAAAAAAGTATCTTTAATAATGTACACATAGCAAAATAGAAAACTAAAACACAAAATATTTTCTTAAAAAAAAAATCAGATTTTTAAATAACCCATATGAAATAAGAGGCTAAAGAAACCAAAAATTGAAAAAAAACAACAATTTGTTAAAGAATAGATGAATACCGTATGGTGAAATCAAGCAATTTGTTCTCAAGGATGTGGCTTGATGGTGTGAGATTTGAGATCTGATCTTTAAGTATTGGGTTCGAATTTAATAGATGTATTTTTTGTAAGAGTCTGAAATAACATGAGATTTTACTTATTCCGCTTGAGTCCAAATCGGGTGATTTAGCAGTGAAATTTGCAACGTTTCCAATAATAATTTAAAAATAAATAAATCAAGCGATCTAGGGATTTGTTTGAGGCTCTTGATCGAAGCCAGATTCAAGAGCCAAGCTGAGCAATCGAGCTTTCTCGAACTTCAAACCGTGGCGGGAAATTATGCTTTGATATTGAAAACTATAGTTAATTTGCTGTTTCTTTAACCGCGAAGCGAAAGCAACAAAACGGCACCGTTTCTTATTTTCCTTCCCGCCTTTTTCCTGCTTAAGCCGGACCCGTAAATTATCCGCGAGAAAACAAATTCCGTTTGGAATTTTTGTTTATAATCCTTAATTGTATATAATGGTGCGTCTAAAAATAAAATTTAAATTAAAACGATTAGTGATATGATTAATACAAAGTTGGATCGATGGAAAAGTGGGTATTTAAGGAACGAATCTTTATATTACAACAAAATGATAACTTGATAAGTAACCATTTCACGAATCACACGGGATATGATGAGAAGTAAATGTTAATTGTGAATAAATTAAGTGTTTATGAAATTTTTATCTGCAATTACAAAGTTGAGTAAGATTGTAAAAATTCTAAAAACACGCCCACAAGTTTATGTTGTAATATTATGATTCGCTCTCAAGTAGTGTGATTTGTTAGCAAATGGTTTAAAATTTGGTTGTTATGTCTTGGTTTCGAATTCAGAGGTATATGGGGCAGCCATAGGTTTTACCTATCCCGGATCGGGTGATTTGACGGTGAAGTTTCCAACATTTTCAATATATATATATATATATATATATATATATATATGATCTCTCTTATTTGCTAGATATATTTTCGAGGCACATATCTATCCTCTAATCATATAAGAAAAAATATACGGTGATAATAAGAGGCCAACGGATGAGAAGAAAAATAGAGAAAGCATTAATTTTACAAAAATTACTCTCAAGTAAAAACCAATGGGTGCATTGAATATGCATGCAAACATTTTGTACGTTCACAAAATCAAATGAAACAAAATCAAGAAGTACTTCCTCTCTTATTCATTTGATTTCTCATCCTATATAATATCACAAATTAAATGCATGCAATTACTAGAAGCCATGAATAACCTTAGAGCATTTGCTTTTGAACCAACGGTACCCTTTTTTAATCGAAGATTTAACTTTCCCTTCAACAGAATAGTACTTATATTTAGCAACTCTCGATCTTCTCTTATTCTCAGGATCATTCCATGACCACGAGAATGCTGATGCTGATCTAATTCTCTTGGGATTTTTGTTACTCTTAACAATTCTCCCGCTTTTGTTGGTATTGTAAGGATTAGTGTGACTATATTCATGCAATGAACGAGACCGGAGTCTGCCGCCGGTGGTTCTTATGGTTTTCACATTGATGATCTTGAGGTCCCGGCCGTCTTGGCCACCTCCGTAGGAGGAGGCCGGCTGGAACTCGTTCATCACCAGAGAGGATCCTCTCTCTTTTTGTCACCGTTGTGTGGTTGATGGAAAGAGATAAAGAGAGGAAACTAGAGTTTCAATATTTTTATATATGAAGGAATGAGAGGTGGAGAAGTGTGGTACTTTTTTTTTTCTGTTGTAAGAAGAGTGGAAGGTGTTTAATTAAGAATTTTGGATCCAAAATTCTTGTTTTCAAACCCTAAATTTGGGTAGGAATATTGCTCAAATTACCTAACATGTCAACAAGATTTTAGTACAAATCCATTTTCGGGTAAACAATATTCCAACCTCAAACCTCTTGTACAATACAATGATCTTATTCACATATCACAGTAACTGTTAGTAGTGGCCAAGTAATTAACAATTCGAAAATTTGTTTGATGAAAAATATGATTTATTAATGAGATATTTATTTTGCTCCCGCTAAAATAAAAAATATCTATCACTTTTATGAAAATCAAATTTTAACCCACGCAGTCGGATGTGGTTATAAATCAAGGAAGTTAATTTTTTGAATGTTTGAAAACGGAAAACTGTTCTAAAAAAATGCTCCTAAACAGCGACATAGCAACTATATTAGTGCAAGTAAGCAATAGGATCTTCTCAAGCAATGATAAATTTGTATAAACAATATCTCATAGCACTAAGCCATGATTTTAGCTGAGGAACTAGCAGATTGATTGAAGTTCAAGGAAAAACTACTTTTTTATTTAATTAATATAACGAAGCGCAATATACCCATCTAAAGTATTATCTAATCAGTCACTTAAAGGGAATATTTACAGATGAATGTTAGTGCAATGAGATGAGTTACCAAAATCGAGTTTCAATGGTCGTTGGCCCTGGATTTTGTCTCCTTGTTAACCATCAGTCTCTTTTTGGACTTCTTTGGGTTGTCCATGTGCGAGACCTGAACATTCGTCCCAGATTCAGACAAGTTTTTAAACAAGAACATTAACTTGCAATGAAAGAGAGGAAGAAGCAAAATATATTTCCAGATAAAAGTTGTTTTTGTTATTATACTCACAATGTAGGATTTCCACTCAATTTTACTGTGCCCCTCAGAGACATTAGTAGGCTGAGAGTGACCACGAACATGGTAGAATATGTGAATCAGTACGACAGCATCCAGCGCAGCGTATTCTATCTGCAAGATACGCATAACTCCAGTTTCACTGATGACTTGTATCACATGAACAAAGATGAAAGTGATAAAAGAGGAAAAAGCTCGAGAATCATTTAGAAATGAACATCTGTTCCTGTGGCAGTACACTAAATGTGTTTTACAATATTTTCACTATTACATAATCTGGTAGGAGACAGGACACAAACTGAAAGTAGAGCCAGCCTAGCCCACCTATGGCCCCAATTTTATTTATTTATATATATATATATATTGTTATAACCTCCAAATAAATAATGGCCAAGAGCCCCAAGTTTTTTATTATAATATTCTGCTTTGGCCAGGGGCCATAAAATGTAAAAATAGCCTAGGGCCCCGAGGATACCAAGGTCAGCCCTTTAGGCATTGCAGAAGCTTCTGTACCTTTTAGATTGTTTTTGCCCATGAGTTGGAGCAGCAAGAGAAAAGATGAATGCATCACAATTTGAATTATACCTGATTTTGACTCAAAGGTCGTTGCTCCCAGTTGCTGTTCCTTCTCGATTTGTTCAAGCCTACTCCCAGTATTTTCTTATTTATAATATGCAAACAGGAGATGAACGAGAGACAATCATAGCAACCACTAAATTAGATACAAAACAGAATGGTGACATGAAAGAAAGAGCTGGGACTGATGTTATGTTTAACTTACCTCGGCAAGCCCTGAGAGACCACCTCGACGTTCCTTGAATACATTCTGAATGTCCAGTAACATCTCATAATGCTTGAAACATTCCAACTCTTCATAAGAATGAGCCAATTGCTTTATATCACATTGAAAATTATAACCTACAAGTGACACAAAGCGCACATTTATTTAATGTTCTGGGCAAATAGAAAGATACGATATATTCTAGAGGAGATGAAAAGTACCCTTCCAGTCAAACATGTAGTAGTAATAAAAGAGACACTAGCTAAGACAAACTAATATAAATGGGAAGATCATATATAATAGTGTAAATCAGCTTAAAAGGTAATCTTTAATAAACCTAGATCACTTAGCAGGAGGCCCTTAAGTGAATGGAGCCAAAAGTAATTCAAATACTTCTAGAAAGAAAAACTAGCTTGCTTTGATATCTCATACCGAGTTTTAGAATTCCAGGAGAGTGCAAAATGCGAGTTAGGCAGCTGTCTAAAACATCAGGCACATCTTCAGATAACTTGATCAAATCTAAGATGAAAACCATCTTATCAGAAGCAATTTGCATGATAGAAACCTGAAAGATGGAATATGCATTTTTAGAATACAAAGCAAATGTATATATGATGATGAAGAGATAAACATTGTTACAAGTTCATAAAGAATAGTAAACAACAAACATTTATGTGCACAAAATAACACCTATCATCAAAATGTTAAAACCGAATAAAAATTTACTTTCTTTTCTGTAAGTAATTTCAGTTAAAGGCAGGAATATGGTATGACCCAAGCATACAAAACCATGCAATAAAGCTACTTAGACAATCCAGAAAAGAAGCATTTAACAAATGGATTAATGACAAGAAACAGAACGAGATTATCATGGAGTACCTTGTTCGGTTTGCTTCCTTTTACATAATTGGGTTTCCATTCACAATCAAAGCCCACGACCTTACATCCCTCAATGTGGCAAGTTGCTTTATGCAAACCATCAACTTCATCAACCCAGATTACGTCTTCTACAGCTAATTCCTTCAGATGCAAAAAGCGACTATGCACAAAACCAGCCTCAGGTTCTGAACAACATCAAACAATCAGTAATATAAGATTCAAAAAAAAAGGGAGCTACCAAAAAGAAAAAAGGTCAATAAAAGCCATGACTTTGAAATGAACTTCAAGTTAAGCATATACCTTTATTCAGTATAAATGGTTCTAAACAAAATTAAAAGAAAAAAACAAAGAAATTTGAAGTATTTGAGTTACCTTGAGTTTTGAGAAAACCTTCAAGCGAGTATCGCTCGCACAATTCATCAACCTTCTCTGAGTAACCAGCTTCCATTGCCAAATAAACCTTAAAATTAAAAAAGTCATGTTCAGTACATAATCTACAAAGTAGTTAAAGAACGATCAAGAAAAAAAGTTATGTTCAAAATATGACCATAACGATGGAGAGTAGAGTACATAATTTGATTTTCTCAGAACCAAGAACTTCAGTTAAGAAAAACACAGAGAGAAGAAACTATTCCTAAAGTATTTTTTTTTAATAGAAAAGATCTAGTTGTTTATACTTATCTAAGTTATGCACAAATTAACAAAAAAAAAAATTATATTCAAACGCCCAAAAACATGGCCAAGCAGGAAAACCAACTCTGGCAGTGACATGGTTTATTATATATAGTAATTACTAGAATGATTCCAGTTCTAGATAAGTAATAGAGAAATTTGTGAGTTCATAATCCCTCATGCCCAAAGCTACTCACCAAAAACTGGAGTAATCGCTTATCCCCTTTTGCCTTTGCTTCTGCAATATCCCATAATGCTTTTTCTGCAAGTTTTTTTAGTAAGCTGCACTTGATAAAACACCGTTGTTAACTTTCTTCTATTCATTACTAGAGAAAAAGAGGGAGTCCTAGGGCTGCAAATGAACCGAGCCGTTCGTGAACAGCTCGAGCTCGACTCACATTGGCTTGGTTCGAGATCGATTTGTTTAATAAATGAGATACTCAAACTCGAAAGTAATAGCTCGATTATTAAACAAGACTAACTCGCAAAAGCTCGATTCGACTCGTTTTTGACTCGCGAACACAGTTCAAAAAAGACAAGACTCGGATAATATATACACAACTCGACTCGATATTATAATATGTATGTGTTACAACACTTGAAATTTGTAGGGAGTTTATTTAAAATTTGAAAAAGTAAATAAAAAAAGTCCATTTTTAAAAAATTCGAGCTCGAACTTGAGTTGATCTCGACTCATTTAGTAATCAAGTTCGAATCGAACTCGATCCTATTATTTTCTTAACGAGTCGAGCTCGAATAACACATTTAAAGCTCGATTCGAGCTCGAACCCATATAAGTGCTAATCGAACCGAGCTCGAATAGCCACTACTCGCTCAATTGCACCCCTAAGAGGGACTAAAGGAATCAAGAACCCAACAACACAAAATTATCAAGGAAAAGAAAACTTATGAGGAAAGAGAAGTCATACGCTTCTCTGCACTTGTGATATATGTCGGGAAAATCTTGTCGAAGATCATTTTTCTTTATAGTATCATAAGCACTCATTAACAAGTTTCTGTCTACATATTCTTGTACAAGTAGACATAACATTGGCTTCCCCATAAATGTAGCCCATTTCTCGGCAGCTTTGAATTGTTTGTTCTGTATCATTTTGAGGAGAAAAGATTCTCCTGACTGGCGAATGGAGAAGTGCTCTAACAAAGAGACTGCTGTCATATACGACTGTGATTCTATCAATGCAAATATATATTGCTCAAGAGATGTCTTTGCAGTTTCGAACCTAAGTTCATTTTGGGACTTCAAGTGGCTCATGACTTTCTCAATGTCGGTCAACCTGACATCAAAAGCTTCAAGTATCTTTACCATTATCCTTTCGTCATGGTCAATAGAACCCCCAATGATATCAAGAATTAAGCGGGCAGCTATGTCTTTTGCATTAAAGGAGTCTGCTGAGGTGACTGCTTCTTTTTGGTGACGTCGAAGAGCAGAAACGATCAAGTGGCTGAACCCTTCGCTATATAATCCAAATATAGGCAGCACATAGAGGCATCTAACAATAAAAGTAGCTGCTCCAGGTTGAGGAGAATTACAAAGTGCTTGGGAGACTTGTTGTTGGAGAGT
This sequence comes from Zanthoxylum bungeanum, assembly GCA_019454045.1. NCBI lineage: Eukaryota > Viridiplantae > Streptophyta > Magnoliopsida > Sapindales > Rutaceae > Zanthoxylum > Zanthoxylum bungeanum. The sequence continues at coordinate 483,076 of SKCR01007834.1, read as the reverse complement.
CCGAAACTTTTTGGTTGCTTTGCATGTTCCTGTTGAATGTATTTAATCTCAGTTATGGTTCAAGAAAAAGAAGTAAAGCAAAAAAAGAACAATGAAACAGAAAACAGAGAATCAGGTGTGCACACTGCACCAAAGAATCACCACTAAAGGGACCAAGTCAATAAAGGGAATCGAAGAAGATATATTATAAGGTCTGTCACTAGGTCTAGATTCAAGTTGAAACCAACTAAGTTCGGTAAGATTGGATTGCCTTTAGAGCATGATTGCATCCATCTCCAAGGCCAACCTAACCTTACTGGAATATAATAGTTTCCATTAGGAATTTTATTTCTTTGGATTGGGAAGGACCACTTTACATCAAAATACTAAAACTTGTATATTCACATTGCTTTTGTTATCTAGAGTGAACACCAATCACTCAAGAATCGTAAAGTTTTCCTTCTAAATAGACTTTGTAACGTGGCTGGGATATTTAAAGATGAAAAAAAAGCTTACCATGAATATAACATTCTTTCAGAAGGAATAAGAATACAACCGGAGAAATATTAGTCATGTTTGACCACGTATGCACAGATAGTGTACAAGCACGGTCAGCTTTGTGTCTATTAATGCGCCACTCTTCAACCCTCTCCCCCATACTCATGCCAAAAAGACAATGACAAATCTAGAAGAAAAAAAATTAGCAATTTAAATCCAGTAACAGAACATCGCTTTTATTCACCAATCTCCAAATCCAAACAAGCAACTGTGAGCCAATATTTATTTCTAGTTTACAAAGCGAAATTCCAGTTAAGAAAGACAATTGCAATACCATCAACTAAATAGATAGATTTCTTTTTATTCTTCCTTTGTTAAAGAAATAGTTTTTTTATTCTTAAGAAGCCTACACTCATCAAGATTCAAGACTAGAATGTATTATAATTCTATACATTTAGCTCTAACTCTGACTAGTAGTTATGTCAGAATCCGGGATCAAATAGCTAACCACCCATCTAAATTGCAACTTCTTGACTATTATTTTTTCATATAAACATAAAGCAACATAAGTTTCCATCTCACTAATTCTAAAAGTAACACCTTTCAATTAATAAAAAAATTGATTTCTTTATTAGTCAAATTAGCAAATAGAACTCAAATAAACACTACAAAATAAATAATAACAGAAATTAAGTAGTTATATAAAATTCATTCAGTTTAACTCTAAGCATAAATGAGATCACTTTTATAGTTTTATTTCATTATAAATAAAAAAATAAAACTCAAAACTGCTCTATTTCCCACCTTCTTCTCTGCATCCAAACACCATATAACATATATGAAACCGTAGAAAAATAAATAAGCAACAGATTTTATTTTTTTTGTTTTCCTTCATTTTCTCGGCAACCAAACAGGAGTCAAATAGACAAAATAAAACAAAAAGCTTACCAGACAAAATTAAAAATAAAAAAATATTCAACCTTCTCTGCAATGCTGCTGCTTCTCTCAGATTCTCTCTCTTTCTATTCATTAGTGTAAAACAATGTTTGTGAATTCTTGTATTTTATATACCCAAAATGTCGCCTATGGCCCACTGGATTTTATCCAAAAATGGTAAATTTGTTTGTATTTTGTTTTTTTTTTTTTTTTTAAACAAATCTCTTTTACTTTTAAACGCAGGGAGACTCGCGATTAATCTCGATTAATCTTTGCTTAATCGTTTATTCAGTTGATTTTGACCCTTTAACGTGTATTGATTTTTTGGACGATTTTAATATATTAATCAGTCCACATTTGATTTTATTTTTTAATTTATTTTTGTATGAAAAAAATGATTCCGTTAGATTCTTAAATTATTTAATATTTGAATCAATTTAGTGATTTTTTGAGGATCATAAGAGGTTTATATTTTTATTCTCAATTATATCAAGAGTGGAGCTATTTACACTCTAAAAATTTCTTTAAACACACCTATTTTAATGAAAAATATTTATGATTAAGATACTCATAATGTAAATTACTATTAAAGACATCTTATAAATGATAAATATATATTATTATTCTGTACACTCATTAGACACACTCATTCATCTTTTTCATATCTTCAAACTCTAAAATCTTTTATTTTCTTAATTTCATGGGGCTATTTGTTAGATTTTAAAGATTAAAATAAGAAAAATAAGGTATGTGAGTTCTTAGTTTTTGTTTGCTGATTGATGGAAATTGCTGAAAAATATTAAAAAAATATCACATATTTTATTTTTTTAAGGTTTTTTTTTGTTGATTTTTTTCACTTTCTTCAAAACTTATTGATTGATGGTTGACTGTTTGGTTGTTGAGATTATGATGTCAATTTATTATTTCCATATTTTTTAATAAATGAGAATTATGGCGGTAGACTATAGTATAATTTGAAATTTCTTTCTTTTTATTTGTTTGTTTGTTTCCTACAGAGTATATATATAATTATTATTGGATGTGTGTCAGACTTGTACTTGAAATAAAAAGATCGAGTGTAGCATTCATACTGCCAAATTTAATGTAATTTGATGTTCAAATAACTACAAAATTAATAAAATAATTTGTAATATAATATAAGAATAAAGAGTATATTTGTTAATAAAATAAAAAAAAAAAAAACACCAACAGAATGAGAGAGATAGAAGAATAAGAATTAAAAAAAATTCGTGTACCAAGTATTTTTATAAGTGTGCAAATTAAACAAAATTAATTAATATGAAGTATTTAAGTAAGAGTGTTTTTGGTATATTAAATAGTGTACAAAGTAATAATTAAAATTTTAAAATTAAAACATAAATATACTTATTAATAGAGTGTAAATAACCTCACCCGTATATAAAACGTCAAATTTATCATTTCCCATTAATCCCTAAATATTTATAAAAAAAAATCGCAAATCACTCTGCCGACTGTTTAGGTACGTAGGCGATGTTTCTGCTCTAGCTAACGTGAGCTGAGAAGTATATAATACGTAACTTGTATTTAAATGTAAAATAAAATAAAAAATTGTAAATTTATTTTTTATTGTGGACCGAGAGTGGAGCTGGTTTCCTGCGGACGGGATCAGATTTTGAGATGATCCTCACCGTTGATTAAAATAATAAAAATGTTTATATTAATTAACCTACTTGTCAAGTTGTCCTAAATTGAAAGTAACAAGTCAACAAAATCATTATTGTGGAATAAAGAGCTATGATGTACCGGTAGCGTAGCCAATTAAAGCCAGTGGATAAGGTTGTTTATAAATCCAAAATAATTAAATATGGGTTTTTTTGTTTTACACAATATATATATAGCTATTTTTTTTTTGTTTAAAAAAAAAACTATTATTTTTTTGAACTATTAAAATGATTCACTGTGAAAGGTTACGGGACACACAAAAATTTATGCAGGACGTTAGAACTCGATATTGATATAATTTTCTATATCTATTGGTTTGATAGATTGAGTATGAGTATTGACTTCCCTATATAATAAAGATAAAAATCCTCACGTGAACGGAGTTTGCGAAACCCAATACGTTATAGCCGAATATGTGTATAATTTTTTTTTATATATTAATTGATTGACGGATTGGATCAAGTACAAGTATTGACATCCAATACCATATCTGATATATTGTCATCCCTACTATATGAGTAATTCTTTGGTGCAACAGAGGCACGTGAGACTTGATATCACCAATAAATTAGCAAATGACATGTATGATTTAATATCCATATTTTTAATTGTTTTTAATATTTTAGCACGCGTGACAATGAATTATTAGATTATTACACGGATGACGTAATATCTCCCATTATATTGTAGATTTTCTCCTACTATAGACTTTCTTTTGTTGACTATCAACTATGAACTATGAAAAAATTTATTAAACTATCGTATTATGCTAACAAATTATGTCCATGGCAACCCAACCTATTTTACATATTAATTTATCGCATTGACCATTAATTTAATTATTTATTCCTTAATCATGACATGCTAGAATATTTAGCATATATATATTTCCTATCCACAATTAGAAGTTGTTTGAATAATATGTTCAATTAGTTTTCAAAAAAAAAATTGATTACTCAAAGAAAGCCACTTTTGGTTTTTGGGCAAGCACTATGAGATAATTAACTAACCTTTTCTTATGAGGTATAATTTATGGAAGATGCCTATTATGATAAAATAAGATGTGCATTCAATGCTAAATCAAAAAGGTTTCATTATGGGAGTCACTATTTGGCCAGTCAACTTCAATTTCATTGTTGCTATCTCATGCTAAAACTGGGTAGCACTTTTACAACATTACATGACTTGTCATGTCTATTATTGCATCAAAACTGGAAATTTTGACGGTGACACAACAGTGTTTTAAGCTTTTTCATTGAAGCAAAGCAGGAGACTGCTTTGTGACAAAGGGTGTGAGATATTGTCGGGTTCTGGGTTCGAGTCAATGAGGTGCATTTCTTTGTAAGAGTCTGAGGCTGTCAGGGGATTTATTTGTTCCGATTAAGTCCGGATCATATGGCTAGTGGTTTTGACGGCGGAATTTCAAATATTTCCAGAAAAAAAAAAAAAAAAAAGCAGGAGAAAGCAGAAACTGACATGTACCATATATAGAGTTTTGTAGGAATCAGAAACTTATTATTGATCAATAATTATAATCACATGTGAATTTGCTATTTAAAGAATCACTACCTTCATGGGGTGAAGCCCATAATGCCATGAGCTGGATCTCTGCCTCAGTTTTGCTGAAGGCTTGTGAATAATCACCACCACTATGGACTCTCTCCTTCAAACTATAATGATGTGAATGTTAATAACATCTTTAACTTAGCCTTTTGGCTTCTGCAATTGCTGGGTTGTTGAAGGGAAGACACTTTTTTCCTTCATGCATAACTTTGGAAAGCATCGTCATAATGAATGTTGATGAGGGTCGAGAATTTTCTCGTGCAATAAGAGGATCTTCTCGATGGCGTGGAAGTTGATCAATGAAAGACTTCTACCTCTGTATTTCTCCAAATGCTCCTAGCCTCCTACATCAGTACACACAAAATTTCTGACTCAATGAAGACGAGGTACTATAGAAGAACACAGGTATTGAAATGTTGTACAAGGCATCAACTATACAACTGTGTACTTGGACAAGAATCAGTACCTATATGCTTGGTACAATTCCTTTTCAATGGCCATTAAAGTGGAAGCAGTTATAGGAGCAAATTTGTTGCTCCATAAAATTACCCCTGACAAATATACGTGATCAACTCAGTTTTGATCTGCTTGATGGAACCACAACCAACAATTCTTGCCCGAATACCTGATGAGGTAGACCAAATATGTTGTTTGCAATTTTCATCATATTGATCGAAATCTTGAAGAAAAAAATTTATTATACTAGTGCCAGGTAGAAGAAATTACTTTTTTGAAGTGTTCTAACTCTTTCCCTAAATCTGTCTCGATGTTGTCCAGTGTGTTTTGTGCACTACCAGGTGGATAAGGTTGACCACTTGCTTCCTTAATCACCTGTTAGAAAGGGCTTTCAGGTCAAAGTAAAAGGAGGGTGACCATCCTAGGCAGTACCATAAAATTAAGTAAACGTCAGATTGGAAAAGACTACAAAAACTAGAAAGGAAGTAAAATATTTTGAAGTCCTACTAAACAACCATAAGAGAAAAACTCATGCAAACTACATGTGCGGAAACTGATAGGTCAATAATTTATCTACATCTTCGTTCATTCAGCAGCTCTGGAAGAATAATTTGTTATTATTTCCTTCATGCTTTGGATAAATAATATGCTTATTATAACTGCCATTACATAAACACTGAGTTGTTACTCCTCTAAGCATAAATGAGATTAGATTTTATGTTGGGTAAAAACCAAATTTCATCTGATAGAAGCCATACTCCAACTAGAGCGATGTCCACTTCTGTAAATAATCTTTTCATTGAACTTATATCCCATCATTGATAAATGGAACCCTAGGCAGACAAACTAAACCAAACTAATCCCATATTGAAAATACCAGTTTCTTTCTAGAAAAAAGAAAACAAATAGACATTGGATTAAAAAAAACATACCAGTTTAAAACCTTCATGAGAATGGAAGAAGTCTATTCCTAGTAAATTCACACTATCATTCTGCTGTAATATAACCGATATGCGAATGATTGCACAAAGTATTCTGAATTTCTGCTTTGCCTGGTAACAATATGAAAATCAATAATGACAAATCTCAGAAATTCAAGTATAATAGATTTCCTGCAGCACTTAAATGGATAGCCATATTTGGCAGACCATATTGATAAGTTACCTGTTCAGGAAACTCCTCTAAGAGAGCATGATGAAACTTCGGGAACTTCTTCCTGTGAAATCTTGTAAGCAGAGCTATTAGCTGCAGACAAACCAAATGCTAATTAGCATAGAAAAACATCATTTCTATGAAGATTTGGGGGGAAAACCAAACAATATTCAATAGACAGAAAACATACCTTAATTTCTGAAGTACTATATCCATAAAGATGGTCACCATTCTATACAAAAAAGATCAAGTTTGTCAGGAACAAACATTCAACAAGAACGAAATAAGAAATTTCATTATCAAGTGATAGAAGTTTGAAAGTTCTACAATCAAAGGTGGTTCTCAGTGATCTGGCCAATCTAAATGGCTTCTTTAATAGCCATGAGCAGTGTTATATATACTACATATCATGAATGTTACAAAAGCATTGTACAAAGAATGGCATAGCATCAAAAGAAAAAAAGCACATACCATAATGATGTGATAAGACTGCTTATGATAACCCTTTTTACTGGTGAAGAGCCCTATATTGTGAAGCAAGCATGCAGCTTCAAGGTATTCAAGATCCTTGTCCTCGAACGAGGCAATGAGTTTTGCTTGATTGTTGTCAAGCTTATCACACTTTCTTAAACCTTCAAATATATCCTGTAGCAATCATTGTGTTATCAGATTTTATAAATAATCTTTGCTATAACTCAAATCAAATGCAGACATAATTGGCAGGACATTGTGCTTTTATCATTTCCTGCACTTTGATCAACAATGAAACATAATGGATGGCGTCGTATAACAGCAATGAAGATGAAAAAAGTACTGCCATTCACGTGTGCAAAAATGATGTATTAAGTCAATAATCAAATGTAACGGTGGTGTCCGACAGCAACCAATATGAACAAGGGCTGCCATTCAAATTATCCAAAAATGATTGGAAGTTGCGAACAAATTCAAGCATAATTCTCTATAATATAGACCATGCAAAATCAACTGACAACGTGACATCAACCAGATTCTATAGCACTCAACAAATTTCAAGATATAAATAAAGCTAAAACATTTTTTCTTTTTAATCGTCATGATATAACTTGTGCTAAAACAAACACCATACCAAGAAAGAGCCATAATCAAATTTTTCAAGCTACCTTTGCAATGGTAGCACATTGAGCGGAAGCTTTTACACTCTTCTTGTTGTTAAACCTCATTGCTAGCCTAACAACAGACTGCCACCTAGCATTTGCATTCAAATCATACCCATCAAAAACCTTAGCCAAACTATCAGCAACAACACCTTCCCCCAATCCATACCCAGAAACGACCATTTCTTCAATCCCAAGCAACTCAAAAATCTCATCCAACAAAACTGCACCTGCCACAATAAACTCCGATCTTCTCTTAAAAAACCTCTCCCTCCTAATCCTCTCCCCTTCTCCATCTCTTCCACAACACCTCTCAACAACACCCTTCAATTCTCCTCTACTCAACCTCCAATTCCTCCTACAATCCCCAAAACCACCCATATTTTCAACAAAATCTTCACAATAACCACTAAATACAGCCTTCTCAATCGCTCTAATAGTACCCGAAGAACCCACAGCCACCTCGAAACCACTTTCCTTCACTTTCTCAACCACCCCAGATTCCAAAATCACCACCCTAACATACTCCCTCATTTTCAAAACCTCATCAAAAGTCCCACTACAAGTCCCAAACTTTTCACTCAAACTCACATGCCCCAACTTCAAAGACTCACAAAATACAATCTTTCCTTGCACCCCAATCACGAATTCAGTGGACCCACCACCAATATCAACACTCAAAACCAACTTATCATACACAGGCAAGAACTGAAGCACACCCATGTAAACAAACTTAGCCTCTTGTTCCCCACTCAACACATCAACTTCAAAACCAACTTTTTCCCTAACACACTCAACAAATTCATCTTTGTTCTCAGCTTCACGCACTGCTGCTGTTGCAACAGCGCGTGTGTGGTCTAGGCTTATGTTGTAGGACTGAATTGTGTCTTTGAACATCAATAGAGACTCAACAGAGCGAGTCAGCGATTCAGTGGAGATTGAACAAGAAGAAGATAAGTCCCGGCCTAGAATCACGGGCTGTTTGAGAGTGTCAATGGTGAAGAATTTGCCATTTGGGTAAGCTTTTATGATCAAAAGCTTGAAAGAATTTGTTCCCATGTCAATGGAAGCAAAAAGCGTTTGTGGGGTTTGAACAGATGCAAGATTGGTGGCCATTTTGATTAGTGGTGGAGATTGGAACGATGATCTGATAACGGAAACCGGTGATCAGATGGGATCAACTTTTTCTTTTGCCCTTTCCAAATTGTTTGTGAAAAACAATTTCAGTTTTTGAGTACCAATATACAGATCCCCGAGTTTTGGAAAAATAATAATAAAGGATAAGTTTTTTTATTTCATGGGTCCTTGAGGTTGAGGCTATTGCAATTTGCAAGTTGCATCATGCCATCATACAATGGTTTGGTGGTGAAGGACAACCCTAATGAAAAGTTTAAATTTGGTGTAAATTTATATCAAAATTATATTATTCTTCGTGTGTGTGTGTGATAAGGATGGAAAAAAAGCTCAGGTTCGGTTCGGCTGTCCAGACCTTAGAATGTGAGGTTCCGCTCAGGTCCAGGCCCGAGTCGGACTCAACATAATAAGCTCAAGCCGGGCCTGCCCGAATTTAAAAAAAATATTTTATATATTTATATATATATAATAAATTATAGGTAAAAATGCAAAAGTGACCCTTTAACTTTCATGTTTTTTCATTTAAGTCCGTTAACTTTCAGTTTTGTCAATTCAGTCCTCTAACTTTCTATTTTTGTCAATTCAAGGCTCCGTTATAAATTCATCATTGTTGCCGTTACAAATAACGGCAACAGCAAAGTAAACGTACTTTGCTTGTTATTTAATTAATACCCTGAATTAGAAAATATAGGAAGACAGAGGAAGCTAAAGCAAAGTAAACGTACTATGCTTGCATCTTTGAGCTTTTTTTGTCAAAAACACATATCTCAAATTCAATATGACTTTTTGTCAAAAAATTATAATCAGTGCTAGTAACGAAGATATGTATTTATTATAAGAGATTAAGATAATCAAATGTTTTACCTACTATATTTAGACTCGAATCGAATGATTCGATTGTGTTATTTTCAATATTTCAAGAAAAAAAAAAACACGAGACGATACATTTTACACTGCAGTTGATCAGTGGACCCTAGCGACGAGTGTGAAAAATAATTATACGCAACTTATGTAGCAATTAATGGTTAGACATTACAATACATGCGATTGCACAGAATCAAAAGTATCGATTGTCATCAAATGTAATGCCACATCATCCGAGAATGCCATCATGCCACTCAAATGATGGAGAAAATCTATCATACAACGGAGGTAGATTTTAGTAAATGACGTGAAATTTGATACCGAGTTGTATGGTAGATTTTCTTCATCTTTTGATTCGATGGAGAATAACACAATCGAATCATTCGATTTGAGTCTAAATATAGTAGATAAAATATTTGATTATCTTAATCTCTTATAAAAACACATATCTTCGTTACTAGCACTAGTTATAATTTTTAAAATTTTTTGACAAAAAGTCATATTGAACTTGGGATATGTGTTTTTGACAAAAAATAGCTCGAAGATGCAAACATAGTACGTTTACTTTGCTTTAGCTTCCTCTGTCTGCCTATATTTTCTAATTGAGGGTATTAATTAAATAACATGCAAAGTACGTTTACTTTGCTGTTGCCGTTATTTGTAACGGAAACAGTGATGAATTTATAACGGAGCCTTGAATTGACAAAAATTGAAAGTTAGAGGACTGAATTGACAAAACTGAAAGTTAACGGACTTAAATGAAAAAACATGAAAGTTAGAGGGTCACTTTTACATTTTTGCCTAAATTATATATATATATATATAATATATATATATATATATATATATATATATATATAAATAATTTTTTTTTTATTATTAAAAATCGAACCGGATAAATGCTGGACCATCATTAATTTGTAGGAAAGAAACATTTTTCTTTACTGCATGTTACTTGGTTGATGATTAGCTTTTATGAAGTGTCTTGGTAAGCTAATAATAGCAACAGCTGAGGAATTTTTAACATAATTATGCTCTTAAACGAATTAATTATGTTTTAAGTTCTTAACCTTGAACCGTTTTTGAATCTTTTGTTAGGTGCGAGAGGAGATGAACGTATGTTTTTCACCCTCTTTTACTATAGTGTAAGGTGTTAATAAATTGATTCATTATCAGTTTTCATCCGTATAAACTTTTAGATTAGTTTCTCAAACATGGTATCGTGTTAATTTTTTTGACGTCTTAGGATAAGTTTAGAAGTTCTATTCAACTAATATTTTTGAACCTATTATCAATAAATTTGAAATAATTTTTACCTTGAGAATATACTTTTAATATGATTTTAAGCATTCCCTAAACAGGCTCTTAGTTGTAATTATTTGCTTTCTCAAGAGTCTAATTATGGTCTTCTTATTGGTTTTTGTTGCAGACCTTCATTTAATCAACCTCAGACCTCTAAAGTAAGAGGCCTGCAGTTGCTTTTTGTTAATAAATTGCCTTCTCCAATCTACACCGGCAGCATAATAGAATCTGAGGATGGTGAGCCGGTTAAGATTGTACTGGTAGATCCTATAAGCAAGACCAGAGTAACATCTGGCGCGCTCTTATTCGTCAGTGAAGATTGAGATCCTTGTTCTTGATGGTGATTTTGGTTATGATGATCATGAAAATTGGATTGAAAGGGAATTCAAATAGAAAATTGTCAGCGAAAGAGAGGGTCAACGGCCACTAGTGACAGGGGAGCTGCATATTACTCTAAAAGATGGAGTTGGAATTGTTAGTGATATAATTTTCACGGATAATAGTAGCTGGATATGATGTCGAAAGTTCAGGCTAGGAGCTAAAGTTGTGCAAAGAAGCTGTGGTGAAGTGAGGATCAAGGAAGCCAAAAGTGAAGCTTTCATGGTGAAGGATCATCACGGAGAAAGTAAGTTTTAAAGCTAATGAACATTTCTTGTTAGTTAGTAGCCAATATCTTTGAAGATTGACATATCAAAATGTTCATACAATGAACAAGAAACAATATCCTCCAACCTTGGATGACGATATTTGGTACTTGACGAAGATAGCAAAAGACATACTGTGCAGGATTTCCTGCGTATGCTAACTGATCCTGTGGCATTATCCAAAGTAAGAACATATTACCTCATAGCTAAAGTTGTTTATATTTGATGATATGTGTGTGTGTGTTGCCGATTCAAACTTAAATTCGGGTTCATTTCCATATACAAGCTCGTAGCAGCAACATTTGATGGCATAAATTACGAGCATCCGAATGATCTTACCTTGCCTCAGAAGGTATGCATTTTACATCCAGATGTAAACTATTTTGCTGCAAATACTACCAAATTGGAAAATGGAAAAACCTACGCTCCTTAATTTGACAGATTTCGGTAGAAAATCTAAATAGGATAGCTTACAAAAAAGTGTGAATCAATTTGTCCTGACTGATGCACGCGCCATTTTTGGCCCTTCAATGCCCTTAGCAAATCTGCAAGATGAAACACTTGGTAGTCCAACTTCAATTCTGCATGATCCTGAGTTCCCATTTGGCCATCAAGGTTTATAAATTGTAGATTCTATAGATTTTAGTAATGAACTTCATTTGCAGAAACCATAACTTTTACTTGGGTTCTTTCAGAAATGAAACTCAGTTATGACCACGCATCAACTTCAACATTATATATACAACCAAGAAACATTAGCAGATAACCATCAGTTTCATCCCAGCAACGGCAACGGAGGAAACAATTGGTCCCTTAGTTGTAAACAACTGGTGCCAAGCAGTCACTTGGCAGCAGAAATGCCTCCGCTTCAGGTGCCAACTTGGTACCTTTATAATGCACTATGGAAGCCAACTAATGGCATTTTCTTTGCTTCAAGCAGTGACTCAAATTTTAGTATTTCCAGAATTGGGAAACCAAAAGCAGCTTGGTGCAAGATTAGAGCTGCTGTCATTTTGGAATCAGACAGAAGAGATTTGGCTGCTAGAAGAATGACAGCAAGGTCTTTCTATGTAAATGAGCCCTTATCTTCCCCCCTCTCCTGACATTGAAGAAAAGTTTTATCTCCCTACAATTCCGATTTTACCCCTCATCTTTCTCACAAATTCAATTTCCCAAATAAATAAAATATATCATATTTTTTATATATTGATATATATAAATTATAAAAATATCATATTTTAATTTATTTTAATTGATAAATATAAAATATAAAAATAACATATGTAGTTATTTTAAAATTTATATTTTTTAACTTTATATATATATTTTTAATTTTTTTAATAAATATATTAGATTTGTTAAACAAATAGATTATCAAAAAATTTATTTTATAATTTAATTTTATTTGGTTAAATTATATTATTTTAATATATAAGTAGTATTAATTAAATTAAAAATGAATCAAAAAATAAATGAATAGATACGAAAACTGTAATATTTATTAACAAAAATCAAATAATCAAAAAATTCTAAAATAAAAAATAATTATTAAAATGATAATGGTGTTATAGTTAGTATATAATTATTTTTAAATTAATATATATAAATATATATATTTTGTAATGTGCATGATATTTATAACTTTCCAAAAAAAAAAAAAATGATTGTAAACATTGACAAGGGCAATTTAGTAAGTTAGCAAGGGGACAAGGGGAGAGGGGCGTGGCAGGTTTGGCAGGGAGGGGGGTGATGATCAATTTTCTATGTAAATATGAATTTCTAGGCTCTAGCTTTTAGGCCAGAAATGATTCATGTGATATTATCACCCACCATAACCTGAGTATAACGTCTCACACTAGATCACACTGGTCAAACATGATTACATGACTCCCATCAAGATTATAAAACTAATTAAATAAAGGTAAGGAAGCCAAATCCTGCCTAAATTATGGCATAAAATCATACTAAAATTCTACATAATCTATCCATTAGATGAGAGAGACTAAACAATTTAAAATGTACTTTCAATACTCTTCAAATACAAACCGATTTTATTTTTCTAAGTCAGAATTTGGTGTCAATATAATATCTTTTTAACACTTATAACAAATTTTTTTTTGGGGAAATTAACAAAATTACTCAAAAAAAAGTTACTCATTCGCCAAAATGAGCCACAACGTTTGAGATTTGTGGAACTGGCCAATATCTCCGAACTACACACCGTAATCAGTGTGTACTAAGGAAACCCGAAATCTAAATTTCGGATCTTCTAAGTTTTTTTTTTTTTTTTATTGTTGTACGGGCCAAATTTGGTCTAAGGGCAATTTCGACATTTTACTTCGGGCCCAATACGAAATGCACCTCAAACCCCCAGCATTGATCCAGGCCCTAGTTGCTACCTTAAACCCACACACTAGAGGAAGCCCCAAAGTTTAATATATATAGAGGCCCAGAGATTCACAAGCGCATACCCAATGAAATACCACATGCATGAACCACAATCAAGGCTCACCCACGCCAGTCCACGTAACACCCAGGCTCATAAACACCATCCAGTCATTTTTCAGTCTTCAACGAGCAGACATAATTACACATTCATGACACGACCGTTACCAACACACAAAACGTATGTCAATTAAACGCACACTACAAAAAAATGGTCTTTAGTGTCGAAATTTTTCGACGCTAAAGTACAAATTTTTGACGCTAAAGGTTATTAGCGTCGAAAATTTTCGACGCTAATTTTCAACGTTAAAACTTGGACGAGAAAGACAATTAGCGTCGAAATAAAAAATTTCGACGCTAAAGTACAATATTTTGCGTCAAAAATATTTCGACGTTAAAACATGTATTTGGCGATGAATAATTTCGACGCCAAAAAGTTGACCTTTAGCGTCGAATATTCGACGCTAAATGTGATATAATATTAAAAAATATATATCATTTTATTACCTTTAACGTCGAATATTTCGACGCTAAAAGGTATAAGAATATTATTATTACAAATTAATCTCAAACTAATTTCATTACAAAAGTAATTAAATTTGTTATAAAAATTATTACAAATTTGTTACTAAAAATTTATAATAATGACATTTTTATTGATATAAAACTAAAATTACAAATTTATCACAATAACAAAATAAAATGATTTTTTATTGATATAAAACTAAAATTACAAATTTATCACAACAAAAAATAAAATGATAAAATACAATGATAAATACATTTTTCCATCTTCACTTTCATTTTCTTCTCATTATCATCATTTTCACCATTTCTTCATATTCATATTCCCCTACAAAAATAAATAAATAAATATTAGATGTGAATATAAAATACAAAACAAAACAAAACAAACAAAACATTTAAGGAAAAATAAATTTAGAGAGGAAATAAGAGTATGAGAGAAAGAAAGTGATAATAGAAGAAATGAAAGAGCAAATGAATTTATAGGCAAAAAAAAACCTTTAGCGACGAAAAGGATTTCGTCGCTAAAAATCCTCAAATAGCGGGAATTTTTCCGCCAAAATTTTGATCTTTAGCGTCGAAATATTTGACTTTTAGCGTCGAATATTCGTCGCTAAATGTCAAAATTTAAATTTAAATTTATTAGGCGGTAAATTCAAATTTTTTAAGGGGGAATTCGAAAAGTTTAAAATTAACCTTTAGCGTCGAAATTTAGATTCGACGCTAAAGGTTGTACATTTAGCGTCGAAATTTAGATTCGACGCTAAATGTTCAACCTTTAGCGTCGAAATTTAGTCTCTAAATGTCAAAATTTAAATTTGAATTTATAGTCGATAAATTCGAATTTTTTAAGGGGAATTCGAAAAATTAAAATTAAACTTTAGCGTCGAAATTTAGATTCGACGCTAAAGGTTGAACCTTTAGCGTCCAAATAATATTTCGACGCTAAAGGTTCATCCTTTAGCGTCTAAATAATTTTTTGTCGCTAAATGATGGAACCTTTAGCGTCGAAATAGAAATTCGACGCTAAATCATCAATCATTTGGCGTCAAATAATTATTTCGACACTAAAAGATAAACCTTTAGCGACGAATCTAATTTCGACGCTAAAAAGTTTATTGGCGTCGAAAAAAATTTCGACGCTAAATATTTGGACGCTAAAGGTCTATTTTGTTGTAGTGGCATTCATGAGTCTCACCTCAAATAACTTATAAAAGGAACCGAAGTCTACAAGAAGTGGAAAAAGCTCGACTACTCCCAATTCAGTAATACTCTATCCATTGCTCTCATCACCACCCACTCACCGCCCTCACGGCAGCCTACGGTGATCAAGGTAATATCTGAGATCCCCCACTTACTACTTCCTTATTTCCATCACTGACTTGGGCGTCGGAGTGCCTACGGCATCCACCACACAGGTGGGTAGACTCTCCCCGCTCACTGTACCTTCTTTGTTTTACAGGATCGTCAGTGTCTCTCTCTACGAAATCTCGATTGTAGACATCGGGCGAAAATCAGTGTCTGCAATTGCAAACTTTATAAATCCGAATAATGACTTAGGATCTCCGAAGACTTGCTTCGGATTTCTGAAGTAGGAAAAAAATTATATAAAATCGAACATTCTCATTTTGTTCTCACTACAAAAGCAAATGATGGCATGTGATACGACATTAGTTTTGATGCTCAATGAAATAGTTTACTATTTTTATTGATAGATATGATTTTTATATATAAGACCGATAACATAAGTTCAAAAACATCAATTTTTAATAAATCAAATACGATTACATAAGTTTTAATGAGATCATGATCTACAGGAAAATACAGAATTAGTGATAGAATAATCTGTTTCAACATTTAGAAACAGAATAGCGACGAAATTGAAATGGATTACAACATTAGCGACGGAATTTAAAGACGAGATAAAATTTCGTAACTAATAGTGGTGGAAATGAAATCGCGGGAAAAAAAGCGACGTAATAGCGACGGATTTTTTAATCTGTCTCTATAAATAGCAACAAAATTAAAATTTCGTCTCTAAATAGCGACAAAATTTTAATTCCGTCTATAAATAGAGACGAAATTTATATTCTGTCGCTATTAAAAACGGATTCTGTCTCCAATTAGAGACGGACTATTATTCTGTCGCTATTTAGCGACGGAATTATTCCGTCTCTATATTGAAACAAAAGTTTTCGTTTCTATATTGAAACAGAATTTTCCGTCCCTAATTAGAGACGGAATAATATTCCGTCACTAATTTTAGCGACGAAAATATAAATTCCATCACTATTTTTTTCCGACCACGAGAATAGCGACAGAATTTTTCCGTCTATTCCATCGTTAACTGTACAGTAGCGACGAATATTTTTGTCGCTATCTCACAATTTTCTTTTATATGATCATATCCTGAAATACATGTGATAAGTGTGGTTTATACTCACTTATTACGGTATTTTTAGCTTACTGTTTTGTTATATTTCGAGATATTTAAATGTCTTTTATAGTTTATTTCATGTTTTATTTGTAGGAGCATTAATACATAGATCTGGGAATAATTGCACATGTTTTGGGAATTTTCGGGAACACAGGACGAGCACAAGATCATTAGGCGCCAAGGCGCCAAAGTTACATACAATTCCAGAACATAAGGCGCCATTGAATTATATGAAGACTGACGCCACGGTGTCACATTCCCATACAAATTCCAGAGGAATGGGCGCCATGGCGCCCATTATTTGTTTATGGAGAAAAGACATGCACGTGAGTTATAAAAGCAACAAAGAGAGTTGACAAATTGTTGAATAAAGAAAATATAATTTAAAAAAAGAAAGCAAGCTTCACGCAAATTGGAGAGCACACCAAGGCAGCCACTATATTTGACCAAAAGAAGCATGCAACATGGGCTATATTTGTGAAAGAGAAGAGAAGTTGACTTTAACATTAATTAAAAGCATAAGAGATGTGGCGCCCACTTGTTTCCACCAATGCCATGGCGCCATTTGAAGGAATAAAGCAGGCGCCATGACGCGTTCTCATTTTGAAGTCTCAATACATTATGCTGAGACAAAGGCGCCCAGGCGCCACTCAATTCACAAAGCTGCAGCGCTGCGGGACGCACATTCCAGGATTCACTTTTTAGGGTTTTTAATAATCCTAATGGCACCCAAAGACTTCCAGACTCAACTATAAATATAACAGTCCATCCAACACTCAAGGGGAGGCTAATACAGAGCACAAAACACAGAATTAAATATTTTTTGAAATCCAATGAGAGGATTGAAGAGCGACAAGAGGAGATTAAGGCGATGACATCCGGAGAGGAAGAGATTCAATTCAGGTTTTATCTTCTTATTTCTTTCTTAAAACTCTAATGATTTCCATTAGATTTGTGACTTGATTATTTATTGTTTTATCTTTTGTCATGAATTTACTCCTTAATTCTGGAGAATGATGTAATGATGCTTGAACCTTGTATTTCGTTTATAAATTTTGTTATGAAGTTTTATTAATTTATTTATATTCTCTTGAGTTTAATGCTTCTTGATTGCTGGCCACAATTTGAGATGATGAATGTTTAGAATCTATCACTCGAGAGAGGGGATTTTGAATAGATCTAGAGAATATAACCTAGGATTTTATAGAGTTCGAGAGAATCTGTAGTCCTTTGAAGTCGTTAAAATAGAATCACAAATCGTAATGAGTTGTTAACTATTGGATTTTTATAGAGATATCGAAGTCTATAGTTGATGATATTTTCACTCGGCACTCGAGAGAGGGAGTGAATATTTTAGGAGTCTTGACTTATAAATAATATAACTGAACAATGATTAATTGACATGACAAATACATAGGCGACAACTATGTGAATTCATGATTCAGAATCTCTATCGTATTAGTTCCTCCTATCAAAATATTTTTATATTTTATTTATTTATTAAAATCTTTATTAATTATTGAACATGACAAATATTGAACCGCACCGAATCGAACCGCAAATTTCGGATCGGTGTGCGGTTTTACCAATGTCAAACCGAGAACCGCCCAAACCGCAAATTTTGACTTGAACCGCGACCCGAACCGCCTAAACCGCCGACCCGCGTTCAAATTAAATATTATTTTAGATTTTTCTTCTTCTTTAACTATGAAAATTAAGATATTTAATGATCATATAACAATATGTAATGAATAAATGAAAATTATGTAATTTTTTCTTCAATTATAATGTGAAAACACACAAAATTTTCTTAAAAAATTTATAATCCAAACCGCCGACCCGAACCGCCCAAACCGCTAAACCGCCAACCCGAACCGCCGCGGTTTTCCTTATCAAATTTGTGGTTTCGTTTTCTAATTTCCCAAACCGCCAACCCGCGCGGTTTGAAATAAAAAACGAAAAAACCGCCCCGAACCGCACCGCGAACACCCATAGTGTTTCATAGTAATACTGGAGTCAACCCCAAAGAGCAAAGTCAAGTCATAACCCTTGGGAGCGGAAAAGAGATTAAAGACACCTCTAATGACTTAGGCAGTAAAGAAAATGAAATGGTATTTCAGGAGGAAACAGTAACAGAAGAAGAGAATAAAGGTGAATTGATAATGAGAGGTCAATATGAAGAAATCACCTTCAGTGTTTTCAGAGCCATGTCGAGTTCTCAAGGTGATACAGAATGTCACAAGGTAGATATAGTAGAGAATGAAGTTGAAACCAGACATGGTGAATCAGTATTTCAACAACCTATGAGCATAATGCAGCCATGCATAAAGGAAAATTCTCTGCAGCTAAACTCGAAACCACTCCCAAAGGGCCGTAAAAAGAGGAAAATAAAGGTCAGTTCTCACTTAGAGATAATTCCTGGAAGATTAAAAAGAAAACCGAGCCAATTTTGTCGAATGTGCAGTCCAGAATTTCCAATTGAAGGGAAATCTATGGATAAATCACCACAGCCTGCCAAGCTGTCTTTTTCATGTCATAAGAACCGGTGGATACCAAAGAAGAAAAAAGATGAGATTACCCGGTTCACTACTTTTAAGCCACCATAACCATTTGGGTGGTTGCGTCTGGCTGAAGACGTTAAACTTAGCGCTTGCGGGGAGGCAACCCTTGCAATTATTTTATAATTATTTTCTTTATTTTTAATTTTTATTTCATTGTGTGCTATTTGTTTATTTATTCTTTTTGCATGTTATTTATGCAGGTAGCACGAGACACACAACGCCCGCGCAACCAAATTCTAACCAGCAAGAGTCTGATCAACTCCATGCACGGTAGTGTTGTTCCTCACTCTTGTTCTTTAAATTTTATCTTACATTGAGGACAATGCAAGTTTTAAGTTTGGGGGTGTGTGCATGCTGTTTACTTGCTATGTAGTTGTTTAAAAAAAATATGTTTTAGTCTTTGATAGTAAAGCATAAATTCTGTGATAATATTGTTTGTTTATGGGTGAAATTTTAGAAACGATAAGTGCTCGATTTAATTTTATCTGATTCCTTGAATAACTGATATATGTTAGACTCGTAAGCACTTGAAAACAAGTTTTTAGCAGTAAAACTTAAGTAGTTGACAAGGTGACTAGTTGAAGAAATTGCATGTCGATGAATGACTGTTTGCTTAGATATCTATCTTGTTTTGCTAGTGTTATGAAGTATGGTATAGCAAAAAAGAAAAATGTCTCTAAAGAAAGCAAATAAACCACCTATAATCGATAAGCGTGAAGCTACCCATGGGCGAGTATTAGGACCACCATGAGGAGAAATGCTACCTTAAAGGGTAGGTGAGTTAAAAAAAATGAGTGCAAAAATGAGAAAAGTAAAAGAGACAAGAAAATAAAAGAAAAATCATACCATACTGAACACAAAATAAAGCAATTACATAGCATAATTGAGATATCTAGGTTGGTTTGACCCATCAATTCTAATTTATAAACAAAATCATTAAGTTGGCTTACTTATGAGTCGAGCTGTGAACGAACCTTTACATAGGGGTGGGCGCGGTTCGGTTTGGTTCGGTTTTTGCTAAAAACCGAACCAAACCATATTTTACGGTTCGGATTTTTTTACCTCTCAACCCAAACCATAAAATAACGGTTTGGTTCGGATTGAAAATTTTTTAAACCAGCGGTTTACGGATTGGTTCGGTTCGGTTTACGGATTATTATATTTAAAATAAAATTTCATCCACTTAAGTGAAAAAAAAAAAAAAAACTAGTCTATCCAACAAACGGTATGAAGTGTTAGGGTGTAAGCTGTGACTTCATAGAACATATGCACTACATAAATGATTGAAAAATGAGGCACAATTAATTCTTGTATTTTTTAAAAATTACCTCGAATAATGATGCTATCATCATTCTAATTAAGAGACAAATCCAACATCTTACTTTCAAGAATAATGATGCTACCATAAAACAAATAAATTGAAGAATAAAAGTATTAACAAATAAATATATTAACAAAAATTTAAGAATAAAAGTATTAACATACTAATAAAAAGAAAATATAGAATAAAATTAAAAGAAAAATACAAATACAAATTTTTTTATAAAAATTTATATTTTTTTAATTATAACGGTTCGGTTCGGTTTAACAGGTGCGGTTCGGATTAAATCCTGAACCGAACCGTAAACCGTTTGGGGTGGGCCAATCCGAACCGCAAACCGAACCGTTAGGAAAAAAACCGTAAATTCGGTCCGGTTTGGTTCGGTTTGCGATTTGGTTCGGTTCGGTCGGTTTTTTTGCCCACCCCGGCTTTACACACACACACTGTGAGTCTAGCTTAGATGATTTACTCAAAAAATTAGATTTGAGTTGCAATTGCGTACTTTGAAGATTCTTTGATTTCATTTATAAGCTTTCTTTGAGGAAAAATTTATGTGCAACTATCAGGACTATGTTTTGTTAGTTTTTATATTTTTGCATGATTGTGTGTGAATGACGTTTGTGGGTATCGTCACTGTAAGCCCTCACGAGACTATAATTCGTCCACTAGGGCCGCCTAGGGGTTTAAAGGCTTGTTGCATATGCTAAATGCAATCGTGATCCCTACGAAAGTGGCTTAGATAATTTAGTTATTTTTAATTATTTATTTGAATTTAGTTTTTATTCTATCTTTTGCTCGGGACTAGCAAAACCTTAAGTTTGGGGGTATTTGATAAGTGTGGTTTATACCCACTTATTACGGTATTTTTAGCTTACTGTTTTGTTATATTTCGAGATATTTAAATGTCTTTTATAGTTTATTTCATGTTTTATTTGTATGAACATTAATACATAGATTTGGGAATAATTGCACATGTTTTGGTAATTTTCGGGAATACAGGACGAGCACAAGATCATTAGGCGCCAAAGCGCCAAAGTTACATACAATTTCCAGAACATAAGGCGCCAAGGCGCCATTGAATTATATGAAGACTGGCGCCACGGCGTCACATTCCCATACAAATTCCAGAGGAATGGGCGCCATGGCGCCCATTATTTGTTTATGGAGAAAAGACATGCACGTGAGTTATAAAAGCAACAAAGAGAGTGGACAAATTGTTGAATAAAGAAAATATAATTTAAAAAAAAAGAAAGCAAGCTTCACGCAAATTGGAGAGCACACCAAGGCAGCCACTATATTTGACCAAAAGAAGCATGCAACATGGGCTATATTTGTGAAAGAGAAGAGAAGTTGACTTTAACATTAATTAAAAGCATAAGAGATGTGGCGCCCACTTATTTCCACCAATGCCATGGCGCCATTTGAAGGAATAAAGCAGGCGCCATGACGCGTTCTCAATTTTGAAGTCCCATACATTATGCCGAGACAAAGGCGCCCAGGCGCCACTCAATTCACAAAGCTGCAGCGCTGCGGGACGCGCATTCCAGGATTCACTTTTTAGGGTTTTTAATAATCCTAATGGCACCCAAAGACTCACAGACTCAACTATAAATATAACAGTACATCCAACACTCAAGGGGAAGCTAATACAGAGCACAAAACACATAATTAAATATTTTTTGAGATCCAAGGAGATGATTGAAGAGCGACAATAGGAGATTAAGGCGATGGCATCTGGAGAGGAAGAGATTCAATTCGGGTTTTATCTTCTTATTTCTTTCTTAAAACTCTAATGATTTCCATTAGATTCGTGGCTTGATTATTTATTGTTTTATCTTTTGTCATGAATTTACTCCTTAATTATGGAGAATGATGTAATTGATGCTTGAACCTTGTATTTCGTTTATAAATTTTGTTATGAAGTTTTATTAATTTATTTATATTCTCTTGAGTTTAATGCTTCTTGATTGCTGGCCACAATTTGAGATGATGAATGTTTAGAATCTATCACTCGAGAGAGGGGATTTTGAATAGATTTAGAGAATATAACTTAGGATTTTATAGAGTTCGAGAGAATCTGTAGTCCTTTGAAGTCGTTAAAATAGAATCACAAATCGTAATGAGTTGTTAACTATTGGATTTGTATAGAGATATCGAAGTCTATAGTTGATGATTTTTTCACTCGGCACTCGAGAGAGGGAGTGAATATTTTAGGAGTCTTGACTTATAAATAATATAACTGAACAATGATTAATTGACATGACAAATACATAGGCGACAACTATGTGAATTCAGGATCCAGAATCTCTATCGTATTAGTTCCTCCTATCAAAATATTTTTATATTTTATTTATTTATTAAAATCTTTATTAATTATCGTCTAAATAAAGTTAGGATTATCAATTGTGGCACTTAGTGCGAGTTAACGCAATCCATGTGGGTTCGACACTCTTTCACTGATTTATACTAAAACTTGACACCGTACACTTGTGGTACGATATAAAAATATCACAACAACATGTGATTACAATGACAACAATACGTGTGAATGAGTCACTTTCCTGAGATTAGTACCCTGTAATACATGTGAATACAATGCATACGCTTCTTCCGCGGATGGAAGTGGGAAGAGACAGTGACTCAATTTTTGAAAACGCGATGGGAGTGGGAAGAGACAAAAATTGGGACCGAATTTATATAGGATGAGATGACATTTAACGAGAAGGGACGGATCAATTTTTTTTGTCCAAAAAATATGATAATATCCTAAGATGGATTGACAAATTCTGAATCGTCGCGTCGCATTATCATACATAATAAAATGTAATATTTTATAAAATACCCCAAAAAGTATTTATTATTTTCAATTTATAAATTAGTGAAATGATATCCTAATAAAAACAAATGAAAAAGTCAATAATTTTTATTTTTTTTAGTGTAAATATGTTTATATGATAAGTCAAAATAATTAGATATTAAATAACTTTTCCACCTCACTTTTTTTAAACAAGAAGCAACCAAAAAAGGAGTAAATCTTTGGTGCAACAGTGGTATGGATGACGTGGTACCACCAACCAATTAAAAAATAAAATGTTTAATTTTCTTCCTATTTTTTAGTTGTTTTTTGACTTTTTAGCACGCGTGGCAAATGATGATTGGCTTATTGCATGGATGACGTGGTACCACTGTTGCACCAAAGATTTTCCCCAAAAAAGGCGCCGCCGACCCGCAACGTGTAAGTGTAAGATCCACATCACCAGATAAAAACCAAGTGGCAATCGACGTAAATTGCCACAAATTCGAATGTCATATCTCAAATTCCCCACAAAAATATCTAGCCACCCAGAGACTTTTGCCATGCCCAAATCTCTAGAAGTTTCGTTCTTCATATCTCCTCTTAAACTTAGATTTTTTCTTCTCTCTCCTCGCCCCCTAACGCAGCCAATTTCCCTTTTTTATTTTAACTCCAAACACAAAACAAAACACACACGGCAGAGGGGGGAAAATCAAAAGCACAAAAACGAAAAACACGCCATTGATATTATCGTTTTTACCCAAATGCTGTTTTTGTAACAGCTTGTTTTTGTTTCTTCATATGATTTGATCGTGACAAGTAAATAACAGGCGTATTGTTGTTGTTTTTGTTGCTGTGATGGATCGAGAAGGAGGATCCAACGCCGGATCTTTGAGCTATTATGTTGTTCTTGGGATTCGCAAGGACGCCTCCTTCTCTGATATTCGCTCTGCTTATCGTAAACTCGCCATGGTAATTTTAACAATCCGTGTCAATTCTTCGTCGTTTTCTTTTTTAAATTTTTTTTTTCGACCGATTAAAATATTTTTATGTTTTTTCTTGTGGAATTACGAAGAAATGGCATCCGGATAGGTTTGCGAAGAATCCGGGGGTGGCTGGGGAAGCCAAACGCCGGTTTCAGCAAATTCAGGAAGCTTACTCCGGTAAGTAACGTTGTCGTAATAATATTTATCTTGACGCCGCTAGTTTGTTCGTTAGGCTTATTTTCTTTGTATTATATGGCGATTAACGGTGTTAGTTTTCCGTTTTGTTTTAATCAGTCCTATCGGATGAGAACAAGAGGTCCATGTATGATGCAGGACTCTACGATCCTCTTGAGGAAGAAGATGAGGTACCTTACATACTATCTTCTTTTTTATTGTTCATACGTCGTCGTATTACATTATTAAGAATGCAGACACTCAAATCAAACGACACCGGTTTTTGAAGAACTCGGTAAATTGTTATGCTGGTAAAACGTTGCCGTATTTCTGTAATGGAAAAACACGGTGTCGTTTTGTCTTGAAAGTACGTATCATCTGGAATTTTGGATATTATACTATTTTTGCATTATTATATATATTTTTAAGTCTGCGTCCTTGAATTTGTGAAATTTTGCGAAAACAGGACTTCTATGATTTTATGCAAGAGATGATCTCAATGATGAACAATGTAAAAGACGAGGTATATCCTTAAGGTTCTTGCTTTGCTTATATATTCAGCCACATGAATAAAAGGTTATAACTGTAATTGCAAATCACCGACGGTTGGTAATTTTCCAGGGGGATAGTTTTGAAGATCTGCAAAGGATGTTCGTGGAAATGGTGGACGGGGACGGTACGAGATTTGACTTTAATCGCGATCCAGCCGACGCCAAGAGAGCACGTGTCAACACATCAAAGGGTAAAGCGCCGAATCGCTGTACTTCTCGCTGCTGACACTCGCACTGGATCATGATCAGGCAAACCTAAATGATGATGATGATGTTAATCAATTCCCCACATTTTGTTCTAATCTTAAATTAATCCCCTAATTGGGTTCATTGGGCCACTGAAGTGTTTAGTTTATGTCGGGAGTTTGTGTAGCTTTATAATTTTTATTTCGTGGGTGGTTACAATTTGGGACATGATATTTGCTTTATTAATAAAATCTTAACTTTTTATTTACGTTTTTTTTTCCGCTTTTCTTTAGCTTAAGAGAATCGATACGTGTAATTAATGCTATTAGCTTTTTTGACAATTGTAATAGGAATACGCGTTGATATCACCAATTATTAAATATAAAATAATAATATTATATTATTAGATTATTATTATACATGCAAATCATAAACGACGTGTCATTGACTGGACCAAGTTATAAGAAGTTAGATAACGTTGTTCAGAAGTTGCGTAAACTAGGTTTGCTCTCATATTATGAGATGGGACGTTTGATAGATTAAGTTTGTATTTGATATCGCTTTTACTAAGGCTGAAATAGTTTTTTTTTTTTTAATTCTAAAAAATTATTTTTAAAATTTTTGATGATTTTTAATTGCATTTTATATATAATTTTTGAATATTAAAAAAATTATTTTACCTCTACTAATAAAAATTCAAAATTTGGGCTTTTGTGAGTAGAGTTTGTAAATTTTTTTTAAAGATTTAAATTGTCTATAATATCCTTATTTAATTTAAAACATTATTTCATCTCTTCCATAACACAATTTAAAAAATTTGTCCAATAAAATAATTTTATAATATTTAATAAAAAAATTTCACTCACAACCAAACACATAATTTTTTTTTAATCAAAAGCTATATTTCTAAAAATTCTATTAATAAAAATTCTATTTGAAGAATTTCTATTTGAAAAGTTATACCAAACGGACCATAAAACATTTCCTTTAAAAAAAAATGATATTCATTAAGTAGATTGAAGAATACATGTCCCTAATGAGTAGAGATGGCAAGTAGACCCGTACCCGACTAGGATCCGCCGCAAGGACCCGGATGATCCGGGTCCGGGATTAAAATACACTACAAGAAAAAAGGCTTTTACTGATACTAAATTAGTGTCAGTAAAGGGTTTTACTGACACTATATAAATGTGTCAGTGTTGCCGCAGCCAGAAATCACTGACACTAGTTTCTAGTGTCAGTGATTCTTAGTGTCAGTAAACGTTAATACTGTAGTATCAGAAAATTATTGACACTATGGTATCAATAATCTCTCACACTATTTTAGTGTCAGTAAATTATTGACACTATATCATCAGTATTTAGTGATACTATAGTGTCAGTAAATTTTGTTACTGCAGTATCAGTATATCGCATATATTTGATTTTTAGTGTAAGTAATTATTGTTACTATAGTATCAATATCCGTCAATATCTTTTAAAATTTAAAAATCGTATTATTTCACAATTATATTTCTTATTTTTTGTAATTAAATTAATCATAATATATATATATATATACCAACTCAATGAAATAAAAAACTAAAAAATTACATTTATATAAAATTCGCAATATAATAGATTAATCGTATTAATCAATTCAACAGTATCACATGATGAATACAAAAACTCCATAGACAATCTTTAAATTAACATATATATATTTCAAAAACTACTCTTAAAGTCCCATCAAAATGTCATGCCCCCACCAAAATTCATGATACTTGTTGAGAAGCCTGCAACAATCCCCCAACAATATGATATCTGGCACAAAATCTGAAATTATAAACCAAATGTTAAGAATTAGATGGACTTCCAAAAAAAATCAATATCTTCATAAATAAAAACATTAAATACATCCAAATAAAAATACAAAATATAACCCTAATCTAATTTTTGTCACATAAAGCACTTATTGACAATAAAAAACCAAATGGCATCCATAATAACAAGTTGTATCTTTCATACCGCTACATAATCACCAAAACAAACAAATCAATAACACACACACACACACACACAATGTGACAACCGACCATTTCTAGATATGTTAAATTACGGAAAAAAGCAAATCCAAATAAGACCACCTTTGTTTTTTGTGTTCAAAATCTCCATGCTTGCTTTTGCTGCATCAGCAGCTGCAGTGCTGGCTGACTTGGCGGCAGCTGTAACTTCTTCGAGCAGGCTTGGTTTTGATTTCTTTGCAGAGACAACATGTTATTCTAAAACAGCCTTCCGAATCCAAGACTTCAACCTTGGCAAAATAACGTTCTAAACGAGGCATACATAAATGAATGGTAAAGCCATAATAATACTACTGGACAATAAAAACTACAAGGCATCTAACTTTATGACCTGGTGTACAAAAGTTTTTCAAGTACCTTCAAAAAATTAGTTGTCCCAGCACAAGAAACGGCAAGAAAACCCACAAAAACAAAAGCATGTGTCCAGTAAAACCGAGATGGTGGAGATGTTGCTAGTGCTGTCACTTGTGGTCGAACCTTTCTGACTGCCTTTGACTGTTCATCTATTTTAGATTATGGGCCAACATGCAATGATATTCCAAATGTGATGGCAGTAAAGCAATTATCAATTTCAACATCTGGGATATGAATGCTGCATTAAAGACCTCTTAAGGGATGGAAAATGTTAAAAACTTACGTTGAATTGGGGTAATATTCTGCTCCGTTGTTATATTTGAAGGCGGATCCTGCATTTGTATGCAAAAGAATATAAGAGAAAGATAGAACTCATCCAAAAATGATCATTCGAGTAATTGAGTTGAATAGAAAAATATTTGAAAATCAAGAGAAACAATGTGCTTACAGGAACACGACGAAAGGCTTCATCTATCTCGTCTTTCCTAAGGCCCATATTCTCAAGAAACATTCGCTTCGCCTATGGATGACTGGAGAGTTTCTAACTGTTGCATTCGACAGAAACTTAGTAGCCATTTGCACTAGCTCCTCCCGCAATGGTCCAGAATTTTGGCCATTCTCATCCATTTTCTACCCAAGCTCTGAGAAAATAATTTTCAAAACCAAGTTTTGATGCATTCCTAAATAATAGAAGCGAAAATTCAGATTCATGATAATGCATTCCCAACTCTCATACCCCTTTCTACTATAAAATTATCCCTTCAATGCTTAAATCTTTCAAATAACTAATGCTACAAATATCACCACCCAAAAAAAAAAAATCAAAATGAATTATACAATAAATATCATTGATTGAACATGAACTCTGATCAAGACAAAGAACATAAGCCACAAAATGACCGTAATTTCATTTCCAAATCTTTTCCTCCATTTTCTCAGCAACCAAACAGAAGGTAAACTTTTTTTGACACATAATTTAATCTCTAACTCGACCAATACAAGAACAAAAAAAAAAATTGGAACATAATAAAGAAACTATGAGTATAAACCCTAAAAATAACAAATTTCAGTTACCTCGGCAATATTGGGAACAACAAGAATCTCAGAGAAAGCAAAGAGCGAGGGCTGCAAAGTGGCTTCGACGATGACGGAGCCGAGTGCTGCACCTTTCTGATTCGAAGCTTGCTTCACAAACTGATCGATTAAAGAGCAAGTGACATTAAAGAGCAATATATGGAAGAGGGGTGGCAAGAGATAAGAATTACCAAGGCACCTAAGATGAGAGACTGAGATCCAACTTCTGAGAGCAAGCAATCGAGGCACCTGAAGCTGAGATGAGAGACCGAGAGCAGACTGTGAAGCAACCAGAGAAGACCGATGATGAGTGATGAGTGATGATAGTCATGACTTGTGATCGTGAGAGGCTGAGAGCAGAGAAGAGAGTGATGAAATCAATTTCGGAGATTAGGGTTAGGACAGAGCCAAAATTGAAATTTTATGAATATGTGGGAAAGGATTAACAAAATAAGTAAAATAACCTAACACAATAGAACAAAAGTCACGATTTGGCCCAGTGGTAAAGCCTTACAATAAAAAAATTTTTTATATCAATGGTTACAATTTCGAGTCCCAGCAGACTTAAGGAAATAATTTTTTTTTTAATTTTTTTACTGATACTAAGGTATCATTAATTACTGACACTAAATTTACTGATACTCTAGTGTCAGTAATATATGCGAAAAACGTCACTTCCGCGAGGTGTTGGTTCGACTCCAGACGACTACGCGTTTTTTTTTTTTATTTCTTACTGATACTATTGTAATAGTAATTACTGACACTAAAATCGCTGATACCATAGTGTCAGTAATTATTGATATTTAAGTGAAAAACACGGAAATAGGCCCATTTACACGTCGTTTCTGACACTTTTAGCCTAGTGTCACTAACCTTAGTGTCAGTAAATGCCTTTTTTCTTGTAGTGATATCCAGACCAGGCTCTTAAAAATTAGGACTCGGATGAATCCGGATCCGAATCAGAACCCGGGATCGCACGGGTCCGGCCTGGATAGATCAGGGTTCGGAAAAAATTAATAAAAATTAAAATATAATAAATTAAAATATAATGAAAAATACAGAATAATATGGATATTAATATATATATATATATATATATATATATATATATATATATAATATAATTACAAATATAAAAGAATTGAAATAAAATTAATAAAATTGACAACATCCAAATATAAATATAAAAATAATACAACTAAAAATTTAAAAAATAATAAACCGAGTATTAAGATCCGGACCGGGTAGACCCGGGTCCGGACCCGTATATATTTACCTGAGTCCGGAACCGGACCCAGGGTAACGAAAATGCTTCCGAATCCGGGTTCGGATTTTGCCATCCCTACTAATGAGCATGATTTGGTTGTGTATGATTCATGATCTCACATTTAGGTTCTAGATTCGATGGTTTGGTTGTGTATGGGTCAGAATCTGGTATTGATGTTCTGGATTCGAATCCAGGAGTGCATTTATTGTAAAATCTGAGACATTTTGAGATTTTATTTATTCTGTTTAAGCCCGAAAATGATAATTTGATGACAAGATTTTCGACAATTTCAAAAAAAAAAAAAAAAAAAAAAAAGAGAGAGAGAGAGATTGAAGAATACAAAAAATATTTGTAGGGATATCACCCTTCCAAACCCCGAAAAGGAATATATTAAAAGTAAATTTCTGTAGATTATGACTTGTTCCAAATCGTTCACTAGGTTTTGAATATCCGAAAGTACAAAATAAATTTCCAACAAACTATATCCTCCCCTGCACTAAGTCAATAATATTCAATCATAATCACTAAAAAAACTCAATAACTTGGCACACAAAAGATCAAACAAAATAGCTTTCCCCTTCGGCGCTTTCGACATCTCCTTTGAAAGGGATAACCTTTGTGGCAGCCGCAATAAACATTCCATTCCAATTCCAGTCTCGGACCAGCACTGCAATGCCAGCTGCTCTCTCATCTCTCAGACTTGTGGCTGCATCCACGTTGATCTTGACAATACCAGCTGGGTGAGGGAGACCAATTTGATTCTTCATTAATTACAGCTTTCACACGTCCAGTCACTACTCTTTATTACATGAAAATTCCTGCTTGAGAAGATATTCCTGCTGATTGCTTTAACTTTGCTCTGGCCAAAATAAAGCTACATCCCACTGTCTTCCCTTGGAAGATGAAACCATTCCTAGCCCCCCCCCAATTGGACCACATAAGCAGTACTCCAACTCTTCCGAGATCTTTATCGATCATGATGTCACAGCAGTGCAAAATTAAGTCATCAAAAGAGCCTTGTTTAGCTTTAACCGCGAGCTGACTGATCTCTGAATGAGAGTATCTTTGCAAAGGAAAATAACATGGGTTGTGGTCTCTACGTCAACTCTGCATCTTGGACATACATCTGATTCCCTGATCTTCTTACTCTTCAGCTTCTGAGCAGTGGGGAGCCATCAAGATATCCTCCTCCACATGAATATCTTAATCTTCTGGAGTATATTCAGATTCCAGACCTTCTTCCACATACTCTGGTTGGCTGATGAACTTGAAGTTGCTTCCTGAAATTTATTTTCCACGCACACCTAATTGGCTGACTTAACTGACAGAACTCCTCTATAATTTAGGGCCCAAACAATTTTGTCCTCCGTGGGTCTCTCCTAGGTATAGAGATTTATTTCAATATAGTGTCTGCATCTTCGACAGTAAAACTTTCTCTGATAAGATTTTCATCCCATCCATCATCCAAAATCAAAACTCTGACCTTAATACTACCCGGAAGAGCTCCTGTCTAAAATGGTCTCGGCATAAAGGACCTAGGCAGCCAATTACTCCCAAAAACGAGCACAGTATCTCCATTCCCTACTCTCCATCTAACCCCTATCTTAAGGATTTTCCGCCCCCACAGAATACTCCTCCAACAATATGAAGGATTGTGTCTCAACTCCGCACCTAGGAAATAGAAACTCTTGAAGTATCGTGCTTAAAGAACCGAGGCTAGCTACGAGAGAGTTGGGATACTGGATTAATCTCCTATCTTGCTTGGCTAGGAGTGCTTGAAAGCTTCAAAGTTCCTAAAGCCCACTCCGCCATTTTCTTTTAGCTCTGCTAAGCTTATCTCCGCAAGCACAACGAATCCTTTTCTCCGTTTCTGTCGATCCCCATCAAAATGCATTGAGTTTCTTTTGAATATCCTCACAAAACACTTTTTTTAATAATGCAAAATACGCATTATATTTACTTGTCTTAGGTCAACTAACTTTTCAAAAACAATCCATGTGAATTCACTTTCTTTTTTGTGCACGTATGGTATTACATTTTCTTATAAATAAATTCGTACTATTATTATATACTTAGGTTATATCGTAAGCAATTATCTAGATGGAGCTTATTATGTTATTTAGAGAGTTATTACATTGAAATCCTTATAAATTAGCCACGCGTATAAGGAACTTTTTGCTGCCAACAACTAAAGAAGTTACTGCAACTGTCGCTTGCAAATGTTGCTCTGTAGTAGGGGTCGGTAGAGCCGGCCAAATGTTTGGTTCCGATTCGATTTTCGGTTCCACAAACCGGTTCTTTCCGGTTCGGTTACACTTTCAAGGGGTTATGGAACCGAAAATCGAAACTGGATCAGAACATAACCGGATTGTTCCAGTTCAACATTATAATTTATTTAAATTTTAAGAAAAAAACATTTTTAATTAAAAAATAAAATGAAGATTAATTTTTAAAAAAAATAGAAATGAGACATTACAAATAAATTTTTAAAAAATTATTAATTTGAATTTTCTTACATTAATTACAAATAAAATAAAGAGCTTAAACTTAAATTTGTAAAAAAATTAAGATGCATATGTAACTTTTTAGGGTGACAAGAATTAAAGCTCACATAACTCCATTTTATTTTTTAGATAGTTAATCCCATTATAATTTTTATTCATCATCATTATTTGTTGATCTTTCAAATCTCGTTCCACTTCCGTAATTATCGATCAAGTCTTCAAAATAATATGGGACATCTTCTTGTTATCTTAAATGAGTTCGAGTTCAATCATACACACATGTTGTTGCTTATAAGGTGTTTGGATGTAAGAAAAATCTTCTCACTTTCAAAATTTTGACTTATAAGTTAAAGATTTGTTCAATCGCAATGTGCTGCCATCATTTCATTAACAATATATATATAATATATATATATATATATATATATATATATATATATATATATTGATGTCGTTGTTACCAATCAAGTGCTTGAAATTTTTTATCAAAAAAACTTTCAGAATAAAACTCGAAATTTGCTGTTAAATAATTATCCAATTCGGGATTATTAGCAGTGTTTTCTTTAGGTTTTTTATTTCGTTGTAGTAACCAACGATTACTTATTCTACGTCTTGAATGTGGTATCGGTTTGCTACTAGATTATCCCACTGATTGTAAGTTGTATCCACTAATATAATCATTAAATCAATTTATTAAATCAATTTGTACTCCATCTATTATATTTTTAATATTAATTTCACGATCTACTCCTAAAATTCATGGTAAGTTTGTAGGCCACTATACAAACCATCTAATTTAAACCTGAAATCAAAAACAATAGTAATCAGATAAAATAATGGAATTTCTTTAAAATTAATCAATTATTTTCTCTTCATTAAAGTAATAGATTCAAATAAAACAATATCATTCTCATTATCACTAGCAGCATGTTCAACTAAAATAGCAACAATATCCAAATATTCAATCAGAAATAAATTTGATGTTGGATAATAAACACCACTAAAATTATTTATTGCATCATTAAAAACTTTTAAAATTTCTAATTTTTTTCACAAACATCCCATAACTTGGATAGAGTATTATATGTTGATTATATTGGGAAAAAAACTACATATATAATAAATTTTTGTAAGCAAAAATTTGATTTAAAAGAAAATAAGTTGAATTTCAATGATATGGAACATCTCATTAATTTTTTTTTTTTGGTTTAACACCATTTACTTTGTAAAATCTTGCTCATTCTCTCATAACATGAGAATATGACGAATACACTTAAGTGTATCCTTAATATGATAAATGTGAGATTATAAAATTTTTAAATCATCTTGAACACATCAATTAAAAACATGACATGTACAACGAATATGAAAAATCGAGCCCCCGAATTTGGTTTTCATATTTCTTTTAAATTTTTAGTTGATGCAGTATTTGCAGATGCATTGTCAAAATCATTTGTTAAAATTTTATCCAATAAATCATATTCTTCAAAATTTACTATAATCATTATATAAATATTATGTGTACTATGTTGCTAATCAAAAACTCAAATGCAATTAGTCATTTTTACATGCTCAATTATCATCAATCCAATGACATGTGACACCCGTGTATGAGTGTTTACTCTAATAATCACTCCAAATATCAAAACAAGTAAAAATACGACATTTAACATTTCAGAATAATTCGTTTATGATAATTTTTCCATATTTAAATAATTTTTAAATTTGTCATTTTGTAGAGTTTATATGCATTTTATATGCAGCATAATTTAAAGTATTTCAACAATAATTTATAAAAATAATTTTCTCACCGAAACTTAATGGAAGTTATATGTTATACAAATAAATTTAGCAAAATTTTCTCTATTTTTTTTTTGTTTGCATAAGAATATTTAAGTAAATAAAAAAACTTTTACCTCTACAAGAACTAAATGAAGCGTACCTCTTCATTTGGGTTTGTGTTTGATCAAATCTGATTTGAGCTATCCAAGTGCTTGCTAATATTGTCATAGCCGCTAGTAAATTTGTTAGATACACCACGGTAGCTGCATATTACCATAAACCATTATTTTCAGATTTGATTAAATGAAAATAAATTTTAAAAATCTTAGAAAATCGAGACTTAATTTCCGTTCGTCGTGTGACACTTTCGCTTTCTTGAGTTGTAACATTTGTGTTGTTAGACGAAGTTTCTATTTTTTCCCCAAATATTGGAGAATTGAAAATTAAGAGAATCGAAGAATTGAAAATTAAGAGAGTTGGTGAATATTTGAGAGAATTATGAGAATTAAGATAATGATAAAAAAATGTTGGTATGTAGAAAAATGAAATATGATGGAATATTTATAGATTTTTGGGTTAATTATGTGACACCTAAATTGCCCATAAAAATAGTCGTTTTATTAATGTCATTAAGGATGATTTAGAAATTTTATAAAACAAAAAAATATAAATTTAAGACCGCTGGGCCTTAATTTGAAGTAAAATATTGGGTGGGTCTATGTTATAAGCTTTTTTATCCAGTTGCATTATAAGTATATGTAGAACCACAGTGACCGCCTTGATATTTTAGAGATCTTAGACGGATTTATAAATTTTATGATCCTTTATGGATAAATTTGATTTTTTTTTCATTTTTTTGATACAAAGTGTTATAATTATTATTATTTTTTAAAATAATCAAGGACAATAATTATGACCCATATTTTAAGATCACAATCAATCGTCTATGTCGCCTATCCCATGACTATCCTTAGGTAAAGCTAAGATTTAATTTTAGGTGGCTAAAATATATGTTATTAGGCTAATTTTTAATTTTATTTTTTGGAGATGACATGCATAGAAAATTACATTATAAATTTAGCAGAAACAAAATCAAAGAATATAATAGTTTATCATAGAAGATACCACTCCCAAGTGGGGTAAAAGGCTCTTGATAGCTGGCATTCAGTCTCAAACGATGTCGTTTCTAACAATTGAAATTC
This sequence comes from Zanthoxylum bungeanum, assembly GCA_019454045.1. Lineage (NCBI taxonomy): Eukaryota > Viridiplantae > Streptophyta > Magnoliopsida > Sapindales > Rutaceae > Zanthoxylum > Zanthoxylum bungeanum. The sequence goes on along the minus strand of SKCR01007834.1, from coordinate 447,485 downwards.
AAAAGTCAATGGCATTTCCCCGTAATAATCTGCCGATCCAAGACCATTTTCCAATCCGCCTCATTCCTCACGATCATATAAAGGCCCCTCCATTCTTACCTCTCTCTTTCTCTCACTCTCTCCTTAAAAAAAAATTTAATTTATTAGGTCTTAAGTGTAAGTAGCATCGAAAACGATGTCGTTGAGGCCGAACGCGAGAGCCGAGATTCGACGCAATCGATACAAGGTAGCGGTGGACGCCGATGAAGGTCGCCGGAGGAGAGAGGATAACATGGTGGAGATCCGCAAGAACAAGAGAGAAGAAAGCTTGCAGAAGAAGCGACGTGAAGGTCTTCAAAACAGCCAGCAATTGACCCCTAATGATGTCAACTCTTCTGCTATCGCGAAGAAGGTTAGTTTCGTAATTAACTCAACTTAATTATCCTTTTTATTCCCTATTAGTAATTTACTAGTGTCTAAATATTATATATTTATTTTGATTTTAGTTTTTGATGTTTTGATGTTCTCTATATATATGAAGTCCTTTATCGAGCTTGTGTGTGATATAGTTTGTTAACTTTGTGAAATTTGAGGTTGTAATCATGATTGTGGTTTATTTTAATTGGTTTTGATTACTCGTGGAGTACTACTAGAAATTATTCGCGTTTGGTTTTACTTTATTTGCAAGTTATATGACTCTTGTGTTTGTTTGTAATGTTTTGACTGTAGTTGGAACATCTACCCGATTTGGTAGGCGGTGTTTGGTCCAATGATAGTAGTCTGCAGTATGAAGCCACCACTCAGTTTCGAAAATTGCTGTCAATTGGTGAGGAATTGTTTATGCATATATTGTATGCAAATTATTTGATTATTGTGTTTTTTTGGATATCAAACACTTTTCTTTTTGAACAAAAATTGTCTCTGCATCAGAACGCAGCCCACCAATTGAAGAAGTTATACAATCTGGTGTTGTTCCTCGCTTTGTGGAGTTTCTTATGAGGGAGGATGTCCCCCAACTCCAGGTATGATATGTTTTTTTTAGAAGTCTCATTATATTTTGAGGTTCTAAATTGTAATTGGTAGAAGGTTATCAACTTATCATTAATGGAATATCATATAAGATTCTAATCTATTTTAATACTTTCAGTTCGAAGCGGCTTGGGCTCTTACAAACATTGCTTCTGGGACATCTGAGCACACTAAGGTGGTAATTGATCATGGTGCTGTTCCAATATTTGTGAAACTTCTTGGTTCTCCAAGCGATGATGTTCGTGAGCAGGTATTAATAGCAGCGCAAAACCATGTTGATATGGTTATAGATTTAATTTTCTTAATCTTGTCCTTTTTTCCTCTCTTTTTGGGTTGGTATTTTAATGGTTTTTCAAATTATTGACTAAGCTAGCCGTATTAATTATGGGCATTGGAGTTGCAATTGATCTTCTTTTCTTTCTTTTTTCTACACGCAGGCTGTGTGGGCATTGGGAAATGTTGCTGGTGATTCTCCTAGATGCCGTGATCTTGTTCTTAGTGAAGGAGCTTTGCTCCCTTTGTTGGCACAGCTGAATGAGCATGCCAAGCTTTCAATGCTGAGAAATGCTACCTGGACTCTTTCTAATTTTTGTCGAGGAAAGCCACAACCACCTTTTGACCAGGTTTGAATTTTATGCCATTCTAATTTCTTAAGTAGTTATTGCCCCAGTCCCCCAACATCTGACACCTGATCTTTGATTTTCTGTTGCTATGTTTGGTTGGATTATTATTTGTTTTTTTATAAGTAGGTTAGGCCTGCGCTCCCTGCTCTTGCACATCTTATTCATTCAAATGATGACGAAGTCTTGACAGATGCATGTTGGGCACTCTCATATCTGTCTGATGGCACAAATGACAAAATCCAAGCTGTTATTGAAGCGGGTGTATGTCCTCGACTAGTTGAGCTTCTAATGTGAGTTTTCATCCAATTTTGTAGTACTTTTGCTCTTCATTTTCTTTTTTGTGCACTAGATCTCTCAACTTATGATGAATTCCAGGCATTCTTCTCCTTCAGTGCTCATACCTTCTCTTCGCACAGTTGGCAACATAGTCACCGGGGACGATATGCAAACTCAGGTATAAGAAGCTTTAAAGGTTGCCTTAATTTTAACTACGGTTTTCTTCATAAAAATTTGTCAAAAGGCAATTAAATTTTAGTTGTGTTCCAATAAATCTTGACAGAATTAGAAAATAGCTGTGATGTAAGAGAGAAATGCCTATGAAAACTTGTTGAAGTTAAAAGTTTTATTGGCTGATCTTTATTTTTATTTTTTTGGTTACCACTCAGTGCATTATCAGCCATCAAGCACTGCCATGCCTTCTGAATCTGTTGTCTGGCAATTATAAAAAGAGCATTAAAAAGGAAGCTTGTTGGACTATCTCGAATATCACTGCTGGGAACAAGGAGCAAATTCAGGTAACATGTTCATGTCTTCCCAATTATTGTAATTTTGTTAATGTTTCTATTAATATTATTACTATTATTTATAAATTAACCATATGATTTGAATACATACTGTCAATAAAATTGTTTCTCTCTCGTTGCTTGTTAACGAATGAGTTTCTGCAGGCTGTGATTGATGCCAACATAATTGCCCCCCTTGTTCTTCTGCTTCAAAATGCTGAGTTTGACATAAAGAAAGAGGCTGCATGGGCAATCTCAAATGCCACATCTGGTGGTACCCATGACCAAATCAAGTATGAACATACATTTTATACCATTCTTATTTATAGCTTTAAAAAGACGTGTTGTTCTTGACATATAATTATTTGTGTTTGGTGGTTACAGGTTCCTTGTAAGTCAAGGGTGCATCAAGCCTTTGTGTGATCTTCTCATATGTCCTGATCCAAGAATTGTAACTGTCTGTCTGGAAGGGCTCGAAAACATCTTGAAGGTGGGAGAAGCTGAGAAGAATCTGGGCAACACAGATGTAAATGTCTTTACTCAAATGATTGATGATGCTGAAGGGTTAGAGAAAATTGAGAATTTACAAACTCATGACAATGCCGAGATATATGAGAAGTCTGTAAAGCTTCTTGAGACATATTGGTTGGATGACGAGGATGAGACAATGCCACCAGGGGATGCTTCCCAACCTGGTTTTGGATTCGGAGGCAATGATGCTCCTACTGCTCCATCCGGCGGATTCAATTTCAGCTAGAGGTAAGCATATGTAATTTTTTTAAGTTGCGATTTCAGGTCTATGTTGCCTCCTCTGATGTTCAACTTACATTTTTGTCAATTAATACAGGAGTTTTAGGTGCTTTCTTATGGAAGTCCTTGTGGAGTATGATGGGGGCTGGTAGTTGGTCCTGGTTAGGCATTGTATTTTGGTCCTGTTTAGTCCAATCTCAGGTGTGGTGTGAGCGTGGAGGATGGACTAGCTCGGAGTGTGAACAATATGCTGCATTCAAAAAAAATACATTGCATGTATTATGAGACTGAGTAATCTGCTGATGCAGCAGTAAGTCGAGAAAGCATTTTCGCATTCTCAGCAAGTGCTTTCCTCCATGGAACTTGGGTTGTGTCATAAAACAAATATACTCTATTTTATAGTTTTGTATTAAGATTGTCATTGCCATGGTATTGGTTTCATTGCAAATGCAATTTTTTTTTTTTTTTTTGTTTGTTAAAAGAAGAGCATTCTGAGTTTTCGTGTCCTGTGTTATAATCCAAAAATGTCTTTTTAGCATATAGCATGGGTGGTAAATGGTAATACATTCTAGTGCTATTTTGAGTTTGTTGTCTGTGTTATAATCCAAAAATGTCTTTTTAGCATATAGCATGGGTGGTAATACATTCTGGTGTCATGTTAAAAGCTGTTCGAACTTCAAAGCTTCAAATATTAAATTAAAAAAAAAAAGTTTTACCAATTGATTGAGTCATTTTTGTGCTTCTGTTCTGCTTTCTGATTTCTCATTTTTCTTTGAATAGATTATTACACAAGTTTTAACATATGCTTTGGTAGCTGATAAGCCTACAAGAAGACAAAATTTTGACATGAATTTGTGTCTTCAAGTAGTGATCGAGGCAATCAGATTCAGCTTTTCTCTCCTGAGCACTTGCTGTCTTCCACTCTCATACAAGACAGAGAGATTTTCAAAGCTCTGCTTTTGATGGAAATCACTTAAATAGTCTGTTGCCTTGGGGAAGTGCAAACGAAAAACAGAAACCCAATTTGATTAATTTGATAACAATAGCGTTGGACAAAGTGCTTGGCCCCAGAAGACCTCAATCTCCTTTTCAGTTTTCAGGCCCTTCTGCTTCCCATTTGTGTGATTTCTCATTAAATAAATGCTTTGGGTTCAGAATGAGCATGGTTTTAGTAAATTGCTTTTTGAGTGTGTGCACGGTTTGTAGTCTCTTTCTCTATATATAGATTTGTTTTTTTTTTTTTCCAGAAACGTTAATATATCTTATAGTCAAACCATCTGATTTGAGATTAAATAGAATAGGTAAAATGGTGACGATTAAATCTCAAGTCTTATATCACAAAACCCACACTCATTAGGGACTTCTTTAGGAGATAATATATCATGTTTCATATGCCATCTCTCTCATAACAATTAGGAGAGATGGCATATTCACCCAAAATATAATATAATTTTTCCTTCTTTAGACCGTTCAATGTGTTGCCACAATTGTTGGTTTCTTGGCGTCAGTATTTTTCTCATTGCTCTTGGTTGAATTATATCAAAATCATCATTTTTTCCCAGTCATGTTTTTGGATCAAGCAAACTACTTTTAAATTAAATTTTCAGGCTTTACATCACTGTTGTGCTTCGCTTCTTTAAATTTGGAAACATTGATGGTTCTCTTGTTAATGAGAAATTGTACAAGAAATCAACATTTAAATTCAAACTAATATAATAAATGGGTATTGTTGGGTTAATGATATTCTTTTAAAGAAAAATGTGTAATAGTTAACAAAATATAATTTATTGTTTGAGTCCATTCACATTGATATAATGTAGAAACTTGATTTCATTTATATAATATTCTTTAGAAAAAAGTGAAATAGCATTACCTCCAATTACTCGAGTTCTTGGTTTACATATAAGTCGGAACAATTTTTTGATCCCACTATTATATGGACGGTAGATTTACATTAAATATAAATATTTTTTATTTAATTATTTTTTATTATATTAACACTCGTGGGTAAAGCAATTCCTTCCATCAAAGCTCGTGGGCTCATTGCAATATTGTTTTCAAGATATACTCGGCGACCTATTAGATGTATTATAAATTTATGTATATGAATTCTTACTTCTTAGTAGATTTTAGTGTGTAAATTTTCGAGCCAGCGGAACTATGCATAGTTTTAAAAATTCAGACTGGATTGGCAGATCAAATCGGTTCAACCGGTCGAATCATTGACCTATTAAAATTTTTAGATCATCAGTCCAGTTCTGAAAATATTGATAGAATTTTAGTCCATAAGGGGCGTGACTTGATGGTGTAGAGCTCAAGATCTGACCTTCATATCCTGAATTTGAATCCAGAAATGTGTTCATTTCTAAAAAAAAAATGTGTAGAATTTTAAATTTATATATATATATATATATGTATGTATGTGTGTATATATATATATATATGGATGTATATATGTATGAATGTGTACGTGCCAAATTTGGTATAAGGGTAATTTCGACATTTTACTCCAGGACCACCGCTAAATGCACCCCCAAAACTCCCTAACCAAACCCCAAAGACACAAGTGCAGGCCCAGGCCCAATGAACACCAACGCCCGTAATCGAAAGATTATTCAAAGACCAGTCCACGTAACGTCCAGGCTCATAAACACAAACCAGTCGTTCCAGCCTACAACGGGAAAAAACAGTAAATCCCTCATGAAGTCGACCGTTATGGACGAGTGATCAAGTGTGATTAAGGACATACCCCCAGGTGGGTATATAAGGGAGGAGGCTCCCTGAGGAAAGGGGGGTATTGAATCGCAAGCTCTCACACTCGGAACCTTTGAACTCTTAGCTCTCCTCATTTCCCACCTACCGCCCTCACGGCAGCCAAGGGGATCAAGGTATCATCTGACATTTGTCCCATGTTCTACGACTTTTGCACCTCATTTCCATTACTGACTTGGGCGTCGGAGTGCTTACGGCATCCACCACACCGGTGGGTAGACCCTCCTCGCTTATCCTATTTTTTTATTTTGCAGGATCGCCGGTGCCCCTCCCTACGAAATCGCAATTATAGACGTCGGGTGAAAATCAGCGTCTACCGTATGTAACCGTTAAAAGTAGAAATAATTCCTGAAAACGAAGAAAGAAAATATTGAGGAAAAAGAATGGGCAAAAACCAAAACCTTCTTTGTACTTGGCAGGCTGCTAAGACATAGGCCCAGAGATTTATAAAGCGGGCGAGTAGAAAAATTATCATATCCACCGCGAGTATGAATGATGAAAAACTCAGGTCTCGTTGCATGTTGCCACGTGGATTTTGCTCTGCTTCCAAAAATTGGCGGGTGTTATCGTCAGCCCCCCAAAAAATTATATTTTAATCTGAATGGTCACAAACTGAGGTCATTTTGGTCATTCTAAAACCCTAGCTTCAGATTTAGGGTTTTTGTGCTCTCTTTCTCTCTCACAAGCGCACTCAATCACTGTTCATATTTTTTCCTTTTGCATGTCGGTTTATCGGTTGCTTTGTGTTTTTTGAATAACCAAAACAAAAACAAAACAAACCCCTTTATCTTTAATAATGATTCATTTGCTGCGAAAAATGAGTGTTTTGTTTCCACTGTTGCCATAATAGCAGCTCTCACTCACTCAAGTCTCTTTTTGGTCTCTCTGTGTTTCTTGTTCTGAACCTTAAAAACGAAAGTAACAATTTTGATGGGTTCTTTTTTTAAAAAGTTGAAAATTTGAGCAATACCCATCATTTATTTAGTTATTATTTTTGATGCAGAAAATCATTGCCTGAATTTGAAGAAGACATCATCATGAATCAAGACAACAGCAGCAACAACATGAAGTGTTGTACGGACTGCAAAACCACAAAGACTCCTCTTTGGAGAGGTGGCCCCGCTGGTCCCAAGGTGAAATCACTGCCCCCCCTCCATCATCATCAGCATCATCATTTTCATGCATCTTTGCTTTAATATTCCAAGTAAATAGGTTCATTTTTTTTCCATCTGGGTTTTGTGATTTTATTTTTAATTATTATTATTTTTTGTTTTTTGTTTTTGTTAATTTGGGTGTTTTCAGTCACTTTGTAACGCATGTGGGATCAGATTTAGGAAAAGAAAAAGGGTTTTTGAGGGCCTAAAGAAGAGATCGGATAAGAAAAAGGACAAAACAACAAATGCTGCTGAAAAATCTGATGTTAATGCTACTTCTTCTTGTGTTAATGAGTTAAGTGATTCTTTCAAAATGAGGTTAATGGCTTTGGGCAAACAAGTGCTTTTGCAAACACCATCATCAAAATCATCACCATCATTGTTATTACCATCAGTAGTGGTGAAGAAGCAAAGGTGCCAAAGGAAGAGGAAGTTGAAAGAGGAAGAACAAGCTGCTTTTTCTTTGATGGCTTTATCTTGTGGTTTTGTTTTTGCTTAAGATCAAATAGAAACAAAAACAACAACAACAAAAAATGGGGGATCCTAGAGATATACCCATTCATACAAAACCTTTCACTAGCCTTTTTTTTTTTGGTTGTTTTGGTGAAAATAAAAATCAAATAGCAAGTTTTGTTTAGGATCTAGTGGCTCTTGAAGAAGATAATTCAAGATCAAGAATGTGAAGTTGTAAGTAATATTTTGGCTAGTAAGAAAATTTCTAATGTTCTTATCCTCTTTTATGTTAATTTTTGACATCTTTTTCTTCGGTGAGTTTATTTACATTCAACAAATTACTTAGAACATTTCTATTTTAATAAAATTTTATATCACTAAAGTATCTCTAGTATAATTTATTATTAAGGAAAAATGTATAAATCAAATAACATATATTTATTTACTACACCCAGGTCATAAACCCTAATTTTTTTTTTAATTTCATCAATTTTGGTCTTAAATTCTTATATTACAATTTAATTCAATATCTTGAAAACCAATATTGGAAAGCATAAAACTTATTGCAACAATAAAACAGTATTCCAGTAGATGAATGTTCCTTGCATTTTTTTTTAATATGAAACTTCTAAATTACAGAAGAGGGGTTCTGTAAAAATATTCTTCTGATTGTCCATGCCCTATATCTTTTTATTATTATTGTTTTTTTTTGTAGACAAAAATTATTTTAAAAAATATGCAAACAGGACTATTTTGGTATTTGTAGAGTGTATTGAGTAAAAATTTAATTTTTAAAATTTATAAAATAAGTGTGATGCATACAAAAGTGTTCAAACTATTTTTTAAACCACAAATAACCTCACCTTTTTCTGCATTTGATGATACGCCCCTTCTGAATATTGTGCAAAGTCCAAGGATATAGATATTGCTGTTACTGCCCAAGACTATCAAATTTGAACACTTAATGGTCATATGGATTAAAGATTTGGGCTGTAATGGGCCGAGAATCCTTGTAATATCATTTAGTTTTGGGCTACAAGCTGCAATTATTAGGCCCAACTCAAGCCCATGTGGTTAAGGGATTGCTTCCATGCCTAACTTTCCTACCATGAGTCAAATGTCAACCAAAATGACTTGTGATGGCATCTAAAGATTCTAAACATTGCTTGTTGAGCAATGAGTTTCATCTTTACTTGTTCTAGTGTCTCAAGTAAAGCACAATGATAATGTCACATGCTTGAGATATATCATTGATGAAAGTAATTTTAGGTCAAATTATCATTTAAATAACTTCCTAAATAACTAGTTATAAAGTGTTTATTGTGCTTTTTATAAAATGGTTATTTGTTAATGTTTTGGATATTGGTTGTATCTACTTAATCAATATGCAAAAATCCTTTTAAAATGTTTCTAAACTGTTTAATACAAAGAAAAATAATTAATTTAAAATTATTATGCTAGTCTTATATCATTAGGTTAATATATAAGTATTTCATCTTCATATATAAAAGTTTTGCAAGATTTTTCTTTTATTTAAAATATATAAATCATATTGATAATTAGATTCATCTTCAAATATTTTATTATTAAAAAAATAATATTTAAGTTTTACTCAACCCACGTAAAGAACGGATCCCACGTTAATATATATAAAAAGTCAAGCCACATATAATTTTTTTGTACTAATACAAATCATATTAATAATTAAATTCATCATCAAATCCTTTATTATTAGCGGGCCATGCTAGTATTAATAATAATTCAAATTACTTAGAGAATAAGTGTGAGGCCTAATTTTTTTTTTTTATTAAAAAGTGTGAGGCTAGATTGTAGTGGGTCCCATAACCGAGGAATATGGATCGGGCTCTAGACCCGCAACTAGCGGGTCTCCGCAATCTCCAATCCGACATCGTTTCTTTCCCCCAAAGAATAAAGATCATCTCCCCAACAAATTGAAACCCAAACGAAACAGTCCCTCACACGCTCACTCTAAATACTCTCTTATTTTTATTTTTTTTTCCAAAATTTGTATACAACAAATAAGCTTCATTTTATGCTTCAATTCATTTCCAGGCATGTCTCTTTCTTTCTCATTAATCATTTTGTATGTTTGGTTGCCGAGAAAGTTATAAAATTTTGAAATTTATGTGTTGCTGATGTTCTTTTAATGCAATATGTACAAATAGAAATAACCAAATACAGTTAACAAGAGTATCATGTTCTGTAATGCATTCATTTCCATAACTGCCCATTTGAAAATTTTGGTAAAAATGGTAACTTTATGAGGTTAATATGTAAGTTAACTGTTGATTCAATGTGATTGTGTTGTTTGATGACATAGGTTGCTCTTGTTTTGTTGTTATTAGATTTTAATTGGGGGCTTTTGATTGTGATATAGGAGCTTGAGCATATAATGTCACTGATCTCTGTGATTGTGAATTAAGATTTTGTGAGAAAATTTGGCTTTGAAATGATTCACTGAATTAGATTGATGGGAATTTTTATTTATTTATTTATTTTTGATTATGAATTATATATCATGCTGTTTTTTGGGATTAGCGGTGTTTATGAGGTGCCTTTATTGAAAGCTTTATTTGTTTTGAAACTCTATGGGGATGATACAAAAATTGAATCTAATGATTTGGGTTTGTTTGGCTTTCGGGAAAGTTTAAGATATCACCTGAACTAAACCAGATAATTTAATTTGATTCAAATGAATGAAAGCTTTTGTTTTCCTCAGGTTCTAAATAATCACCAGAACTAAACCAGATAGTTTAATTTGATTCAAATGAATGAAAGTTTTTGTTTTCCTCTGGTTCTAAATAATGAAGATTTAGGTTTTTAGAAACGTTGTCTTTAAAAATGTTTTTTTTTTCCTTGCTTCTATATTTTTGCTACCTAAAGAGCATTACGTTAGATATCTGGTCTTCATCTTTCTTTCTTTTTTGGCATAAGCACACCGTCCTAGTCTAACTGAAAAGTGCTAAATTCTTGTCTAAGATTTGAATTAGAAGTTTAACATTCCAATTTGATGAATAATATGCAAGTTAGATATTTGATAATCTATTACACTATCTGCTACATATTATGTCAATCCAGTTTCACTAAATCCCTTTTGTTTTCATCCTCAGGTCGTAGGCAATCAATAGGGTATGCAGAATTCTTTGGCTGTTGGAATTTTGTTGTAGTCATTGAGTTCTGATGAGGACAGTTCCTATGTGTTTTTCAATCTTGCAAGTTCCAAAAGGAAGAATTAATAGCTTATCTAATTTTTGTCGGGAAAGTTTCCATAGTTTCAATAGAAGTTGTGGACACAGTCCCAGTTTTAGGCTGTTTTGCACCAAAACCTATGGACTTGAGGGCGGGTATTCATATAGTAAGAGATGGACTAGAAGATCCATAACCACGGAAACAGAAAGAAGCAAAAAGATCATTCAGAGGCATAAATTAAAGGGCATAAAATATGAATCAAAAGTTTCAACAAGCACTACAATACATGTAAAGAAAACAGAAATTAGTGATATTCAAAGAGTTCAATACTGTGATATTCAACAAAAGATTGCCGAGAACAAAGACTTGGCCAACCTTGTGACAGCTTTTGTTTTCGATATTGAGACGACAGGCTTTAGCCGAGAGAACGAGCGAATCATTGAGATTGCACTTCAAGATCTCCTTGGGGGTGAAAACAGCACATTTCAGACGCTTGTGAATCCTGAACGACATGTTCCAAATCATCGTGTTCACGGAATTACAACCAATATGGTCTGCAGACCTGACGTTCCCAGGTATAGTTTTCCTTTAGTTTGCTAATAGTTTTCATGATTTTCTTCCTCCAGATACGAAGCCATACTTGGATGGCATACACAGTGGTTTTTTTAATCTTTTTCTTTATTTCTGGGAATTGTATAAGTGCCTGCTAGTTGCACTGCCAAACTAGAATTTGTTTGTATTTTAATGAACATTGACATGGATGATTCAAGTTTTTCGCCGGGTTGGGATCATCATAATAACCATTAAGATGCTGGTCACTATACCTATCAGCATGCATGATTTCAAGTGTCAGATTAATGAGAATATTCCTTTCCTTCTCTGTTCTCTTGTTGAACTTTTGAACTTCTCTAGAAGTGGATTTCTCCATCTTTTCCTCTTCAATTTTACAATAATATTGTAGGTCTTCGAGCTCTTGATCTGTTCCGCGGAACCTGTATGTTTTCATTTTATTCTTTTATTTGAATCAAGTATATACCATTTGGCTCTTCTAATTATTAGGTGACTGCGCATATTAACCCAATTGGTTGAACATTGTTTTTTTTTAATTTTTTATACATTTTTGTTCAGTAATTTTCTTTTTGCTGAAAATTCTCATAACATTGTTCTGACAAAACTACTTTTATGCACTTCTTGTAGGATGGAGGACCTGATACCAATCTTACTGCAGTATGTTAAAAGCCGTCAGAAACCCGGGGGCTATATAATGTTTGTTGCTCACAATGCTCGGACCTTTGACGTACCCTTTCTGATTAATGAATTTTGTCGTTGCTCCTACGAGGTTCCCCCAAATTGGCTATTTATGGATACACTAACTCTTGCCCGGGAATTGTTGAAGTCTGGAGGTCACTTAATCTTTTTCTCTCTCTGTGTGTGTATGTTCATGCAAATGTTGCGTCAATGCAGTAGAACTGAAGATTGATATTTTGATATATATTGTTGTCCACAGGATCCAACGTTCCTTCAAAAATGTCGCTGCAAGCCCTACGAGAACACTATGGAATTCCCTTGGTTGGTTCAGCTCACAGAGCCATGGCGGATGTGAACTGCCTGTCATTGATTCTTCAGAGACTGACTTTCGACCTGAAGCTGTCATTATGTGACCTGATTGAAAGAGGATTCACACCCTCGGATTTGATCAACCCGAAGAAGAAGAAAAAATCAAAGGTAGTTTCAATTTCAAATCATGAGTAGCCCATGTAGGCTATGTACTAACCTTCAATTTGTAATTCTTAACTCAATTCTTATCAATAAGAATGCAAAAGCCATGATTTATTCTGCCACTATTTCTGATGATATCATTTGTAATCCAAAATAAAAGTAGGGGAATCATAATTTGATAATTTCTTTTGCTATTTATTTTTGTTGTTTGTGAATGCTATACGTCTAAGAATAGATCAGATAGATAAAAGTATATATTTGTATATTTCCAGTTCATTAAGAACAAATCCGTTGAATAAATGAATTGACAGGACATGGGTAAAAATTCTGAATTTGGACCCAGTGTTTGAACAGGATTAGATTTTAAATAATCTTTTGTTATGTATATTTTAATAATAATACACGAATAACTGTCAATTATAATTTATAAAATTTATAAAAAAAAACACAGCATAATACCGAAGGCAACTCCAAAAAATCTGAAGCATTTACAAATAAAAGTTTAAGAAAGCTGGTAACTAGATTCATTTCATTTCATTTTATTACACTAAAAATATTGTTACAAACAAATCAAATGCCTCATTTCCTCACAGAGAGGAGTAATGCTACTCAAGTGTGATTATCCGAATAGTAGATGAGTCGATGAAAGGAAGATAACACAATTTCAGCACACTATACATTTCCCCCTATCGAAGTCCCAAAAATAGAATAAAAAAGGAAATATAAAGAACAAACAAAAGTAGTCACCTAATCTCGTATATGTAAAAGGAGCAACCCGCAACCGGCAACTCAAAACTCCCGCTTCATTATCTCATATCATGTAAAAGTAGGCAGCGGGTTAGGGTCACAATAACATGTGAGTGGTTTTTGCAAACAATTAGGTTTGTGGATCAGAAGATTATTTCCTTGAGGATTAGGAGGACTAACATGACAAAGCACATGATAACAAGTACTGTAACACACATTACCATCCCCCCTTGCTTTTGTGTTCTCTCTGCCTGCAAAACCAACCAAACAAGCACAACATTCAAATATGAATCGGCGAAACAGGAAGAGAAAGCAAGGGCAAGCGGCTAGCAAGCAAAGTTTGGAGAACAGAATGAGTGTACCTTCTGCAGTTGTTTCAGGCCATCTTCAACTGTCGTCGCTACATTTTGAATGTTGTAGTCTATCCGATCAACAATAGTGCCCTGTTCAGAGATACATTACATTAATGACTGGATTACAAAAAGGTCTATTGGCTTATTAGAGGATGGACAGTTTCTAACCTGGTCTATTACTAGTACTGACAGATCCTTCATAATTTGTGCAAGCTCGTTTACTGATTCCACAACCTACAAAAATAACAAAAATAAGAAAGAAAGAAACATTGTAGCAGCCCCATTTCAGGAACGACAACATTAAGGGTGAGAATACAGCTTCCACTTGCCTGTTGGATCTCTCTTTCTCTTTCTACTGTAATTGCCTCACTTTTTTTCAGCTTCGCCATCTGATGCTCATTAAACACCTAAATTTTTATTTGTTGATATAAGCATTCAGTTGCGGTAAAATGTAAAACCCAAAACTATCAAAAGTCAATATCTTAAAAAAGGAAGGTGGAACAGTAGTTAAAATGCAAATTAGAGCTCAAATCCTCAATATACAAATTCATCCGGTCACAGGATCCTTTTACAGCACAAGAACTCTGTGTTACAATATAGTGTAAGCTAATATTAGAAGGTGGTCATTAATATCCAACAACAGTTTTACGAGGGAAAAAGTAATTTAAGTAAAACATCCACATACCATGTCATCCAAATCGTCATCTTCCATTCTAGATCTACCTCCGTTTAGATTCATCTCTAAATCAACTCCATCTTCACCCTGCATCAAGCAAATCAACAATATAGGAGAATCATTGAAAGGGATATTTCATAAACTCTAAAGACTTCTATAACTACAAGGCATGAGTTCTTAATGAATTAATAAAAATGAAGAAACACAGAGAAACCCAATATCCTAGGTATTAATATGTAGACAGAAGTAGGCCAACACCCAAAAAAATCAGTATACAACGCAAATACTATGTTAGAAAAATCACAATGGTCACCATATACAAAATCACAGCTATAAATGAACACGTCCGTTATAAAATCAAAAAAGATGTGAAGCGCTAGTGGTTTGACAACACTTCTAAGGGAAAATAATTCACAGACCTCTTTTTGCTGCCTGAGACGCTTCAAATATGTTGACTGCTTCTTACGAAGCTCCATAGAGAGGTTCTGTAGGTCGGTGGCAAGCGACCGCTACAATTACAAAAGGCTAACATAAGCAGAATTAACTGGAATAGGCCATCATTTCAGAGGCTACATATGTTCTCAAATAATCATGAACAATTGGCCATCAGACTAAAAATAATTACTGAATGTCTTTTCCTGGCATGGGAGCAGGTGAAGGAAAGGCTGAAAAAGCATCGACAAGACTGCACAGGCAGTTGCAAGTAATTATCGATGGGAAATTTAAAGGACTTCTAGTCATACCTGCACATTTTTTCTAACATTTGAATCTTCAGAAGGCCCAGCTGCTGAAAGTTGCTGCAATCTCTTCTCCGATCTCTTCAAAATGTTTGTTATTTCTTGGGTAAGAGATTCAATAGCATGTTGATCTTCTTTACCATCTCCAAACGATGGCATTAAAGCCTTTGCATGAGCCCTGGCTAACTCAGCCATTTTTGTCCGAGCACGTTGCACATTTGTTGCTATTTCTTCAGATACATCCACCCAAGCTGGTGGAAGACCCACTGTAACTGCACCTCTACTGCAGCAGGAAACATTTTTATCTTTTTTGTTTCCCACCATATAAGTTTTAAAGAAAAATGCATTTACTAAAGAAACAGGTAAACTAGTCAATGGTTACAAAAGGCAAACAAAAAAGAGACAGTAATCTACATCCCAACACACTCATCAATGGTATCTTTGCCAATAGTCGTCAGATATCTTCCAAAATGTGAGGGTTCCTACAGGTTAGATGTTACATATTATATCTCAAGTCCTCAAGACCTTTCTCACCACCTCAATAAATGCTCAAAGTGAGCTTTCCCCTTACTCATGTACCTTATTCTGGAGGAATCGCATTACCTATTAGTCTCTCCAACCATTATTCATTTTACACGACCAAACATCTATTTCCACATATTAACATCTGGGAGACAAAATATTTGCAGTTCTGCACCTCCAGCCGTTAATAGAAACCACCAACAGACTCAACTCAACAAAACAAATGCCCCGTGACTCCCTACTACTTGATCTAAATCACTCTCCTCCAAATTAACAGCAGTTTCATACTGATCAATTCAGGATATAGTACAATGGCATCAAAGAATCTATGTAGCCGACCACCTAGTGAGAAAAGGGCTTTCGTTTGGTTTGGTTTGGTGGTTTCATACTGACCAATTAATTGTTTTTCAGATGCAAACCAACATTTAAAATGCATCAACTAATCAAAAACCAACCAATCCCCAAATACAAAATTTTTTTTGGCCCCATAACTAGTTACATTATCCATTTCGTAATTCTGAATTTTTATTCAAATGTAAATATTAATATTCTTTAAAACATTGACATCGCTAAAGATCATAACTTTTAGATTAATCGTCTAAGGAAAAAACAGAATCAATCTAATTGAAATTTCTTTACAAAATAGTTCATTATCAAAAAATGAAACAAAATATTCACTAATTCAGCTAAATATAAATAAATGAACTTGATCTCTGCGAGGATACCTTGAATTTCCGGGATCTTCGGTACTAAGAGGAGCGTAATTCCGATTCGGATTCAACAGCGAGGAATTGACAAGCTCGATCACCGGTCCGCCGCCGGAACTTTTCCCCGAAGATTGCAGCGGCGATGAGCTCGTCGGAATCCTAACCGTCTTCAACGCATCTCTATACCTTTTGTATATCAAGGTACGATTTCTCGTCGCCATTTTTAAAAAACTAATTAATGAAATCAAATTAATAACTTAGATTTCCTATGGGAATTCGACGTCGTTTTAGATCTGAACAATAAGAAGAAGAAGAAGCAGCTAGCGGAGGTCTTCTTTCTTCCCCGGTCACATGACCAGCGGGAGAAAGTCACGTGCCGTCGAAGTTGCCTTTGCCGTTTGCACGCAGAACGTGAAATGTAAAACTTTTTTTATTTTTGGTCAATTAAAAGCCCAAAAAATGAATAATAAATTAACACCGCTGTTTTAATATTTGTGTCTCCAGTGCCCAGTGGAGCCAGCACTTGAGAGTTGGATCGGGTCGGGTTCAAGTTGCTTTGCTCCGGTTTAGCTGCACTACTATACGACGTCGTACAATGAATTTCATAATCTTTTAAATTTTATTCACGTGTTACATATATCTAACGTTTTAAATCAATCATTCAACATACTCAATTTGGTGCAATTGACCACAGTCACAACCACAAAAGGCGAATTAGAACAAATTATAATTATTATGTAGAAGCAGAACCCCTCGAAATTCTGGCAAAAGCAGAGGCTATGTACTTAGTGTTTCAAAGAGTTCATCTCAAAGGGGCGAGCAAGGATATCAACAAAAATGAAAGTTCCATAATACTATTTCAAGCAGCGTGGGAACCCCCTCCTATAGACTTTTTCAAGTTGAACACTAATGCAGCTACAAACATTAACCAGAAAAAAACGGGGTTGGGAGCCATTATCCGAAATTGGGAGGGCGAAATAATGGCTGTAGGAATTCAAAACACAATGTTCAGTGTGGATGTTGAATATGCAGAAGCAGAAGCTATGTATTTTGGTATTAAATTGGCTAAGGAAGCTGGACTGACACCGCTTATAATGGAGTCCGATTCAAAAAGTGTTGTTGATCTGATAAATGGACAAAAAATCAGTCTGAATGAGATAGCCTGGCTGATTGATGATATACAATAAATTGTAGTGGTGGATAACCATATTCAAGTTAACCATGTGTCTAGAGTGTGTAATGAGAAAGCTCATAGATTAGTTAAATATGCTATTCTTAATCCGAGTTATGTAATTTGGTTGTAGGATATTCCCAATATCTGTAAGTTCCTTGTTTTATTTTTATAAACATCCTCTTTTAAAATAAAAAAAAATCAATCATTCAATTTATTATGATTACTAAATGTATGCGTTACAACTAAAGTTGTGAAATAAATAAATCAACTAAAGGATTTGATTAATTTTATAAATCTATTTTACATTATAATTCTACCTTTAATAGTTTTTTCTTGAGTTAGTGTGATGGGAAAACGTTTTTAGAGAGTATTATTTATTTATATCTATTTCAATGAACTGATCGAACTGGATATGCAAAAAATGATAATAGATTATATCGTTAATTGTTAATAAATTGAATATAGGTTCATTGCGAGAGATGGACTTTATGATAAGGATGAATTTTTTTTTTCTTTTCAAAATAATAAGATAAAATCTCTTCAGTGGAGGATGCTTTCAAACATAATGAATTTTAAATATTTTAGTGTAGTTTTTTTTAGAACAATAGCGATATGTTTATAAGGTATCAATTATGTGTTTCTAATTTTATTTTATTGCCAAATGCTAAGTAATTATTAATTTATCTTATCCTACTATTACTGCATTAATTAATAAGTAACACTAATTATTGTAAATGATATATCATTTTAGATACAAATCTAAAAAAAATTATTTTTATTTTATAGGAATTTCAAGATAATTTTTTTATTACTAAAACGTTAAAGAAGATTGATTGGAGTTCGATAATATATCTATGAAGTATCATTTATTTCAATTATTAAAAACTTAATAAAATCAGATCATTTCACTATGACTAGATTGTCAAATGATAATAGAGATTCTGAACTAATTTTTATGCTGAATTAATGACTATTAAACAAGAGAAATGAAAAAAAATTATAAAACAAATCATGTAGGCAAAAACTTTAATCCTTATCCTCATGAAATATGATACCCAAATTACTGTAGGCCAAAGCCAGGTGTTAATGAAACTTTTCATTTTGTAAATTTTATTTGAAATGGAGAATATATTTAAATTTAAAGATAATTGTATAATTATAAATTTATAGAAACAGTGACAGATTCCTAGTTAAAAATAGTTTTGCAAAGGAATAAAAATATCTCTTGATGTCTCTGAAAAGAATTATAAATAAATATATGAAAATAAAATTCTATCATCTTAAGTAAAAAATAAAAAATAAAAAATCAATGAACAATATAAAAGAAGAGGCCAACAAAAGATAACACTCTCTCTTTCTGGCGAATCCTAAACCTACCGACCCATCACTGATTTCTCTCTTTATCTATATCTCCATCGTAATAATTTTTATGGGTTTTGATCAAAATTGAAACTTGTATTTGGATTCAAGATCAAAGCTTTGAAGGGGAAAAAACACCTTAAAAATTGTTTTTTTTTTCGAAGCTTAAAAAGGAGCATATACAGAAATATGGATGCTGATTCATGGAGTGCCCGTCTCTCTTCAGCTTCAAAGAGATACCAGTCAGCTCTGCAATCACGATCTGGTCAGCTTATTAATTTTTTTTTTTGGGTGGATTATTTTTACATTGTGGGATTTTCAGAAATGATGGATTTTGAGGGGTTAATTTATAATTGTTTATAATTATGGGTTTATTGTATTTGATTCTGTGGTCTTGATTGTTTGTTAATTTTTTTTTAATTGTAGTTGATTATAGTGCGGTATCTGTAATAAAAGATTATGTTTGTTTCCTGAGAAATGAAGGGAAATGAAAGAATATGGAAATTTGAGATTGATTATTTGTTATCCAGAGTTGAGATGTGGTAATCTTGTACACAACTAAGGTTATGGCAACAATTTAACTTGTAAGTTTTAATTTTAATAACAAATAAAATATTAAGCTTGTTAGTCAGAGTAATTTTTTTTTTTGGGTTAAATTTTTTTTGCCTGTAGCTTCCTTCTATGTCATGCCTTTGGAGAATGAAATCGAAGTTTTGAATTTTATGTTTCTTAAAATATTAATATCTGGAGCCATGTAGAACTCGAATAATGTACTTTTGTATAGCGAGAGTGTTTGAATAAGGTATTTGGTTTACTTTGCTCACTATTAATTGTTAGTGCTTTAGGTTCTTGAAGAATGAGGTTCTTTCATTTTTCTTGCTGATAGAAATGATAATATGTGATTGCAGATATGTTCATGGGTTTTGAAGAAATTGATGGAGATGATGATATAAGGGAGGAATTTCCATGCCCATTCTGCTCGGAGTATTTTGATATTGTTGGCTTGTGCTGCCACATTGATGATGAGCATCCTGTGGAGGCAAAGAATGGGGTATACTACTAGCAGATTAGATACCTTGGATGTTTCTTTTACGAGATTCCTGCTCAGTTCTTTTAAGTGGACCCAAATAATACTTGATGCTTAAGATTTCTGTTACTGTGATTCCCTATAGATGATGTTTGAGAGTACAAATGCTCAGTGTTAATTTTGCTTTTGATTATTGACCGATTATCATTTTTTTCCCCGCTTATATCTTTTCAAATTAGCAAAGCCAGAATTATAACCATCTGGAATAAGTCTTACTGATAATGGCATCTGTCTGCAGGATCCCATGTTGTTGGCGTGACTTGAGGTCACCTAAACTTTGTTTCTTGACTCATGATAGTTACATGATTCTGCTCCTTATGATGATAGAGTTCTTCTGTCATCTAATTGGGGCATATCATCAGTGAAAATCTGTAGATTTCATATTCAGCCTTCTTCATCTCCTAATAGACTAAAGCTGATGTTAACAATGAGGCTCAAACCTTTTGTTATTTTAACTCAAGTTACTTCATACCTACCAATGAGCTTTATTTTAGCTGTTGGAAGGCTATTCTTCTTTAGGAGATGGAGGTCCCTTTCCCATAGCCCTCATCCTTGGATGAAATGGGATGGCTATAGGAAAAAGAGTGAGACTAAAAAACAAAAAGTTGGCTCCTTGTGTGAGTTTGGAATAATGGAATTTTTTTGCTTTGTAGTTTATTGTATATATTGGGTTCTAAAGCATGTATTTCTCATTGGGAAGAAGCACATATCAGCACTTACTGATGATCAGGTCTTTTTGCTTGCAGGTTTGTCCAGTTTGTGCAGTGAGGGTGGGAGTGGATATGGTTGCCCACATAACCTTACAACATGGAAACATATTTAAAATATCCTTTTTTCCCGAAGATCTAATTGTGTTAAGTCTTTATGCATTCTTGCCTTTATCTGTTCTTGAATTATTTTCATGCTTGATTGTGATGTAATATGCGAAAACATTAAACATCCTAGTGCTTTGGAGCTAACTTGTATGCATTATGTTTGCAAAAGAGATGAATTGATTTGTGTTCATGATATAGAACGAATCCTGATAAATATGGGTTATGGTTGAAGTTTTCATTAACTTTTCATGATAACTGAGTTTGACTTTCATCTTTATTGATCTTTAAACTCTGTCTTGATCTTCAAGGTGTTCTCATACTGTTTCCAGAATTTTTTAGTGATTCTGCTAGCCACACATTTTTCTATATTGCTTTTGATGTAGGCATTCCTACAGTTTTAGCCTCTTCCCCTCAAATATAATCATGATGTAGATTTGGCATAATGCTGTGAATTCCTTAACGAGTAGCTACATACAGCGCAAGAGGAAATCACGTAGAGGTGGATCACATTCAACCCTTTCTTTGTTGAAGAGAGAGTTGCGAGAGGGAAATTTGCAGTCCCTTTTTGGGGGCTCATCTTGTATAGTTTCATCATCCAGTGCTGTAGCTGATCCATTATTATCTTCATTTATTCTGCCCGTGGCTGATGATTCTGTTAATGTTCAGTCTCAATTTGCAACTGCAACAAACTCAACCAAGAAAAGCTCAGTTGAGAAGGTGTCAGAACGGTATGCTCACTTTTATCATTCCCCCAGTGGTTTTTCATGTAGCTTTGCAGTAAGATCAAATAGTTATTATGATTATAATTGAAATCATGATACTGCGAAAGAGAAAAGGGAGGCAACACCAATACTGTTTTATATCTTGTCGTGTAATTGGATACATTCTCTAAACAAATCAAACGGATGAAGCTTTTGCATGTGCTCATAAACTTGTCTCTGCTTATTGACATTAGTTTAGCTGTGTTTGGATTGTAGTTCTTGTCAGTACGTCTAAATCATATCGGTTGAGTGAAATTCAATGCTTTCTTCGCCTTCCATGGTCTGATTGTTTGGTTTTTTATGACAGAAATGTCCAGTCAGCTCCTGTGTCTCTTAAGGATCAGGAAGAGAAGGCCAAAAGATCCCAGTTTGTTCAAGGGATGTTGTTTTCCACCATTCTTGATGATATTTTATGAAGTTAATTCAAGGCTGCTGTTGCATCAGTGGACTTAGAATTTAAAACCAAAGCCCTGCAATCTGTGGTTTGCTTGTAGGTAATATGCCAATGTATTAAACAGTGTTGAATAAGGTGTAGTACAAGTGTGATTTATGTTGCAAGAGCATTTTCTTTCAGGCCCGAACAGACTTTCATGTTACCTTTCAATCTTTAGATTACAAGTTAATAAAGAAAAAAAAATGAAAATAATCTCTCTTTGTTAGTTCTTTGTCAGTTTAAGCTTGTCTTATCAGAATGTGAGTGATTCAGAAAGTTGCATACAGCAGCAACCAGCAAGAAATAATAATATAATCAGTAATCAAATAGTTTTAACTTTTACTGTCTAAACAATGACGACTGCTACAGACTACAGTGATCAAACAAGAATGGGGGAGCCCTTTATTGGTGCTCAATGTCAGTTAATTGTCTCTATAAACAAGTTGCAATAAAAATTTTGTCTACCTCCTAACAAAAAAGAAATGAGCAGAGAAATCTACTCTCTGCATTAATGCTAAAGACCTAAACTTAACCACTGCGGTAATCTTGTATCCATTATTCTCTTCACTATGTCTTTTACGAAAGAATCGAAACAAGATGAGCAATGCCCTTTCATCAGGCTTGTTTGTCCAGATGATGCTCTTTCAAGGTGGGAACAAATTGATGGCGGAGGCACAATGTGAACCTCGGTCCTGCTGTGTTCGAGCCCACAAGCAGCTAAGATAGTGTGTGTTGAACTTCTTGCTATGTCATTGAAAGTAGTGGGGTCTGCATCAAATAAAACAAGGCTGTTTGATCAATTCCGAGAGCAAGGTAGACTGAAATTCATTTCACACAAACGTAATAATATTTAAACCTAAAATAAAGACCTAGTTAAGACTCAACATGGAGCGTTTCTGGAGTACTCACCCTATCTAAAATTCGTGAAAGATTGATTGCACAGAGTTGAGAAAAGAATGGCATATCCATACCTAATTCAATATCTGTGGACAAGTTTTTCAAGTGGCTTCTGACAATTGATTGCAGTTGTTCCTTTGCTACGTAAAAATCAAAATCGTCTTTAGCTGTGAAAGGCAACACACAGCTGCCAGACCCAATGTTTGATATGCCGCTGCACTGATGGAGTTGCTCAAAGGGAGGTAAAGAATTGATCCCAGTAAGTTCAGGCCACAACGTCAAATTGACAGACCCATTTGCAGCTGTGATATTTGGATCCTGGACCGCTTGCCTTCTCAAATGGTTTAATCTTGGAGCAAAAAGATCCCCATTTTCCACTAAAGTAGCAGGATAATCATGTAATCTAACATCAAAGATTGTCTGATGCAACGGCTCTGTTTCTTGTGCCCTTGCTGGCTGAACTACTGCTTCCCTACTCTGATCGACTTGAGAGTTCAAAATTTCACTACTCAAATTGGCTGTGGGCATGCCATCAGTACTACCAGCCATAAAATTTATTCTATTCATAGAAAGACGATTTTGTATGTGACGGTGTATCCAACGTCTCCCTGAAAGAGTTGGTGCCCCTGCTCCAGATCCAGGTGAAGCTGCCTGGATATCTCCAACAGTAAATCTGGGAGATGAAGGATTTCCAGATCCTGGAGTTAATGGTACACGAGGTGAAGAAACTGAATAAGGGTCGAAACCTTCCCCAAAACTTACAATGGGTGATGGTCTATTATACAAGTTGGTAGTTGTGGTCCTTTGGTCAGGCAATGGATCTTGAGCTTGGGAACTAGAAGATCCAAGAGCAACAGGTCTACAGCCATCACAGTACCAATTGCCTTCGGGTACGACCCGCCCAAGACCAACACAATAGGTATGTGCTGATGAATCACAGATGTCACACAGTAACATAAGGCCATCATCTCCTCCGTGGTGGCATTCTGAACAAATCACATTCTCATAGGGATCGAGAAAAGTTCTAAGGTCTTCCTCAGATGGTTGATAAACCTATTTTAGCAGTAATCTCATTAGGCCCACCCAAATAAAATAAAATAAAATAAAAAAAAAAAAAAAAAATAAAAGGCATGAAACTGAGTGAATAAAATAATATACCTGATCCCGCTCGGGTACTTGAATCACCACACTTCTCAAATCAACACCAGCTGTAGATCTTTCTGGTTTAGTAATTGTCTTGAACCTCTGCTTGCATAGAGGACAACGAGATTCCACCTTTGACCACTCCATGATGCAAGTGAAACAAAAATAATGACTGCAACAGTTGAGGGTTCCCCTCAACCTTCTTTTATCTTCCACAGACAGACATATCCCACAAACCTGCTTTACAACTTCACTCTTCACTTCCTCTATCTTCTCTTTACCTTTTCTTCCTAGAGTTTTTCTCGGCTCGCGTAAATTGACATCCTCTTCAATTATCTTGGAGGATGATGAATTCCTCAAACTAGTTTTCGAACTTCCACACAATTGATTGGCTTCTCTCACTTGTTCTCTCTCTTCCTCCGAGATTGTATATTCATAATCAGATGGTCCAGTACATACAAAATCTGAATCTGAAGGAACAACATACTTTCTCCTTTTCCGACTTAAGTTTTTCTTGCTCTTTTCTTTCACAACTACCATATCGTCTAAAAAGTCAATATCCTCTTCCTCCTCATCATAGCTCCTTTGCTTCCTCCTCAACCCACGATTCCTCCCTTTGTTTCCCAAAGGCTTCTTACAAACCTTAGATTTTCTCCTTTTTTGATCTCTAATGGAGCCTTTTTTTCTCGTACCTTTTCTACTCAAGTTATTGTCCTTCCTCTTCTTACAATTACCGATCTTTGTGACCACCAATTCCTCTTCCTCGTCCAAACAATCATCTCCATCTGGGGTAAACTCCTCATCCCCATCTTCCTCCTCCTCTTCATAATCTTCATCTTCATCATCAACATATGTTACCCTTTTCCTCTTTCGAGCCATTTTAACACCAATTTTACCATTCCCTAAATTACTCTTTCTATCTTTCGATCTAACAACCTTCCTCACATCTACTTCCTCTTCTTCATCTTCCTCTTCCTCCTCTTCCACAAAACTATCGAAACCTTCTTCTGATGCATATCCATCAACAGAAGAGCAATAATCTTCCAATACATCTTCAGATACCTCATTTTCTTCATCGGAAATCACAAAATCCTCATCCGAATCATCAGAACCCTTATCTTTTGGCGTAGCCCTTTTCTTAAAATCTTGCTTAGAACCAACCTTTCCTCCCCTTCCCATGTATTCTCGCACCCGAAAAACCAATCAAGGCCAATAAGCCAGATGCCAAAACCCAATATTTAAATATTCTTTCCCCTCACAAAGCAATACCAAACCCAATCAATTCAATTCATAACGCATCAAAGCATAAATTCCAAGATTCTTAAAGTCTTCTTCCTTTTTATTTCTTGCTTAGGTTCCATACTAACAAGGTAACAAAATTATTACCATCTAATAAGGAAAAATAAATTCCCCTTTCCAAATTATTTCTCCACCATGGATCTAACCCTATAACACAAAAATCCAAAAAAGAAAAAAAG
The DNA here is from genome assembly GCA_019454045.1 of Zanthoxylum bungeanum. Classification (NCBI taxonomy): domain Eukaryota; kingdom Viridiplantae; phylum Streptophyta; class Magnoliopsida; order Sapindales; family Rutaceae; genus Zanthoxylum; species Zanthoxylum bungeanum. Next base: position 422,125 of record SKCR01007834.1, on the reverse strand, counting down.
TTAAAAGACCTAAAAAAAAAAAAATCAAACCCAGATCGAAAAAATCAAGATTAATTTTTTCTTTAACAAACAATTTTAAATTGCACTAAAAAACAAAACCCGAACTGAAAATTTGAAGCCCTAAAACCATCGAATTATCAAAATAAGCCAAATATAGGAAAAAAAAAAGTTATAGAGAGAGAGAGGAGGAGGGTTTGTTGTTACCTGTGAGGAGGAAGAAGGAAAGCAGTGTAAACGACGAAAACGTTCGTGGTTTTGGGGAAATGTCTTTCTTATAATCTTATTTCAGTTGTTGCGCCATTTTTTATTTTTATTTTTTTAAAAATAAATTTATTTGTTTAAGAAGAAGATGATTGTATAATGCGTTTAATTATAAGAAAAAATAATTTATTTGTTTAAATTATATGTCTCTGGACTCCGGCTTAGGCTATTCCGCCGATCGTTTCTTGGGAAGTGACGGAAATGTCCTTGAAGGTTGATAGTATTTCCATAGTTATTTTGTCTTTATTAGGATGTGATAAGGTGAGGTGGAATCTATAACTGTCTTATTGTGGGTTCCTTGATACGTGTAGGCATTTCATTTGATGAACGCCAACTGATTTGTGCCCAATTTTTGCATAATGCATTTGAATTGTATTGCGTTTTCTATATTTTGAAAATGTAAATATAATTAAATTTTTAAAATTTTACTAATCTAACTGAAAGTACATTAAAGTATGGTTTTGTTTCTTGTAAGTGAACATGAATGTGGTACTTTAATTATATTTCTATCACGTGAGAAAAAAAAATTGGATCTCCTCGATCCTTTTAATAATAAAACGATAGATTATCCAATACTTTGCTGAAATTTTGAAACTAAATTGAGAATTATTCACCAAAATTAGTGAAGAAGCAATAGAAGATGATAAAGTTGGCAAAACATTTTTTTTTTTAAATATTGAAAATTCCACCATCAAATCATTTGATCCGAATTTAAATAGATCAGATAAAATATCTGACTATTTCAGACTCTTGTAAAAATACATCTCTTAAATTCGAACCTAAAATTTGAACAATTAAATCCTAAATTTTATACCATCAAACTACACCATTGGGAGGCAAGTTGGTCAAACATTTACAAAGAAAAACACAAATAAATAATTGATTGATGTATTTGAAAAAAAAAATAGTTTGCTATTGGTAAACTGTTAAGGGTATATTTGGTCATTCCTACGTATTAAATTTACCAAAATCTCCTTTAATTTAACCGGGTAAAGCAGTTAAATTATACGGTACGACGCGCGCAGTGCTGCTATCGATTTACCATCGTGTGATTGTCATCACGCTCCATAAATCATGACAATGATGATAAAACGGGGATTGGATTCATAAACCCGTAATTAGGAGGGACATGGTTTAGAACGAATCACGATTGCTGGGAAAGCGGTCATGCACGTGCGGCATGTGGTTGTGATTCGTGAAAAAGGATACGTGTACGGTGGAGATTAACACCGTGTAAGCTTTAGCTTTATTTTAAAGAATCAATTGATATAATGTATCTTCTTCTTCTTCTTCTTTTTTTAAATATATATATAATTAACGTTCATCAATTTCTAACTGAGTGTATTTAAAAATATTATTATTTGAATAAAAAAATTATGAGCATGTGGCAAAGGTTATTTTGAAGGGTATCTAAAACCATATGCTTCAATTAATTTATTAATATTTGATTATAAAGCAAAATATTAGATCTCTCGAAACGAATAAAATACCTTAATATATAGAAAATAATAATAATGGAAATTATATAATACTATTTCTCGATATATAGAAAATGATAGCTCATATTTTCCAACAATTATAAGCATTATATTTGCATTCTTTTTAAGTAAATTCATATTATGGCAAAAGATTTTCATATTAAATATCACCAATCCTTCAAATTAAAGCAACAGATAGCTGGATACAACCTATGTCATTGATGAAAATTTGCCAAATAAAATATTTGTTCATTCGTATGAGCTAGATGAATTATGGAATTCGATTTGATGTTGAATTAGGTTTAGTATTGAATTTTATATATATATATATATATAAATTATAATTATTAGATAATAATTTATAAGTAATTGAATCTGCATAAGATTATAAAAAATTGAACATAAAAAAAAAATAATAATAATAAATGAACCTGAATTCTTGGAGTAAATATGAAATCAATATATTAACTTTGAAATTAATTTGTTTAATTAAGCCAAGGTGGTGAATATTAGCTTTGAATCCCATTTGCGAAGTAATTGTTATTATTATCAGATCATCAAACTTATTTTCAACCAAAAAAAGAAAAAAAAATCATCAAACTTTAAACAAAAGTGAATTTGGGCTTCATTTTTTGAAAAATCGAGTTTCGTCCTAGGTTATGACCTATGCGGAATTAAACACAATAATCAAGACAAGTCATGATTATTGTAATTATAAAATTCTAACAGGCAATTACAATGTCAACCAACAACAATAAAATCCACAATATCAATTGAATGCAAAATATAAATTGCGGAGAATAAAATCAATCACACAAAATCAACACAATAATTTTGGTGACGAAGTGGAAAACTCGTGCGAGTAAAAAACCACTCCGGATATATCGGCTACCAGTCCAATCCACTATATAGAGAAAAACTTACAGCGATGATCAAGACCTATGGTGGCAACTCCACCGACTCAAGTACCACAATACTGCAAGAACTCAAGGCAACTCCTCAAGCCCGTGACCCACGGTTTTCTTCAGAACCTCTGAAGTCTCTGAGTTGATTGTATCACTTCTGACGTTGGAACTCCGACTACCAAACTTCCTCTTAAAGAACTCTGAAGGGTTGGGAATTTTGGGTTTGGTTGTGTTGAAGGTTTATCAAAGAATGATTATCACCATTAACAAAGAAGACAAGAAGATTGAGAAGTCTTCAATGGTGAAATCAAGAAGGTTGAAAGCTTCGAGAGATTTTGGCTCAAGGAAAATGTGTTTCAACCACTGGGGATGGTGGCTACATGTTCTATTTATAGGTAAGGTGAAAAGCTAGGGTTTTTCAAAGGCAAAAGGCTGAAAAACGCGTTCAGATACGACTGGTTTTCAAACGCTTACTCAAACGCTGCACGAACGCGCGCCTATTGGAAAGACTCGTTCGAACACCACTCGAACACACCACGAACGGATGCTCTCTGGAATGTCCCCGTTCGAACGCACCAAGAACGTGACTCGAACGTTTATTCTCTGGAATGATCCCGTTCAAACCCAACAACGAACATGACACTAACGTCTTTCGTTCGAACGCTGAAGCGAACGCGCTACTGACGAAATTGCTACAGTTCTGCCAAAAACCAGTTCAATTACACGAAATTCTTCAAGACTTAGTTACAACTCAATTGAAATTGTTTTGTCACGGGCATTACCAATAAAAATGGAACTAACAATCTCCCCATTTGACATTCCGTGACAAAACACTACCTAATACAAACACTACGATAATAGACCGAAAAAGAAAATAGTCAACTGTCAACCATCAGAACAGTGACTTATTACATTAGGACTCGATCTAATACCTAACCAAGTAGTCTTGAAATCAATGTCACATCAGCAACAAAACCTACTTACCTGAAACATCCACAAACAACAATATACCATGAAAAATATTGAGATTATCAAGTATAACATAAAGTAGGTATAAATCTCATGCATGTACAAGAAGTAGATATCTTTCTCCCCCTTAATCTTAACTCTCATTAAAAACGGAGATGATATCAAATGGATAATCTACGCTACTACTCCCCCTTAAACTACTCTCCATTTTTTTGTCACGAAATGACAAATGAAGAAGGTACCAGGATAAACAACATGAGGTAACATATACATGAGAGCACACAAATAAAATTTACTCCCCTTCACTAACAGGCCTACTCAGTTAGCTTAAAATCATACGGTAAGAAAACACTCAAGGGTATGCAAAGCAAATGGTATGTAATGACATGAAGCACACACAAGCACACAATAAGGTAAAAAAATTAACAAAAGAACTGACTGAAACAACACTTCAAGCAAATACAATGATACCCAGTCAGTATTCAGCTGTTTATGACATGAAATAATATGCATCATTTTAAGTTTGGCTAAATACAACACTTATGCATATGACATAAACACCAAAGCATAACAAGCACTTGCGTGAAAAATAAGTGCACAAGGAATTAAGGATTAAAACCTTATTTTATGAGCTGGACACAGCCAAAGAAATCAATCTCTTAACAAACCAAGTCCACAAAATAGATTTTCAAACCCAATAGGACCTGAAAATCAGCAACATTGGTTGCATGATATGTTATTTTCCCCATAAATATCATGAGCTCATAAATAACAACTCTTTCGAGTGAATGATTTTTGCCCTTATCTTTTGAATTTGACTCATTGACTCTTTTGCACTTGAGTCTCATGTAAAATTATTATTATTTTTTTTTTATTTTTTTTACGTTTACCAGAGGATAGCAAGGTCAGCTAGTCAAATGTCACACTATTCATTAAACAAAGTATGATAGAAATTAGATTGTCAGTCCAAAAACTCATACATGTAACCAAGCCTTGACATAATAAAATTATGTATGTGAGGTGCAAGCACAAGATATACAGAGGGTTTTTATCACACACACATATACATATAGAGCATTAAGAAAAATAGAAGCATATTATACATGCATAACCATATATCCTACAGACCATGATCACATGCACATTCTATTAATGCTCTAACAAGCCAATCTGAACGGCTATGAAATTTATGTTCAGGTTTCCATCATATATACCAAGGGATAAATAACAAAAACAAGACACACACACCCATATACATCGAAAAGAAAATAAACGTGCAAAAACATAAAACACGCGCACATACACATGCAATGAGAAAAACAAATGCAACTTCTAGGAAGAGTTACACCGGAGTGCACTCTCATCATGCCTGTCGAGATCAAGACATTCAGAAGTATATGGGAAGACATCTTGATTCCCCACCCAAATTTTCTTAGGAATCTCTTCCACTTGAGAATTCCTAGTCAACACATCAAGTTTCTCACTAAGGGATTGAACTTGTTTGGTTAGTGCAGAAACTTGAGACACTAGATTTGAGGAATCAAATCTAGGTGACACAGTCTTAGGCATTTTCTCATGTTTGTGCAACATGTAGCACTTAGGCCTATATATGTCATGCCTTGCCACAATGATAGCACACAGGCACAAACCTCATATGGGAGCGAGGTTTACCCACAATACCTCTAAATCGAGGTTGGTCACAGTACAAGGAACAGACGGAGAAATCACATGACTACACTCAACATGTTTCTTACCTAAGTAATGTTTAGGAGGTTTAGACACTGCTCTAGATGTTGACATCTTATCACAGTTATGCTCAAAACTAATACATAACATACGGTCCACCTTTTTATTCCCACTAAAAATATAGACAACTGGATTATAGCATCTTCAAGTTCGGTCTCTAAAATTTGGACCCTATCAATTAGACCTTTATTCTTCTCCTCCAAGTCATCTACCATCGAGATGTTTTGCTCAAGGTTGGCTTGAGCTTCATTCTTTTTTAGCTCAACTACTTTCAACCTCTTATTGACCTCTATATTAGTCTTCTTAATGGCTAAACTATCATTAAACAGTTCAATATAAGCTACCTAGGGGTGTGCGCGGGTTGGATTGGGCGGGTAAATGCAAATATTTCTATCCAATCCGTCACTGGTGGGTTGGAAAAATTTCAATCCGCCACCAACCCACCAAAGTCTAAATCTGGCGGATTGGTTATAAATTTTGGCGGTTTCAACTTTGCGGGTTAGGCGGGTTGGCATTAACAAATTTTTTTTAAAAATTATCACAAACTACAATTTCTTATTGATAATCTCAAAATATAACTAATGCACACAAAAAAACTAAGGTATATTTCATTGAATAATCTCAATTCCAACACAAACATAGAGTCAATGCAAAAGAGATATATCATCTCTAGTAAAAGTAGATTTTGCCTTACAACTTAGGAAATTAAAAAATAGTAGAATTAAATCAACGAACTCAAAGTCTTAAGTCTTAACATACCCAAAGTCAACTAATATATATTTTTTATGTATGTAAAATTACTAATTAAGCGGGCGGGTCGGGTTATAGCGGGTTGGTAATTTTTCAATCCGTAACCCAATCCAATCCGTAATTTTGGGGATCTAACCCACCCAACCCAAACCACCTAACTTAATGACCCGCACATGGCGGGCAGGTCGGTTGCGGATTGGACGGGTCGGCGGGTTAAGCAGATATTTTGCACACCCCTAAAGCTACCTGAAGACTTTCCTCATCTACAGACTCATCGAGAGAGACTTCTGAATCAACATCATTAATTTTACTCTCTCTCTCAGCAGACACACTAGCAGTAAAGGCCATAAAATTGCTTTTATTCTTATGAGACTCATCAGAAGTATGCCCACCTTCTGAATCACTAAGTAAGGCTGCCATGACTTGCTTACCTTTAGCCTTAAGGTAGGTAGGGCACTCATATCGAATATGCCCATATCTTTCACATTCATGGCACTGGACACCACATGGTCTACTACCTCTATCATATTTATACTCTCTCCTGCTGTGCCTACTCTCTCTAGGCTGATCGTCCATATCCCCATTACTGCTATGGTCATTCTTCTTAAGTTTAAGAAATTTCTTAAACTTCTTTGCAAACAAGGTCAAATCACGATCCGTGAGGTATCAATATCATCACTAGACGGATCATATGCAACTTCCTTCGCGATCTTCATCGCTATATTTTTTGGCTTTTTATAACCATGAAGTTTCTTCTCATAAACTTGCAGTTTTCCTAGGAGGTCATCTAATTTAAGCTGATCAAGGTCGTTGCTTTCCTCGATGGCGGTAATCTTGGGTAGGAACTTCTCAGGTAGGGATCTAAGGATTTTCATAACTATCTTACTGGTAGTAATATTCTCTCATAGGTTAAAGCTTGAGTTAACCACATCGTTAATCTCAGTGTATAACTCATCAAAGGTCTCATCATCTTTCATCTGGGCGACCTCAAACCTAGTAGCTAAATCCTGAAGTCTATTATTTTTAACAGACAGTGTGCCCTCACGCACAGTCTGCAGGATGTCCCAAGCATCATTGGCTATTTCACACATGGAGAATCTCCTAAATTCAGTAGAATATACAATACCATGTATGGCATTAACAGCCTTGCTGTTCCTATTGCTAGCATCAAATTCGTCCTTGGTCCAAGTGAATTTGTCTTTAGGGGAAGAGACCCCATCAAATATAACTACGAGAGGTTTGGACCCGTATTCTACTGTCATCCAAACTCTCTCATCTAAAGACTTAAGGAACACTCTCATTGATGAGTGGTATTTCTATAACTATTTCCCACTCATTTAACTTAATATTTTGTATAGTTTCTTGAGTTTTGTGAATATTTTGATGTGTTTTGTGTTATTTTGTAGATAAATAAAGTTTCAGGACATTCTGGAGCTGTTTTGGGGCAAAATGGACAAAACTGGACAAAAAGGGCAAAATCGTCATTTCAGCGTCGCGACGCTGAAACCTTGCGCGTCGCGACGCCCAGCGTGCGCCGAATCTGCTAAAATGCGCCGGGTCCACAAAACAGAATCTGAGAAAATTTTGACTTTGCTAACGTGCGCCGTGCCACGTGTCACCATCACAACGGAGATGCTAAAATGCGCCTTGCCACGTGTCAACATCCTACGGTGCCGACAGTCATCATCGCCACGTGTGCCACGTGTCATCCTACGTGTCGCCACGTCATCCGGTCAAGAGTCAACAAATGCCATGTGACATGCCACGTCATCATCAGCCAATCACAGCTTGACACGTGTCAACATCTCATTGTTTGGACGGCCACCGCCCCACGTGTCGCCACATCATCTTCCACATCAGCAGCCACGTCAGCAATTCAACCGAGTCAACATGCCACGTCATCATCAGCCAATCACAGCGCGACATGTGTCGAAATCTTATTCGTCTGACGGCCACCGCCCCACGTGTCGCCACATCATCTTCCACATCAGCAAAGTGACGCAAGCAATGACGTCATGAACAGTTGACACGTCAGCGTGACGCAAGCAATGACGTTATGAACAGTGCCACGTCATCGGATAAGATTCTGAACCGGCCAACCAGCGCGTGACACGTGTCGAACTGTACCCAGCGTCGCGACGCTAGTGCAATTTGGGCGTCGCGACGCTGGACCCTTATTGGAGCCTATAAATAGAGATCGAAATTTCAGATTTCATTACACCATTCTCTCTCACTTCTTAGTTATAAATTGAGAGTTTCTCTCTCTAGTTCTTTAAATTCAAGTTTTGTAATTACTTTTTAATAGTAATAATAATTTACTTTCTTTATTTTACAGTTTTTACTATTCACTATGAGGAGGTAACTTCCTTATGCTAAGGTGAAAGGTAATTCTTTTATTATTGTTATTTAGATTAATCTCCCGTAAAAATAATATATTTACTATTTAAAATCTGATTAATAAAGGATACCGCCATATTGGTCGGTGATAATAAAATTAATGTTCCGCCTTTATGGCTGGTTATTTTGATTCCGCCTTTATGGCTGGTTATTTTGGTTCCGCCTTTATGGCTGGTTATTTTAGTTCCGCCTTTATGGCTGGTTATTTTGGACTTAAATTGACTTAATCAGGATACCGCCAGATTGGTCGGTTGATAATAAATCACAAGTTTATATATTATTTTACTGGGAGATATCTAAATAATTAATAGTAGAAGTTAATTCCTTTTACCTTAGCATCTTTATTGTATTTTTACTTTTCAGTATTTATTTTACCGCAATTACTTTTCAGCAGTTTATGTCTTTTATTTTCAAGTTTTACCAGCCCTAGCTATGTGTCATAACTAAGTTAGTATCTAGGTTTGTGATGAAATTCAATATCACGGGTTTATAAGGGTTAGATTATAATTTGGGTAATATAAAGAAATATTTATTGAGTCTTAATCTTAATGCTCTTTAATTAACTGGCCATTAATTAAATTGATTAGGTAAACTTAAAATGAACTAGACATAGGGATTTTAAGTTTAAGACCTTAGACTCAATAGCCCACGATCTTCATTGAGGATAGATAACCCTTTCAATAGATTTCCTTACAGGATAGGAATATACCTGTTGGGCGAGGGTAGCCATAATTGGAACTTAATTATAATGAATCTAGGTAATTTGGTTGACATAGACATATGGTTCAATTGGATTATACTAGGTATTTGTAATTGACCATCGGAAGAGGCTTTTACATAAATTAGTGTTCCAGGTTAATAAATCAATATTTTACCCAACTATAAAATAATCACTTTATCTTTAAATAATATTGGAATAAATCACAACCCTAGATAGTTTTTAATATTGAATTTTCTTAAAATCTACCTTCAAACAATTTTATTTACTTGTCTTAAATTTAGAATCGTCGCTATTTCAAATCAACTAAAAATCTGTTAGATATTAGTAATCATTTAACCTCATAAAATTAATAACTTAGGTATTAAGTCCTCATGGATCGATACTTTTTATACTACTTTAACGATACGTACGCTTGCGTTATACGTGTGTGTTTACGCCGGTCAAGTTTTTGGCGCCGTTGCCGGGGACTTATTTATCTTTTATTATTAGTTTAGGGGTTAGATACTTTTACTTGTATCTAATTTCTTTTTACTTATTGTTATTGTTTTCTTGTGTTTCAGGTTCTCAGAAACTTCATGAGACGAACCGGAAGCTTTGAACTACGACCGTTTGACCCAGAAATTGAAAAAACCATCAGACAGTTGAGAAGGGAAATGCGAGAAGCCCAAGAAGCTTTAGTCAACATGGAACCTGAACCTTTGGAGATTGCACCACCAATTCCCATTCGAGACAGAACCATTCTGGTGGTTGACAGACTCATTTCATGCATTGTACTCCCTCCATTACCAGCAAATGCAGGTGACATCAAAACTTGCATTCAGATGATACAACAATCAGTTCAGTTTGGAGGAAATGCAACTGAAGATCCTAATGCCCACATCAGCAACTTCCTGGAAGTTTGCGGTACTTTCAATTACAACCGAGAAGCTGAAGAAGCAATGCGACTGCGTGTTTTCCCATACTCCTTGAAGGACAGAGCTAAAGCCTGGCTACATTCATTACCAGCAGGTTCTATCACAACATGGAACACTTTAGCCACCAAATTTCTTGCAAAGTATTTTCCACCAGCCAGAACTGGAAACTGAGGAATGACATCACATCCTTTGTGCAACAAGACTCAGAAACTCTCTACGAAGCTTGGGAAAGGTACAAAGATCTACTCCGGAAATGTCCACACCATGAAATTCCAAAATGGCTTCAAGTCCAAACATTTTACAATGGGCTTTCTGGAATAATGAGAACCACAATTGATGCTGCTGCTGGAGGAGCTTTAATGGCAAAATGAGAAGATCAAGCCTGGGAACTAATCGAAGAAATGGCCAACAACAACTCTTTGTGGCCAACTGAAAGAAGCTTGATTCAAAGAATTGCAGGAATATATGAGGTTGGAGCTAATACAGCAGTCAACACCAAGCTGGATCAGATATGCAAATTCATGGAGACTCTTACCACTGGATCCACAAGTTCACCATATGAAGGAGCACCAAATCAAATCAACTTGAGAAACGGTGAATTATGTCAACAATTTCAACAGACAGGGGAACAATCCATATTCCAACACCTACAACCCAGGGTGGAGGAATCATCCTAATTTTTCATGGAATAACAATTCAGGCAACAGCAAAAGAACTATCCACCACCTGGATCCAGCAACAGAATAAAGGCCAGGAGCAGACAAATGAACCAGTGATGGCAGAGATGTTAGCTCAATTAAAAAGATATTGTGGGACACAGGACCTGGGCGACGCCGTTCCTAGGCTCGCGGCCTAGTTGGGAAGTACTGAATAACATGGAGTCGCCACCCGGTGTGAACCGGGACAAAGATTTAAGGCCGCACTCACCCCTCGCAAGGGAAGACCTCAAACCGTTGGGTTCGGAATGGTCCCTTACTTATGTCACTTGTAATGAAAGGATTCATGTAATAATTTAACTAAGCTTAAGTAACACTTATTTCCAATAGTATCATGCTTCTAAATTCTCATGTGTAAAATAAAACTCATGTACGCATTTCACATATATCTTACATTTAAATTTGCATGCTTAACATATATCAAGATAGCAACTAACATACAACTTTACTTGCATATCACATTCATGAAAAAACACAAGCACACATATTAACCATACAAGCACACATGGTAACCATACAAGCACACATATGGGCACTTTTCAAGTGGTACGTGGAATTGTAGCCCAAGTACAGACCGCACTACCGTCCATTCGGAATCGGCTACGGAATTTACGTCTGGGTTTCCATCCGATATACCGCAAGAAATAATACTCAAATGTTATCATGACACAAGCATATGAATTGTAATACATCAACATATTTGCATTTATACATGTGGAGATAGCTACTAGGAAAACTATGCATGAAATCTAATGAAAAAGACTCAGTTCAGTGTGTTCGCGTTCGTGTAGCGTTCGTAAACGCGTTCGAACGGAAATGAAACAGAATGCTCACGTTCGAGTAGCGTTCGTAAACGCGTTCGAACGGAAATGAAACAGAATGCTCACGTTCGAGTAGCGTTCGTAAACGCGTTCGAACGGAAATGAGACAGAAAGCTCACGTTCGTATGGCGTTTGTTAACGCGTTCGAACGGATACGAGACCTGACACATAATAAGGAAAAAACACATGCGCGTTCGAGTTGCGTTCGTAAACGCGTTCGAACGGGAACAGATCTGATGCATGAAATGAGACGCAATACAAACACAAAATAAAAGGGGCGCGGCGAAGTACTGCCATAAAGGTGACCTTTTGGGGCTCTTGATCTCTCAAAGAGAGGACCTTTAGACCAACATACTAAGCCCATGCGCATCACATCACACATACAAGACTAGAACCAATCATATCAACCAAGTATGCCCGATTGAACACATCTTACATCCAATCCGAACACACATCAATCGGCGCGGCAAAGCATCGTGGTAAAGGGCTTTTAGCCCCTCCCCATAAGGGATCTCACAACACACTTACTAAGCCCATGCGCTCGATTGACTTATACATACAAAAATAAAGATAACAATATCAAACTAAGTATGCCCGATTGAACGTATCTCGCGTCCAACCGAACATACATCAACCGGCGCGGCGAAGTAGTGTCACGAAGGTGGCCTTTTCGGCTCTTTGTCTCCTAAATGGAGGACCTTTGGACTAACTCACTAAGCCCATGCGCTTGGTTGAATCATGCATAACTAACGACATATTGAATTCAAGTGAGCAAACTAAATAAACAAGAGCAACATACCAAAAGAAAGATGGTGCCGTTTACCCAAGCGGTACGTGGAATTGTGGCCCGAGTACAGATCATATTACCGTCCATTCGGAATCGGCTATGAAATTTATGTCCGGGTTTCCATCCGATATACCGCGAGAGTTGACAATCTCTCATTCATCCAATACCCACAACATACATCATACACACAACAGATATCACAAATACAGAAAATATAATCAAAATAAATGACCAGAAAGTAAAATGAGAATAAGTGTGAAAGATACCCTCAGGTATAACCTTTTAAGCCGTCTCTCGGACTCACGTTCCACGAAGATCGAAAGGGGGGTAAAGCTCCGCAACTTTTTCTGGTCCGCTGGTTCGAAGTCCTAGCTCACTGTTCCGCTGCTTTGCCTTAGATTCGAACTCCGTTCTGCTCCTATTCGGCTCCTGTTTTGCTGCTCACTGCACGGGCTACCTGTTTCAATGTTTTCAAAGAACTATTCCAAGTTGTGTGGGTTCTTAGTGCAATTAAAAGTGATTATTTTTAAGATCTATGTAGTTTCTAAGTTACTGTTTTTTAAGGATTTAGGCTGCTGTGTTTGTGTGGTTTTCGGTGATGTATGGAGGTTTAGAGGGGGCTGGTTTTCGGTGGTGATTAGGGGTTGTTTTGGTGCTTGTAGTTTCGGTGATGTGAGGGTGGTTACTTGTGGTATATTTGGCTATAAAGGAGATGGTTGAGGTTCTTTTGTTCTCTTTTTGTGTGTGTATGAAGTGTTTTCTCTTTTTGTCTGTGTTGGGTGTGTAGAGAGAGTTTAGAGAGATTTCGAGAGAGCTTGGGTGTGAATTGTGTTGTGTGAAGGAGATCAATGGCCTTGGTTAGGGGTTGTTTATATAGAGAATGGCTAGGGTTTACAAGGGAAGGGATTTGTGCATTAAATTAGGATATGATTTAGTTTTAAACAAGGAAATCAAAGGATTGAGGGGGGACAAAATATTTTACTTAGGAAGGTAATATTTAATTTGTGTTGTTTAGGAATACAAATATTTTATATTGGTAAGTATCTTATTAGATTAGGAAGTCAAATATATGATTGGCTTTAATTGGTTATGATTGATTTAATTTAGTATGATTATCTTTTGATTTAGTATGTGATTTGTTTAATTTAGGCATGATTTTAGTTTAAGTTGGTAATTGTTTATTTTAATTGGTAAATGATTTAATGTTTTATTTAATGTTTATATTTAATTTAATATTTAATTATTTAATTTGGGATGTGTTTTATGGGCTTTGGGGAGCTAAATAGGCTGGGTGTGAGGCTAGCAGCAAAACCAGAATTGCCGACACCGTTCGAACGCTCCCTCGAACGCTACACGAACACAGCAATCTGTTTCCCGTTCGAACGAAGTAACGAACGCAGCACCAACGAAGACAGTGAGCTTGCTTATTCTGAATTTCCCCTTCCGATATCCGTTTCCCGTGGCATCCGTGACTCAAAAGGTAGTTGTCTCTAAATAAGACTCCTCATCGGGTTTATGTGTAAAAATGCAGTGCCTACAGTCGCCCCCCTTTGATGGGACTTGTGTAATGTGCAACAGTGACAATCCTATCAAAGTTATGCAATGCATTTCTACTTACCTCTGGCTCGCAGCTGCCACTTTGACTTACCATGTGTTGAGTTGCGTTGATTTGGTGGTGAGGTGCTGCGACCCCTGGTTCATTCCCGAACCGTGCTGAGGGTCTTGTTCCCTGAATTGTTGAGTGTTGGGTTTTGTTCCCGTGGGTCTTGTCCCATTTTGAGCTGAGGGTCTTGTTCCCATTTGTTGAGTGTTGGTTTTGTTCCCGTGGGTCTTGTTCCCATTTTGAGCTGAGGGTCTTGTTCCCTGAATTGTTGAGTGTTGGGTTTTGGTTCCCGTGGGTCTTGTTCCCATTTTGAGCTGAGGGTCTTGTTCCCTGAATTGTTGAGTGTTGGGTTTTGTTCCCGTGGGTGTTCCCATTTTGAGCTGAGGGTCTTGTTCCCTGAACTGTTGAGTATTGGGTTTTGTTCCCGAACTGTGCTGACATGAGGCTTTCTTCCCCTTGAGCTTTATTCTCAAACTTATACTGCTATGAGGCTTTCCTCCTCTGGGCTTTGTTCCCTGACTGTACTGAATGTGGGCTTTATTCCCTAACTGTTGCGATGATGGTCCATTTCGAACCGTGCTCCATTTTTGGAGTGCTATTCCCGGCCGCTTGTTCATTCTTGAACTGCCCATTCCCGGGACCATATCTCCATTCTCGGAGTGCCATTCTCGGCAGAACTGATCTGATGTAATGTGGGCCTCGACCCTGGGATTCATTCCCAAACTGTGTTTGATGTGGGCCTCGACCCTGGGACTCATCCCCAAAACTGATTGCTGAAGTGGGCCTCGGCCCCAACTGCTACTGACATGGGCCTCGCCCCCCAGATTGATACTGAATGTGGGCCTCGACCCTGGGATTCATTCCCGAAACTTGCTATTGTACTGTTACTAAACTACTTTACTACTGACTGCTTCTGGTTGGCTTGCATTTGACGCTTTCTCTTTTTCTCCTCCTGAAACCTGTTATTACCAAACAGAACAAACACAAAAAGATGCGAATATGTTACGTGTATGCATGCATGCATGATTGGGTTTCCTATCCCGTTAGGTTAGGTCTTCTGCCATTCTCTTGGTGACTGCTCGGTTTTCTCTCCCTCGGGTAAAATATTGCCTTATTCTTTCCAAATTGATCGGCTTGGTGAACTCATTCCCTTCTGACAGTCTCATTGCCCCATTTCCCTATTTCTGAATGGCTATCTCATATTTTTCTTTTTTTTTCTTATTCTAGGATTCCCTGAGTTCATAAATATCGCTAATGCTTTTCTCAAATATACTCATGTTGCAGAAGAGATTCAGCGAAATGAACGTCTTTATTATCATAAAAAAAGGTTCGAACAAGTAGACAAAACCAATGTCTTTATTAAAAATGCAAGATCAAATAAACTAGGAGGAACAGCTCCATCATTCGCAGCATTGCCTTCTCCCTTGACCTATGGTCCTTCGTTGTCATCCATGTAATAAGCTTGGTGGTGGAGGGTTTTGAGGACAAAGGTTTCGGGTAGGCCAGAGTTGATCATGTAGGTGGGTGGTGGAACAAAGTGGTAGTTTGGTAGAGGTTTCTGTGTGTGTCAGGTTGTTCTTTCTCTGGGTCGGGTATTTTTGTGAGCATCGATGAGGTTTTGGATTTCATGCCTAAGGCGGGGGCAGTTGTCAGTGTCATGACCTTTTTGCTGGTGGAAGTGGCAATATTGGCTCAGGTCGAAGTAGTGTGGCACATGGTTTGGGATTGGTCTAGGGTCTAAAGGCTTCAGGAGTCCTTGTCCTTTCAACTTCTCAAGCACCCTTGATATAGGTCTACCAAGATTGGAGAACCGCCTATTTCTGACGGTAGCGACCTCTGCCGTAGTGGGCTTGGTCTCAAAATGCCCTCCAAAAGTTCTTTTATTCTGGCCATAAAACTTTTTGTTTTCAGCCTCCTCTTCTTCGATATCCATAACAGTCTCTCTCAACTGTCGGAAATCCACAATCATGGAGGTCATTCTCCTCAGCTTGCCATAAATTGAGGGCTTAGTACCCTTGATGATCATTTTGATCTGGTCCTTTTCTGAGGGCCGGGTCTGCATCTTCAGAAGCTGGCTCCTCCAGCGGTCCACATACCCTTTGAAGCTCTCCTCCGGCTTCTGCTTAGTGTTCTCCAAATCTCGGAGTGACAAATCAATCTCCAAGTCTGTAACTACTGCTTCAGAAAAGCATCAGCTAGTTCCTTCCAATCTCCTTAACCTTCTTCTCAAGGCTATGATACCAAACCACAGGTGCCCCCTCGAGTGACATCCCAAACATCTTTTGGACTTGGCGCTGAGACAGGCCAACTGAACTCATAACAGACACATACTGACGGAGATGCACCCTTGGATCTCCATTCCCATTGAACTTAGCCAAATCCGGCATCTTAAACTGCGCTGGCAACTGCTCCTCGAACTTCATTGTCTCATAGTCTAGCAAATCTTCATTCTTACCCCTCATCTTGCGGGTAACGGATTCAACCTGCTCCCTGAGTTTCTGTATCTCGCGGCCTGAGACCCAATTACTCTGTCTGTTGCATACTCTGCATTATCATCATCAAAAGCGGGTATATCACCCCCCAACCCATTCGAGGCTCCTCGCGCCTTACATTCTCAGCATCCCCCCGCCCCCGGCACGGGGCATATAGTCCATATTAGTAGCAGGCTTCAAGTTCGCAACTGTTCAGTAATCTTGCAGCCATTTTCCAACTGATCTATCCGGGATACCTCAGTATCTGATTCACTCATGTCTGTTCTCGGTATTTTGTGAGTCTTCCTTCTTTTTTCTAACCCAACGGGAATCTATGATGGCTTTCAGAACACGTTAAGGTGATGTACATGATGTATGTTGCATGAGAACATATAAACATATATAAATAAAATCAAATAAAATTCTCAACACAAATCGGCCTATTATCATTTTAGAAGCTTTTGGGACAACTGTCATAAGAGTGAACCCGTCCCAGTTTAAATGGCCTAACGAGTTCATGTCTTATGGCAAAGAGCCCAACTAGATCCAAATGATAAAATTCCGAACACAATCATAAAATGGCCCATTGTTATTTAGAAACCTTTTGGCCCAATCGTCATAAGATGTGTTCTTGTTCCAGTTTAAATGGCCCAACAAGCCCATATCCCATGATAAATGGTCCAAATGGATCCAAACAACGATGTTCCCAAACACAAGTCATAAAGATGATGCAAACATGACATAATAATTTTTTTTTTTACAAAGTGGCCCATCAACATTTCAGAAGCTTTGGCCTAATAGTCATAAGGTACAAACTTGCCCCAGTTTAAATGGCCCAGCAAGCCCGCATTTCTGACAATAGTCCAACTGCATCCAAATGATGATGGTCCACAAGCACATACTCAAGGAAATAATTGCTACTTTAACCATACAAACCAGTCTATGGGTGGATTTGCAAGAGTATGGACAAAGGCTCTCACTGGCGAAGGATAGCCCACAACTAGGTCTCCCCACTCAAGGGTTCGAGCGACCAAGTGAGCGTATCCCTTTTTTATACACTAAGGTACGTGCCAATGAGCTATGGTGTGTGACGGACTGTCAAATGGATTTCCCGTTGTAGATCCCCCAGAGGGAAGGTGGAGCGAGGCTCACTTAAATACCCAAGCCTCTTAGGCCCTTATCGCTTGGTGTCAGGAATAAACAACGAGTCCTTCAAATTAGTCAATCACAAAGGCTACAAGTAGATGGTCATGTAGGTATCCTCACAGCTTTTCCTTCTAGAAAGGTAGTGAGTGAAGGAAGACACCAAACCATTACCCAGCCTCAAAGTGCCCTTGATTAAACCCTCACTTATCCACTATAGACATGGCCAATTAAAACATAAATCCACTCATTACAAGACAATATTTCGGGGCCAATTCTCATATCCCCAGTGGAGTCGCCAGAATGTGGGACACAGGACCTGGGCGACGCCGTTCCTAGGCTCGCGGCCTAGTTGGGAAGTACTGAATAACATGGAGTCGCCACCCGGTGTGAACCGGGACAAAGATTTAAGGCCGCACTCACCCCTCGCAAGGGAAGACCTCAAACCGTTGGGTTCGGAATGGTCCCTTACTTATGTCACTTGTAATGAAAGGATTCATGTAATAATTTAACTAAGCTTAAGTAACACTTATTTCCAATAGTATCATGCTTCTAAATTCTCATGTGAAAATAAAACTCATGTACGCATTTCACATATATCTTACATTTAAATTTGCATGCTTAACATATATCAAGATAGCAACTAACATACAACTTTACTTGCATATCACATTCAGAAAAAACACAAGCACACATATTAACCATACAAGCACACATGGTAACCATACAAGCACACATATGGGCACTTTTCAAGTGGTACGTGGAATTGTAGCCCAAGTACAGACCGCACTACCGTTCATTCGGAATCGGCTACGGAATTTACGTCTGGGTTTCCATCCGATATACCGCAAGAAATAATACTCAAATGTTATCATGACACAAGCATATGAATGTAATACATCAACATATTTGCATTTATACATGTGGAGATAGCTACTAGGAAAACTATGCATGAAATCTAATGAAAAAGACTCAGTTCAGTGTGTTCGCGTTCGTGTAGCGTTCGTAAACGCGTTCGAACGGAAATGAAACAGAATGCTCACGTTCGAGTAGCGTTCGTAAACGCGTTCGAACGAAATGAAACAGAATGCTCACGTTCGAGTAGCGTTCGTAAACGCGTTCGAACGGAATGAGACAGAAAGCTCACGTTCGTATGGCGTTTGTTAACGCGTTCGAACGGATACGAGACCTGACACATAATAAGGAAAAAACACATGTGCGTTCGAGTTGCGTTCGTAAACGCGTTCGAACGGGAACAGATCTGATGCATGAAATGAGACGCAATACATAAACACAAAATAAAAGGGGCGCGGCGAAGTACTGCCATAAAGGTGACCTTTTGGGGCTCTTGATCTCTCAAAGAGAGGACCTTTAGACCAACATACTAAGCCCATGCGCATCACATCACACATACAAGACTAGAACCAATCATATCAACCAAGTATGCCCGATTGAACACATCTTACATCCAATCCGAACACACATCAATCGGCGCGGCAAAGCATCGTGGTAAAGGGCTTTTAGCCCCTCCCCATAAGGGATCTCACAACACACTTACTAAGCCCATGCGCTCGATTGACTTATACATACAAAAATAAAGATAACAATATCAAACTAAGTATGTATGCCCGATTGAACGTCTCTCGCGTCCAACCGAACATACATCAACGGCGCGGCGAAGTAGTGTCACGAAGGTGGCCTTTTCGGCTCTTTGTCTCCTAAATGGAGGACCTTTGGACTAACTCACTAAGCCCATGCGCTTGGTTGAATCATGCATAACTAACGACATATTGAATTCAAGTGAGCAAACTAAATATAAACAAGAGCAACATAACCAAAAGAAAGATGGTGTCGTTTACCCAAGCGGTACGTGGAATTGTGGCCTGAGTACAGATCATATTACCGTCCATTCGGAATCGGCTATGAAATTTATGTCCGGGTTTCCATCCGATATACCGCGAGAGTTGACACATCTCTCATTCATCCAATACCCACAACATACATCATACACACAACAGATATCACAAATACAGAAAATATAATCAAAATAAATGACCAGAAAGTAAAGTAATGAGAATAGTGTGTGAAGATACCCTCAGGTCTAACCTTTTAAGCCGTCTCTCGGACTCACGTTCCATGAAGATCGAAAGGGGGGTAAAGCTCCGCAATTTTTTCTGGTCCGCTGGTTCGAAGTCATAGCTCACTGTTCCGCTGCTTTGCTTACGATTCGAACTCCGTTCTGCTCCTATTCGGCTCCTGTTTTGCTGCTCACTGCACGGGCTACCTGTTTCAATGTTTTCAAAGAACTATTCCAAGTTGTGTGGGTTCTTAGTGCAATTAAAAGTGATTATTTTTAAGATATATGTAGTTCTCTAAGTTACTGTTTTTTAAGGATTTAGGCTGCTGTGTTTGTGTGGTTTTCGGTGATGTATGGAGGTTTAGAGGGGGCTGGTTTTCGGTGGTGATTAGGGGTGTTTTGGTGCTTGTAGTTTCGGTGATGTGAGGGTGGTACTTGTGGTATATTTGGCTATAAAGGAGATGGTTGAGGTTCTTTTGTTCTCTTTTGTGTGTGTATGAAGTGTTTTCTCTTTTTGTCTGTGTTGGGTGTGTAGAGAGAGTTTAGAGAGATTTCGAGAGAGCTTGGGTGTGAATTGTGTTGTGTGAAGGAGATCAATGGCCTTGGTTAGGGGTGTTTATATAGAGAATGGCTAGGGTTTACAAGGGAAGGGATTTGTGCATTAAATTAGGATATGATTTAGTTTTAAACAAGGAAATCAAAGGATTGAGGGGGGACAAAATATTTTACTTAGGAAGTTGTAATATTTAATTTGTGTTGGTTTAGGAATACAAATATTTTATATTGGTAAGTATCTTATTAGATTAGGAAGTCAAATATATGATTGGCTTTAATTGGTTATGATTGATTTTAATTTAGTATGATTATCTTTTGATTTAGTATGTGATTTGTTTAATTTAGGCATGATTTTAGTTTAAGTTGGTAATTGTTTATTTTAATTGGTAAATGATTTAAATGTTTTATTTAATGTTTAATATTTAATTTAATATTTAATTATTTAATTTGGGATGTGTTTTATGGGCTTTGGGGAGCTAAATAGGCTGGGTGTGAGGCTAGCAGCAAAACCAGAATTGCCGACACCGTTCGAACGCTCCCTCGAACGCTACACGAACACAGCAATCTGTTTCCCGTTCGAACGAAGTAACGAACGCAGCACCAACGAAGACAGTGAGCTTGCTTATTCTGAATTTCCCCTTCCGATATCCGTTTCCCGTGGCATCCGTGACTCAAAAGGTAGTTGTCTCTAAATAAGACTCCTCATCGGGTTTATGTGTAAAAATGCAGTGCCTACAGATATGAACCCATGATTCAGAGCCAATCAGCTTCCATCAAAGCACTGGAGAATCAGATCGGACAACTGGCCAACGCTCAGAGTTACAGACCGCTGGGTAATCTTCCCGGCAACACAGAACCAAATCCAAGAAACCGAGGGAAGGAGCAATGTCAAGCCATTACCTTAAAGAGTGGTACTGAGATCAACAAAGATATTGGAGCCAAAACAGCTGTTGAGGAATTTCCAAAAGAAGCTGAACAACAGATGGAGGAGAAAGAGGCAAAAGAAAAAGAAGCAAAGGAAAAAGAAAAAGAACAGATCACTCCACCACCACCATTTCCTCAGCGTCTTCAGAAAAACAAACTGGACAAACAGTTTGCTCGTTTCTTGGAGATTTTCAAAAAGCTGCACATCAACATCCCATTTGCAGAAGCCTTGGAACAAATGCCCAGTTATGTCAAATTCATGAAAGACATCCTTTCACGAAAAATGAGATTGGGAGATTACGAGACAGTAGCATTGACAGAAGAATGCAGTGCCATCATTCAGAGGAAGCTTCCCCCGAAGTTGAAAGACCCTGGCAGTTTCACAGCTCCATGCACAATTGGAGAACATTACATTGGTAAGGCTTTATGTGATTTAGGTGCCAGTGTTAATTTAATGTCTTTTTCTATTTACAGGAAACTGCAAATTGGAGAAGCAATGCCTACCTCGATATCTTTGCAACTTGCTGATCGAACACTCGCATTTCCGAGGGGAGTCGTTGAAAATATGCTGGTCAAAGTTGACAAACTCATCCTTCCAGCAGACTTCATCATCCTTGACATGGAAGAAGACAAATAAATACATATCATTCTTGGGAGACCATTTTTGGCTACAGGTAAAACTGTGATTGATGTGCAAAAAGGAGAACTAACCATGAAAGTGCAGGACCAAGAAGTGACATTTAATGTTTTCAAAGCTATGAAATTTCCGAGTGATGAAAAGGAAGAAGAAGAATGCTTCAGAGTTGATGTTATTGATAGTATCATTCAGGATACTGAGCCAAATCCCACGGATACACTTGAAGCTTGTATCACCAATATGACTGACAGCGAGCTAGATGCTGAAATCCTAGAATGTATCAACTACCTCGACAAACCATTCCGATTTAAAGCAATACCACCAGTTGAAGTTGAAAGTTTGGAATTGCCAAAGAAAGATCGAGTCAAGCCTTCGATTGAAGAACCACCACAGCTGGAATTAAAATTACTTCCAAGCCATCTCAGGTATGCATTTCTTGGTAACTCTTCTGAATTACCTGTTATTATTTCTTCTTCACTAACATTGGAGCAGGAAGAAAAATTGCTGAGAGTGTTACGAGAACACAAAAGAGCCATTGGCTGGACTATAGCAGACATTCGAGGCATTAGTCCATCATTTTGCATGCACAAGATCCTGATGAACGATGAGTACAAACCCACAGTGGAGCATCAACGGAGACTCAATCCAATCATGAAGGAAGTTGTGAAGAAAGAAATCATCAAATGGTTGGATGCTGGTATCATTTACCCCATCTCAGATAGCACTTGGGTAAGTCCTATGCAATGTGTACCAAAGAAATGAGGAATTACTGTGGTCACCAATGAAAAGAACGAGTTGATCCCAACAAGAACAATGACTGGATGGAGAGTATGCATGGATTACAGGAAACTTAACAAATCCACGAGGAAGGACCATTTTCCACTACCATTTATTGACCAGATGTTAGACAGATTGGCGGGACATGAATTCTATTGCTTTCTTGACGGATATTCAGGGTACAATCAAATTACCATCGCCCCAGAAGATCAGGAGAAAACCACATTTACATGTCCCTATGGTACTTTTGCTTTCCGCAGGATGCCATTCGGATTATGTAATGCCCCCGCCACTTTTCAGCGTTGCATGATGGCCATCTTCTCAGATATGCTGGAGCAGAGTATGGAGGTTTTATGGATGATTTCTCTGTGTTTGGAGATTCTTTTGACCATTGTTTGCAAAATTTGGAACAGGTATTACAAAGGTGGCGAAGATACAACCTGGTACTCAACTGGGAGAAATGCCACTTCATGGTGCAAGAAGGCATTGTTCTTGGACACCGGATCTCACAAAAAGGGATTGAGGTAGACAAAGCAAAGATCGAGACAACTGAGAAACTACCTCCACCAACATCTGTCAAAGGGATTCGAAGTTTTCTTGGACATGCAGGTTTTTACAGGAGATTTATCAAAGACTTTTCCAAGATTGCCAAACCTCTTTGTAATCTTCTGGAAAAGGATGTGCCTTTTAACTTCACCAAAGAATGCCAGGAAGCTTTCAAGATCTTAAAACAGAAATTAATTTCTGCCCCCATCATTGTAGCACCAGATTGGACCCTTCCATTCGAGGTAATGTGTGATGCTAGTGATTTTGCTGTAGGTGCAGTTTTGGGAATGCAAAGCAAAGCAAGATTTTCCACACCATTTACTACTCCAGCAGAACTCTGAATGAAGCTCAACTCAACTACACAACCACTGAAAAGGAGTTGCTAGCAGTTGTGTACGCTTTTGACAAATTCCGCTCTTATCTGCTGGGTCCAAAGTGGTGGTCTACACAGATCATTCAACAATCAAATATCTGATCACAAAGAAAGATGCCAAACCCAGATTAATCCGTTGGATACTTCTTCTACAAGAATTTGATGTGGAGATCAGAGACAGGAAAGGAACAGAAAACCATGTGGCAGATCATCTATCAAGGCTCGAGAATGGAGAAACATCTGATAAAGATCCATCAATCAAAGAAACTTTTCCAGATGAACAACTGTTTTCCATAAATCAATAGGAAGTCCCCCTTGGTATGCTGACTATGTCAATTACATTGTGTCAGGTAAATGGCCGTTGGAATGGACAACTCAGCAACGGAAAAAGTTCTTCAAAGAAGTCAAGCACTATGTTTGGGATGAGCCGTACCTGTTCAAACGGTGTGCTGATCAATTATTGAGACGGTGTGTTCCATATGAGGAGGTCAACAGTGTTTTGCAACACTATCATTCATCACCATATGGCGGACACTTCAGCGGAAACAAAACTGCAGCTAAAGTCCTACAATCAGGTTTATTCTGGCCCACACTTTTTAAAGATGCTTATCTTTTTGCTTTTCAATGTGACAGGTGCCAGAGAACGGGGAATATTTCCAGAAGAAATGAATGACCATTGCAAAACATTCTGGAAGTGGAGATATTCGATGTATGGGGTATTGATTTCATGGGACCCTTTGTTCCATCATTTGGAAACTTGTACATCCTGGTTGCTGTAGACTATGTTTCCAAATGGGTCGAAGCAATTGCATTGCCATCCAATGATTCAAAAGTGGTGATCAAATTCCTGAAAAAGAACATTTTCACTAGATTTGGAACCCCTCGAGCAATTATCAGCGATGGTGGCTCACATTTCTGCAACAAATATTTTGATGCACTCCTATCTAAATACGGAGTTACTCACAAAATTGCCACAGCTTACCATCCACAGTCAAATGGACAGGTTGAGGTTTCAAACAGGGAGATCAAAAGAATCCTAGAAAGAACCGTTGGATCGACAAGGAGGGACTGGTCAACAAAACTAGATGATGCATTATGGGCCTACAGAACAGCTTACAAGACACCCATTGGTATGTCCCCATATCGATTGGTGTTTGGGAAAGCATGCCATCTGCCAGTTGAGCTTGAACACAAGGCGTACTGGGCACTGAAGAAATTGAATCTTGACTCACAAGCTGCATGAGAGAAAAGACTTCACCAACTCAACGAATTGGAGGAGTTTCGTCTACAGGCTTATGACAATGCCAAATTATACAAGGAAAAGACAAAGCAATGACATGACAAAAAAATAGTGCACAGACAGTTGGAACCAAGACAGCAGGTGTTGTTGTACAACTCAAGGCTGAAACTTTTTCCCTGGAAAGTTGAAATCTAGGTGGTCCGGACCATTTGTGATCACTCAGGTTTTACCATATGGAGCTGTTGAGTTACTGGATCCCAAAACCAACAACACATTCAAGGTTAACAGTCAGCGTGTCAAGCACTACTGGGGAGAATCATTTGGGCGACAAAAAGAAAGTGTCACACTTTCAGATCCAGCATAAACGTTCAAGAAGTCACGTCTAGCTGACGACATTAAACTTAGCGCTCGCAGGGAGGCAACCCATGCAATTTTTGTATATATTGTGATTTGGTGTGATTTACTTTTGTGTGTTTAGTTTTTGCAGATTAAGTCATTTCAAGATGGAAGAAGCTCTCGCAAATCTTCATAGCAATTTCCTTCTCTCCCTCAAAAATCTCTAATGAAAATTTACAAAGCTCGCTTGGAACGAATGAGATTACTAACGATCCATGGTGTGCCCAATGACATTCGTTGGGTAATTGAAGCACGAATCCGATGGCAGGTGAGTCTTCTGAATCTTTATTTCACATCTGCCTGGTTTTGAAGAAGCACCTATGCAAAGAAACGAAGAGCTAAATAAATGGGTGTTTGTTACAAATGTGCACGATGGAATTGCAATCTCGTTGTCGTTCTTTAGGAATGGTGTCTGTTAATCGCGAAGACAAAATTAAATTCATTAGGGATGGCTTGAGTAAGGAGTCTTTAGATGATATATCTTCGACTCTTGAGACGCATCCCAGTGGATATGTTCACATAGACTTTCGCAGATTACATACACAATTTCAAAAAGAAAGACAACAGTTAAGTCTTGGGAATCTGACTAAAAAAGACCATGTTTGCCAATTTATAAGAAAATTGGATGGGAAGCTTGTCCCTGACGCATAGACGTCAATCAAAACCGTTACTTTTCTTGTACATATTATATCTTTTTGTCTTTTCCTAATAATTGTGAATTGTTTTGTTGTTTTCTTTTATTTTCTCCGACAGGATCCAGACCTTTTTGACTAATCACGATATTATTTCGCTACTAATCTTCCTCTGGAAGATACTTGTGCTATTTTATTCACCCTTTTCAGGTACTATAAATTCAGCTCGTCATTGCACTCTTGAATGCATCCTGATTTGAAAAAGAAATACATTAAAAATAGAAGCCACTTCAAGAAGACAAGTTGAAAACATTTGTGTGTTTTGCGGTAGTACTGTTGGTACTAAACCACAATACATAGAAGCAGCACAGGAATTGGGTCGAGCCTTAGCAGCAAGGAATATGCACTTAATATATGGCGGAGGTAATCTTGGACTTATGGGGATCATTTCAAAGGCTGTACAGGAAGGAGGCAGTCATGTTTTGGGAATCATCCCAAAACCCTTGGCAGAGGCAAATCTTATTGAACCAACAAACGGAGAGGAACTAATCGTGCCAGGTATGTCTGAACGACTGGTAGAAATGATTAACCGTTCTGATGCTTTTATTGCTTTGCCAGGTGGCTTAGGAACATTGGAGGAAATTTTTATAGTACTATCTTAGGCGAACCTGAACATACACCAGAAACCGCTTGGATTGCTCAACGTTGATGGATTTTATGATTTTCTTTGTGTGTTTTCTTGATGATGCTCGGAGAAATGGGCGTGTCAAAACCTATGAAAGAACTCCTCTTCACTGCCAGAACTGCTCCAGATCTAATAGACCAACTCATAGCCTATGAACCGAAAGTTGACCCTATCATTTCAAAAAATAAAATGGTCCGAGGACGATCGTGGTAAGAGGCGTAGGATTAATCTGGATCTTAACCTTTAATTTCCTGTAGAATTTCAGCTAACCAGGTACGATTTTCTAAACTCTTCTTCTACTTTTTAAGACATTGGGGACAATGTCTCATTTAGGTTTGGGGGTGAGGTATAGTTAATAGTACTTGTTTGTATTGTGTTTTATTTTAGTCCAAAATTTTTCGAAAAATACAAAAAAATTAAAAAATTAAAAAACAAAGGGCATATTTAAAGCTAGGTGATGATTTGGTGTCTTCCTTCACTCACTACCTTTTTATAAGGAAAAGCTGTGGAGGCACCTAGATAATCATTCACTTGTAGCGTGTTGTGACAGACTAGTTTGGAGGACTCGTTGTTTATTCCTGACAACAAGCGATAAGAGCCTAAGGGGCTTGGGTATTTAAGTGAGCCTCGCTCCACCTTCCCTCTGGGGAATCTACAACGGGAAGTCCATTCGACAGTTAGTCACACACCATAAATTCGTTGGCACGTACCACAAGGTATAAAAAAGGTGCGTTCACTTGGTCGCTTGAACCCTTGAGTGGAGAGTCCTAGTTGTGAACAATCATTCGTCAGCGAGAGCCTTTGAAAAAAAAAATCAAAGAAAAAATCAGAAAAATCAGAGAATTTATTCCATTACTACAAAAAGATGTGAATTCTGATAAAAACTTTAGGACAAAAATATTACTCTCTTATCAACTGCCTTATGACCGTTGTGGGCAAAAATGAGTTGTTTAATATTTTGTTGGCTGTGTATATGAAGAATGGTAAAAATAATCGGAGAATTTACTTATTCAGTAATTTAGAATGAAACAAAACATCTAGTAACTTGGATTAGAAATTCACCTGATTAGTCACTAACATCTTTATTCTCTTTTCGCTTATCTTTTTGCTTTTGTGTGCATTAGTTTCACTACCTTTTTACTTTTGTAAAATTTGTGGGTATCATTGCTGTAAACCTTCACGAGACTACAACTCGTCCACTAGGGACACCTAGGGGTTTAAAGGCTTGTTGCATACGCTAAATGTAACCGTGATCCCTACGAAAGTGGCTTAGTTATTTATTTATGTTATTTTACTCTATGTTTTGCTCGAGGACTAGCAAAATGTTAGGTTTGGGGGTGTGATGAGTGGTATTTCTATCACTATTTCCCACTCATTTAACTTAATATTTTGTATAGTTTCTTGAGTTTTGTGAATATTTTGATGTGTTTTGTGTTATTTTGTAGATAAATAAAGTTTCAGGACATTCTGGAGCTGTTTTGGGGCAAAATGGACAAAACTGGACAAAAAGGGCAAAATCGTCATTTCAACGTCGCGACGCTGAAGCCTTGCGCGTCGCGACGCCCAGCGTGCGCCGAATCTGCTAAAATGCGCCGGGTCCACAAAACAGAATCTGAGAAAAGTTTGACTTTGCTAACGTGCGCCATGCCACGTGTCACCATCACAACGGATATGCTAAAATGCGCCTTGCCACGTGTCAACATCCTACGGTGCCGACAGTCATCATCGCCACGTGTGCCACGTGTCATCCTACGTGTCGCCACGTCATCCGGTCAACCGAGTCAACAATGCCATGTGACATGCCACGTCATCATCAGCCAATCACAGCTTGACACGTGTCAACATCTCATTGTTTGGACGGCCACCGCCCCACGTGTCGCCACATCATCTTCCACATCAGCAGCCACGTCAGCAATTCAACCGAGTCAACATGCCACGTCATCATCAGCCAATCACAGCGCGACATGTGTCGAAATCTTATTCGTCTGACGGCCACCGCCCCACGTGTCGCCACATCATCTTCCACATCAGCAAAGTGACGCAAGCAATGACGTCATGAACAGTTGACACGTCAGCGTGACGCAAGCAATGACGTCATGAACAGTGCCACGTCACATCGGATAAGATTCTGAGCCGGCCAACCAGCGCGTGACACGTGTCGAACTGTACCCAGCGTCGCGACGCTAGTGCAATTTGGGCGTCGCGACGCTGGACCCTTATTGGAGCCTATAAATAGAGATCGAATTTCAGATTTCATTACACCATTCTCTCTCACTTCTTAGTTATAAATTGAGAGTTTCTCTCTCTAGTTCTTTAAATTCAAGTTTTGTAATTACTTTTTAATAGTAATAATAATTTACTTTCTTTATTTTACAGTTTTTACTATTCACTATGAGGAGGTAACTTCTTTATGCTAAGGTGAAAGGTAATTCTTTTATTATTGTTATTTAGATTAATCTCCCGTAAAAATAATATATTTACTATTAAAATCTGATTAATAAAGGATACCGCCATATTGGTCGGTGATAATAAAATTAATGTTCCGCCTTTATGGCTGGTTATTTTGATTCCGCCTTTATGGCTGGTTATTTTGGTTCCGCCTTATGGCTGGTTATTTTGGTTCCGCCTTTATGGCTGGTTATTTTGGACTTAAATTGACTTAATCAGGATACGCCAGATTGGTCGGTTGATAATAAATCACAAGTTTATATATTATTTTACTGGGAGATATCTAAATAATTAATAGTATAAGTTAATTCATTTTACCTTAGCATCTTTATTGTATTTTTACTTTTCAGTATTTATTTTACCGCAATTACTTTTCAGCAGTTTATGTCTTTTATTTTCAAGTTTTACCAGCCCTAGCTATGTGTCATAACTAAGTTAGTATCTAGGGTTGTGATGAAATTCATATCACGGGTTTATAAGGGTTAGATTATAATTTGGGTAATATAAAGAAATATTTATTGAGTCTTAATCTTAATGCTCTTTAATTAACTGGCCATTAATTAAATTGATTAGGTAAACTTAAAATGAACTAGACATAGGGATTTTAAGTTTAAGACCTTAGACTCAATAGCCCACGATCTTCATTGAGGATAGATAACCCTTTCAATAGATTTCCTTACAGGATAGGAATATACCTGTTGGGCGAGGGTAGCCATAATTGGAACTTAATTATAATGAATCTAGGTAATTTGGTTGACATAGACATATGGTTCAATTGGATTATACTAGGTATTTGTAATTGACCATCGGAAGAGGCTTTTACATAAATTAGTGTTCCAGGTTAATAAATCAATATTTTACCCAACTATAAAATAATCACTTTATCTTTAAATAATATTGGAATAAATCACAACCCTAGATAGTTTTTAATATTGAATTTCTAAAATCTACCTTCAAATAATTTTATTTACTTGTCTTTAAATTTAGAATCGTCGCTATTTCAAATCAACTAAACAATCTGTTATATATTAGTAATCATTTAACCTCATAAAATTAATAACTTAGGTATTAAGTCCTCGTGGGATCGATACTTTTTATACTACTTTAACGATACGTACGCTTGCGTTATACGTGTGTGTTTACGCCGGTCACTCATGCGAACCTTTCAATGTAAATATTTCGTGCCATCAAAAAATGGCGGGCAATTTAAGGGTTGACTACGTTCCATAGCTAACGGGTCAATGATCGAGTTCAGGCTCTGATACCAATTGAAAAATCGAGTTTCGTCCTAGGTTCTGACCCTATGCGGAATTAAACACAATAATCAAGATAAGTCATGATTACTGTAACTATGGAATTCTAACAGGCAATTACAATGTCAACCAACAACAATAAAATCCACAATATCAATTGAATGCAAAATATAAATTACGGAGAATAAAATCAATCACACAAAATCAACACAATAATTTTGGTGACGAAATGGAAAACTCGTGCGAGTAGAAAACCACTCCGAGTATATCGGCTACCAGTCTAATCCACTATATAGAGAAAAACGTACAACGATGGTCAAGACCTATGGTGGCAACTTCACCGACTCAAGTACCACAATACTGCAAGAACTCAAGGCAACTCCTCAAGCCCGCGACCCACGATTTTCTTCAGAACCTCTGAAGTATCTGAGTAGATTGTATCACTTCTGACGTCGGAACTCCGACTACCAAACTTCCTCCTAAAGAACTCTAAAGGGTTGGGAATTTTGGGTTTGATTGTGTTGAAGGCTTATCAAAGAATGATTCTCACCATTAACAAAGAAGACAAGAAGATGAAGAAGTCTTCAATGGTTGAATCAAGATGGTTGAAAGCTTTGAGAGATTTTGGATCAAGGAAAATTTGTTTCAACCATTGAGGATGGTGGCTACATGTTATATTTATAGGTATGGTGAAAAGCTAGGGTTTTTCAAAGGCAAAAGGCTGAAAAACACGTTCAGATGCGACTGGTGTTCGAACACTTACTCAAACGTTGCACGAACGCACGCCTACTGGAAAAACTCGTTCGAACGCCACTCAAACCCACCACGAACGGATGCTATATGGAATGTCCCCGTTCGAACGCACCAAGAACGTGACTCGAGCGTTTGCTCTCTGGAATGATCTCGTTCGAACTCAACAACGAATGTGACACTAACGCCTTTCGTTCTAACGCTGAAGCGAACGCGCCACTAACGAAATTGCTCCAGCTCTGCCAAAGCAGTCCAATTGCACCAAATTCTTCAAGACTAGTTATAACTCAATTGAACTTGTTTTATCACGAACATTACCAATAAAAATGGAACTAACACTTTTTTAACAAAGTTCAGCTACAAAAGTCGGCCAATATTATGGTTTTAATGGGTTGGGATCTGGCTCTCCTTGTACTATTGTAGGTTATCAGTAATCTAATAAAAATTTAATTTTTAAATATGTAAGAATTTGCGAATCAGGAACCCATCTTTTGAAACAGCAAATCAAAGAGATTTACGGGTAATTTGGAGTACCATTTTGCTACAATAACAATAGTTTCACCAAATGTAAAGATGTTGTGTGAGTCACTGTTGCTGTTGGTTCTTGTAGGAATTGAAACAAACTCTTCATACTGTGAGAGCATAAATGTAGCTCTTGCAAGTGAAATACAGGGAAGACTCCGACACTTCAGGTACTGAATGTATATTGAATTTATGCACTCCATTGATGTTTTTTTCAAAAAAAAAATCGGAAATCTCGCCGTCAAACCACCCCTCCCGAATTTAAACGTAATAGTTAAAACCCTCGACATGCTCTTACGAGAAACGCACCTCTTGTATTCGAACACATGACAATATGAGATGCTTAAACCTACACCACCAAACCCCTTGGGAGACTCCATTGATGTTGTTGAAGCATAAATGATGTTTCATATCTAGCTTCTATTTATAGGCAAGCAATTGCACGGTATAGTCCATGCTGCTTCAAGCTACCAGAAAAACTTGAAGAAAAACCGCAACTTGTACAATCAAGTGCAAGACCTGAAAGATAACAATTTCAAGAGGTCAAAGTTTATTCATTATGTTTGATTAGGGAATATATTAGGGTGTACTGTCGTGTCCGGCCATTTTTGAATGGACAATCAAGCTCCAATATGAGTATAATGGAGAACATATAATAAGGAAATATAATGATTACCACCCCTTCAAATTACGGGAAAGAGGGACGAAAATCATTTAGTTTCAACAAAGTATTTGGTCCTGCTGCAACCTAAGGTTCAAGTCTATTTACCTTTTTCTCAGAGTGATTCCCATTTTATCAGCATATTCTATTAAATATTAAGACCATTGATTTTACTTTAGCTAGGGCTGTAATCTAAGTCGAGTTGTGCTCGGCTCGGCTCGATAAGTATTTATATGAGCTCGAGCTCAAATCGAGTTTTCATTAAGAAAATATTAGATTTCGATTCTACTTGAATTCGATTTCTAAAGAATTCGGCTCGGCTCGACTCGATTACTTAATCAAATTTAAATAATTCATTTTTTTTATTTTTTATTTTTAATTTTATATAATTTCCCTACAAATTCAAATGTCTGGGACATATATATAAAATCGAGTCAAGTTGTGTCAATACGATCCGAGTCGAGTCTATTTCGAATACTGTTAGTGAGTCGAAAACGAGCGGAGTTGAGTATTTGCGAGTCGGTCTCGTTTAATAACTGAGTTATTATTTTCGAGTCCGAGTAGTTCATTTATTAGACAAATCGATATCGAACCAAGCTAGATGCGAGTCGAGCTGTTCATAAACGGCTCGGTTCAGCCCAAACTGCAGCGGAGGTGTTTCAGATACACAGTCTCTGATTTGGTCTGTTCTTGATGGTTACAATGTGTGCATTTTTGCCTATGGCCAAACATGATTAGGGAAAACTCACACTATGGTAAGAGATGCAGCACATTATGACTATGGTGACAATGTTTGTTATGAGTCCCTCTATTTTTTCTTGCAATAGAGATCGATCAAATAACTAAAATATATATTCTTTACCAATCCAGATAGGATAACATAGCTTACAGAGGCAAGCCTTGGCGTAAACTATAGGGCATTCACTGATCTCTTTCTTCTTTCAAATCAGAGAAGAGATAATCATTCACTATGATATTTTCATTCAAATGCTTGAAGTGTACAATGAACAAGCAAGGGATCTTGTGACTGATGGCCTTGACAAAAAAGAAAAAAAAAATCCTTCATGATGCTAATTAACTTTCTTTCTATTATTATGTCTAGCACATTCCTATTTGTTTCCTTAACTTCTTAATACAGTAGAAATCCGTAACAGTTCACAAAACGGGATCAATGTTCCAGATGCAAACCTTATACTTGTATCATCAACATATGATGTTATAGAAATGATGAATCTTGGCATAAGAACCATGCAGTGGGTGCAACAGCGATGCATGATCGCAGTAGTCGATCTCATAGGTGCATTTAATATTTTATTATAATGTTTACATTATGATAATGGTTGTAGCAGCAATTATGTATATTAAGTGTTTAAAAATATATTTACTTCCACATCACCTTGCAGATGCTTGACAGTTCATGTTCAACGAAAAGACCTGACATCTGCTTCTGCTCTTGGAGATGTGATTTCCTCATTTGCTCTAAAGATTGCACACATTCCTTATAGAAACAGTAAACACCACATTCAAGATTCACTTGGTAAGAATCCAACTTGTTCTAGCCTGCAACGACTTCTTTTCACTTGTAAGTTGTCCTAATCATGGTATTGGTTCTTAAATTTATCATGGGGACAAGCAAAGACATTCATGTTTGTGACTTTGTTCACAGTAGTCCAGAGTTAGAAGCCTTTGGAGAAACAATTAGTACACTTAAATTTGTTGGACGGGTTGCCACTGTAGAACTCGGTGATGCTTGAGTTAACAAAGATAGCTCAGATGTGAAAGAGTTTAAATAATAGGTCCTTACTCTAAATTTACTTTGCTATTAGTTTTGCATGAAAAGATCAGTTCTCCCTTCTGGTGGCTTCTTTCCTTGTATGAAAAATAATGTTAGGTTTGCTTAATACGAAAGGGCTTGCTGGTGTTGTTATTGAACTACTTTTGTTTGCAGTATAATTTGATAAGCTTCATCTCATTTATTTTTATCTCTTTACATTTGGATGGATATTTCAGCAAAAATACTGAATATTTTGTATGTCTTATCTGTTTTTAGATAGCTAGTCTCAAGGCAGCCTTAGCAAGGAAGGATAGAGACTCAGAGCACCTTCAGTATACTCAATCTAGCACCCCTGAAAGATCAGTAATAAAGTTTGCTGGGTGAGTTTTTCCTTCTCAATCAAGTTGCCAGAGTTTTGGAGATATCTCTAGCAATCTCAGGCAACCAATGGAGGAAGTCGGCAACTTACAGGCATGAGTTAACTATAATTCTCTTCTGGAAATCGAATTGTTGTGCATTGTCTGTGTTTGGGCCAAATTTGGTCCAGGGGTAGTTTCGTCATTTTACTTCAGACCCATAACCAAGCTCAAAGGCACTATACAGGCCCAGGCCCAATGAGTTGCAACATTTATAACCAAGGGACATCCAAAGGCCAACCCACTCAACTTACAGCCTCATAAAATCAGTCGTTTCAGTCTACAACGGGCAACTGCACTAAATGCCCCTCACGAAGTTACAATCATAACTGACTCCTAACGGACAAGAAATAAAGGAGCAGTAAATGCGCACGTTCCCCTGAGAGCATGTATATAAACGAAGATAGATAAGGGAAAGAGGGGCTGATTTCTTAGGCCTAGCTCGATACTACACTTTCTATAAGCTCTCGTTCACCGCCCTCACGGCAGCTATCGCAGTTCAAGGTATCATCTAACATTGACCTTCTCTCTATTACATCCATTGTACATTTACTGACTTGGGCGTCGGAGTGCCCCCGGCACCCACCACACCGGTGGGCAGTACTCCCGCTCACTCTACAATCTTCGTCTTGCAGGATCGCCAGTGCCCCTATACAAAATCTCAATTGTGGACCTCGGGCGAAAACCAGCGTCTACAGTTTGGCGCCAAATTGTAGACGCTGGTTTTCGCCCGAGGTCCACAATCGAGATTTTGTATTGGGGCACTGGCGATCCTGCAAAACAAATGTAGAATGAGCGGGAATAGACTACCCACCGGTGTGGTGGGTGCCGGGGGCACTCCGACGCCCAAGTCAGCAGTGGAAGCAAGGAATTAGAAAGTGGGAAGTCAAAGGTTGGATAATACCTTTAACTTGGTAGGGTGCCGTGAGGGCGATCAGTCGGAGGTTTGGTGAGCTTGAGCCTGTCTCAAGGATGTGAGTAGGAGAGCTAGAAGTTGAATCCCCTTCCTCTAGGAGCCTTGTTCCCCCTCTCTACCTGTTCCTGTTACGTGTGCCTTTATTGCCTTTGATTTATCGTCTGTTGGATTATGGTAACAGTCGACTTCATGAAGAGCTATTACTGCGTTGTAAGTTGAAACGAATGGGTTGTGAATAGAATTTATGAGTCTCGGCGTTATGTGAACCGGAGTAGGGTGAGCCCTGATTATGCTTTGAGCATGTGGTATCTCATTGGGCCTGGGCTTGTGAATCTCTGGGCCTCTATACACTTTAAACATTGGGGCTTCCTTTTGAGGCAGAAGCTTGGGCTTAGAGTAAAATGACAAAATTGCCCTTGGCCCAAATTTGGCCCGTACAGTTTGTCCCCTACTCTCTAAGTCAAGGAGTCATTGGCTTGGAGGGTACTTGACGCGTGCGTCGTGTGGAACGAGGCCATAGTATGCAGGCATACTCGAGCATTGATGATGTTTATTGGTTAAACGAATGTAAAGTTATGAGCCTGACTCTACATGAGTCTTTGGGGAAGTACCCAATCGATTGAACCAGATGAGGGTCAAGATATAAGTCAAGCAACATGTGTATTCCATGTCTACAACTTGACTCGACATGAGTCAATGGGGGTGTCCCCGGTCGACTGGACTTGATGAGTCCAGGAAGATATAAGTCATACGACATGTGTAATCCATGTCTACAACTTGACTCGACATGAGTCCAAGGGGGGTGTCCCCGGTCGACTGATCTAGATGAAGATTCAGGATATAATTCACTTGACATGTGTAATCCATGTCTACAATTTGACTCGACATGAGTCAATGAGGGGTGTCCCCGGTCGACTGGACTTGCTGAGTCCAGGAAGATATAAGTCATACGACATGTGTAATCCATGTCTACAGCTTAACTCGACATGAGTCCAAGGGGGGTGTCCCCGGTCGACTGATCTAGATGAAGATTCAGGATATAATTCACTTGACATGTGTAATCCATGTCTACAATTTGACTCGACATGAGTCAATGGGGGGTGTCCCCGGTCGACTGGACTTGCTGAGTCCAGGAAGATATAAGTCATACGACATGTGTAATCCATGTCTACAGCTTAACTCGACATGAGTCCAAGGGGGGTGTCCCCGGTCGACTGATCTAGATGAAGATTCAGGATATAATTCACTTGACATGTGTAATCCATGTCTACAATTTGACTCGACATGAGTCAATGGGGGGTGTCCCCGGTCGACTGGACTTGCTGAGTCCAGGAAGATATAAGTCATACGACATGTGTAATCCATGTCTACAACTTGACTCGACATGAGTCCAAGGGGATGTCCCCGGTCGACTGATCTAGATGAAGATTCAGGATATAATTCACTTGACATGTGTAATCCATGTCTACAATTTGACTCGACATGAGTCAATGGGGGTGTCCCCGGCCGACTGATCTAGATGAAGATTCAGGATATAATTCACTTGACATGTGTAATCCATGTCTACAATTTGACTCGACATGAGTCAATGGGGGTGTCCCCGGTCGACTGGACTGTAGGAAGTCCATGTCTTAATTTGACTCGACATGGACCATCTGGGGGATGTCCCCTGTCAACTAGACTTGTTAAGACCACTATAACCTCGACACTATCGGAGTCTTCAAATTTTTCCTGTTCTGGATGAAAGTTATGTGTTGACTCTACATGAGCCATGAGGGATGTCCCCAGTTGATTGAATCAGATGACAGTCAGAGAAATCTCCATGCTTCTGGTTGCCAGATATGATGAGGATCTAAGCAAGTTTTCATTCTACTACTCACGAATAAGGTAAATCATAGCCTATACTCCATTTGACCCAATGAAGGTCCAAGAAAGTCTACACACTCAAGTCATGATGAAGATTCATGACGGTCTTCATTCCTCAAT
Source organism: Zanthoxylum bungeanum (assembly GCA_019454045.1). Classification (NCBI taxonomy): domain Eukaryota; kingdom Viridiplantae; phylum Streptophyta; class Magnoliopsida; order Sapindales; family Rutaceae; genus Zanthoxylum; species Zanthoxylum bungeanum. The sequence goes on along the minus strand of SKCR01007834.1, from coordinate 384,875 downwards.
CTACTGGATCTAAACATGGGTCAATAAGGGTCTTTACTCCACTAGACCTGATGAAGGCCTGCGAGGGTCTTTCATTCTCATACTACAAAACCAGGTGATGGTCCATGAAACTATTGTCGAATGAAATTGTCGAACAGACCTGATGAAGGTCCAAAGGGGTCAACATTCACTCTCCTAAATTTGATGAAGGTCCATGAGACTGCGGTTGAATGGACCTGTTGCATGGACTTGACTAATGGACTAGGTGAAAGTCCAAGGTCATCATTCCTAACTCAACTAGACATAAGAAAAATCGAAGAGAGTTTCACTCCTGATACCTGCTAAATACTAATGAGGGTCTTTATTCCTCACGCTACCAGCTTTACTCTTTCATGTCCAATGAGGAATAGATGGAAACTTCTTTATGTACCCTGGGTTGATGGCCATCCTCCCTAGTGCCTAGCCTTTATTAGTGTCCTATTGAGTGGCGCACATGTCTAATGATTCGTTTGCTTATTAGTCTCTCATAGAGCCAGGCTTTCATTTTGTCTTGTCGAATGATATAAAATGGCAGAACGAAACAAGCGGCCAAATAGAAGAGCCCAACAACATCAAAGCGACAGCAAAGCCCTGCATCACGAAGGCAGAAACAAAACCAGCCGAAGGCCAGACTGTTCAATCAAACTATAAAAGGCCAATATTGAGGTAAAAGCCCATCAGCAGACCAAATACCAAAGTCTTCTTAAGTCCCACATCGATTGTGGTGAGCAGAGCACAAGCCAACACATTATGTAAACCCTCCTACACTAAGAGAGAAACAAAGCTGCCTCAACCCACACCCCATACAGCTTTGGCCGAAGACCAAATCGTCCAGCAACCAGTAAACAAAACAGCCAATGTTGAAGTGTGTCCTACATGGAACAAGACAACACTCAAACAAAGCACTGCAGCTCAGGAATATTTGTGTTTGAGTGCGAATGTGCATCTTACACGTTTGTGTTTACTGAAACTCTTTAAAGAGCTAATGCAGTGAATTTTAATTTTAGAAAAGGGATTCTGGCATAGAAATGAGTCAATTTTGTTATTTGTTGCTTTATGTATGAAGAGATACCTTGAGAAACTAAGATACAAATGATCAAATTTATCCTAAAGTCGGGCGTGCCTATAAATACTACAAGGCGGAAATTGATAATAATTTGTAAGACATGGAACCTAAAACGTTAGACTTGACACTCCCCCTGAAATCTGATAATCTGAAATAACATGAAAAACCTGCAATGGAAAAATATGTGTGTGGCCAACATGTGGTAGCCCATTAAGAAAGTAACATTTTTTTCTTTTAAGAAAATGGAGATTACATGATGTACTACTGACTGCAGGTCCATAACTTTTCTGCATCAAAACCAAGAAGAAAAAGCCTTGATCCTCAAGACTTGCTTGCGAGTTCACCCTCCTGGCGAACTAATGGCACTCTTGTACCAACTGTAAAGGAGGAAGACAGAGAATCAAGTTATGGTAATTGGGTTGAGTGGTTGATAAGGTCATGGTGAACAAGCATGGCCTTTTAAGTAGAAACTGTTGTCTGAAAAGTTCTATAAGAAGATATACCCGTAAAAACCAACAAATAGATTGACAGCAAACAGAAAGGACAATCAAGACGATAATTTACAGAGGAGTCAGTGTGAAATTGCCTCCACATATGAGTCTGAGCTTGATGCTGCAGCTAGTGATTGCTCAGAACCAGACTTGCTTTGGCAGTGCAATATTCCTAAAGTTTCAAACATTCTGAGTAGATTGGCCTCTAAACCGAAGAAGTTTCACCTCAAGGCCCCAACAAAGAGGACATAAACAAGGTAACATGTCCAATCACTAATAATTTGAGATGGAATGTCAAATTGGCAATGTTCCTGATGTCTCGTGTTTCTTTGTGGTGATCATTGATCATACTGGTGTTGAGTTTGTAAATTCTTTGTTTTGCTTTTCAAAGTTTTCATATATATCCTTTTTTCAGGCAAAAGTTACCAAATGAGAGGAAATGGAAACTTGTTCCCATCTCTTTTATTCTTTTGGTCTTCTTTTTCTTCCTTTTCCCATTTGGTTACTTAGAACTTTAATGCTTAACTATTTCACTAGAGTCAGATTCAAGTTTAAAGAACATCATTAGAGTAGTTTAGTAATCTCATTCCTTGCTTCTTCTTCTAGATAGACACCTTATGGGGGCTTGCAGCAGCTGTGATCCCTCTGCCCGGTCCTACAGTGATAGTTATCAATTGAGAGTCTTGCACTGCGTCTTATCTAGACCGTTGGCAGCCTTAGCTAGAGCCATTGTAACATTAGGGTAAAATGTGTTTCGCCTTAAATGAGATAAACAGAGATTTCTTGGGACGTAAAGTTCGGATCTTGGCATTTCCTATATGCACTATAGTTTATCATTAAATTTATATTTTAAAACGTGTAAATGTTGGTTGCGAATTCTTATATGATATAGTATCCTTTGACACAATGAACCTAATTGATAGAGAATTAATTTTGTGATTTAGGGAAGTAATGTTGTGTTTTGGGATCATAATTCAAATGGGTGACCCAAGCAAAGGTGCAAGCAACAAACAAGAAGCATCCATCAAAATTCCACTTGTGGTGTGTGTCAATTCAACTTTCCAGCTGGCCCTCCAAATGAGTGGCTAAACCCCCTGGGGTCCAACTAGCACATGGCCACGTCATCATGTGCTTGATTTTTCCATTTTTAATTTTGATGTTGCGTTGGATTACAAACATATCCCACAAACACAAATCACAAAGTTGACCCTAACCAAGGAATCCATTTTCCAATTTGCAAATTGCAAATGACCACTTTTGTTTTTCTTTTATGAAAACAAAAAAGATTAAAGAATTTCCCACTTAGGATTCAATTCTAATTTTCACAATTTTTTTTTTTTAAAAAAAAACATGTGCGACTGGTACATTTTATTAAATATACTTTGACAACATAATTTAACAATTTTTTATTTTTTATTTTTGAGATACTAGCATGAATTACTTGCTCAATTTTGTGTCCCTATTATGGCATTCAAATTCTCTTGAAATCATCAACAATTGGCTTTAATTGGTCTATCTATTTTGATTATCAATGTTGCCTATATTATTCAAATTAATAATAATAAAATAATTAATATTTTGTCTCGATCCACCTCATTTGTGCCAACTAATCATCATGTCCATTTTATGTGAATGAGCACACTAATCATCATCTAAGTCAAACAATCAAACAATGACCATTTTGCCACCATTCCTTATTTTACTTTTGCCTTCAATGTTACAATCTCACTGTACTTAATTTGTTTTATTGTTGATTGAGGTGGTGACATCATTTTATATATATATATATAACAAGTTTTTTTTTTAATCCTTTACAATAAAAGGAGGTAAAAATTAATATTTCATATAACAATAATGTAGATAGTAGGTGATATTGACGCTAATTTACAACTAGTAACGGACCTAGGAGTACTAGATCTAGGCTAATGGGCCCTCACCGACTGTTTGTCTGAATCCAAATGATTGGCTCAATTTTATCCCCGTAATTTTTTCCTTATTGAATGCATGGTTCTTGAGTACCAACTAGAGATACACATTGTGGATATATGAATGGATTACATATTTAATCAATTAAATGTGTTAGGTGATCTATCAAGATTACTAGTACAAATAAAGAAACATATCTTTTTTTTTTCCTTTGATTTATCGTCTTTTGAAGTTAGCGTTGATTTTGTTTATAGATACGGCAAGTGTTGAACGATACTTTTTATGAATGAATTTTGTGAAGATAGATTTTCCGCAATCGGATGAGTGATAAATTTTTATATGATTTTCTTGTATGTTTTGTAGAAAAAGAATCACTTGGAACTATTACCAATTATGTTGTAATACGACGTTTTCAAAATATGAAAATTAGGGGGTGATAGAAGTTTCGCGTGGAACTGGAACCTACTCGAAAAAATCAATTTTTAACTAAGTGGGACTGAAACCTACCCTATTAATCGGTTTTCGCGTGGAACCGAAACCTACCCAATTAAATAGGGTACCATATTAATCGGTTTTAATTCAGTTCCGCGTGGAACTATAACCTACCCAATTAAGCTTTAATTTGGTTATGAAATTGAGTTTAAATTGAGTTTTAATTTGGATTATGAAATTGGGTCTAAGTTGGATTTTAAAACTGGTTATGAAATCGGGTTTAAATTAATCTTAAATTTGGGTTATGAAATTGAGTTTAAATTGAGTTTTAAAACTGATTATGAAATTTGGTTATGAAATTAGTTCTAAATTCGGTTTCCAAAACAGGTTCTAGTCTGGTTCATGTTCCGTCCATAACAAAACCGGAATCAGACTGTTTAAATTTGGTTCTTTCATTTTGGAACCGGAACCAATCCGTTTCCAACCGATTCCGATTCCAAACCAGAAAATCATTCCAATTTCAACTGATTCCGGGTAGAACCAAAACCGATGCTCACTCCTAATGAAAAATCATAGGGAACAGTTATAGTAAATAATATTTTATTATTTAAAAATATCATTAAATATTATTTTTGTTATGTATAATTAATCTATAAAAAATTCGGGAGACGCCGCCCCCGAATCCCCGCTTAATTTGTGCACCTAGTGAAATAAAATGTTAAGTCTGCCACTGTTCACGACATTAATATTATTCACAAAAAAAAAATTTAGAAATCAATTTTACCTATTTAAAAATATAATATCATTTATCTAAAAAAAAGTATAATATCCGCAACTTATGATTAAAATAATAATATGACAGAGAGTAAGGATAAATCAGTCATTTAATATCCTCTAATTAAAAAACAAAAACACGTAAATATCATTATCAAAACTTTTGTCCTCCAAATCTAAAATCACATCGTTCTTTTTTCTCTCTCTTAAACCCCGCGTGTTCATCTCTCTCTAGATTACTCCAACCAATCAAATCGCGCCACAATCACCCCTGGTACTCTTTTCTCTCTCTAAAAAGCTCAATTTCTCTCTCTTAGGGTTTACTTTTTGCCAAAATTTTCTTTGATGGAGTGAAGTTTTTGGGGGAAATGAGGAGCGTGTAGTACGTTGAATGCTCATTGTACAGTCCTCTGTTCTTGATCTTTTGATGTGAGTTTAGGATTTTCTTCATTTTTTCCATTTTTGAACTTTTAAGCTATTTTTTGAGTACCCTTTGCTCAATCTTAGTTCCATTTCACTAAAGTTACGTAAAATTTGAATCTTTGTGTAGTAACTTTTTCCTAGCTGATGTACTTTCTTGTTTGTTTTTAAAATTGTTAATTGATTTGTTTTGGTCGGGTTCATTGTGTAGTATGATTTAATTGGGTATATGATGGATTTAAGCTAATGAGTGAAGATTTGTTGATTTTTATGTGATGGGCTGTTAAAAAATGTTCAGAGAAATCTATGATTGGCTTTGATAAAATGGTGTTCTGGGTTGTGCTATTGTCTTGTAAATTTTTTACTGATGATTTGTCTATTGACTTTGTTTATAATTGTGTGCCACATTGTGGTTATATGATCTGGGGGGAGCTTTATATCAGTTGGAGAGGTTCATGCTATTGCTTTCTGAAATGAATTAGTTTAAAGCTTAGAATGTTTTGATTGATTAATGGCAGCACCGACATTTATGAAGAAAAATATTAATTGATTTGTTTGGTTGATTAGGGTATTTTGAGAAAGGGACTTGGAGATGTTGAAAAGCAAACAAGCATGAGTCAGATTGAAGTATCGCCGATGAAGCCTCCTCTTGTTCCTCTTGCAACTTTGATTGGTCGTGAGATGAGGAACGAAAAAATTGAGAAACCTTTTGTGAAGTATGGACAGGCTGCCTTAGCAAAGAAAGGAGAGGATTACTTTCTGATAAAACCTGATTGCCAGAGGATTCCTGGAAATTCGTCAACGTCATTTTCTGTTTTCGCAGTATTAATTTTTCTCTGTTTTTTTAATTATGTTCCTTAACTCTTTGCTTGGTTGCTGAGGAAATTGGGGGTATAGACTTCAAAGGGGAACTTAAATTACATTTTTCAAAAACTAAACTAGGATTATGACAGAATCTCCTCAACTAAGCTAAATGATAATATTTTGCTTTTGGTGAGGAAAATAGGGTTATTAAATTATTGGGCTACATATATGAAGTTATATCCTGACTTATGATTTGGAGATCCACAACCAAGACTCCTAGAGCGTCCTTTATTGTGATATCCACATATGTTTAACTCCAGGGTTTGTTGGCAGATCTTTGATGGGCATAACGGTGTATCAGCTGCCATCTTTGCAAAGGAGAACTTATTGAATAATATCTTGAGTGCAATCCCTCAAGATGCTAGTAGGGATGAGTGGCTTCAAGCTCTTCCTCGGGCACTTGTTGCAGGTTTTGTGAAAACTGACATAGAATTTCAACAAAAAGGTATGTATTTGTTTCCATTCAAATGTTTGATTTGTGGTTTTTGATTTTTCTGTATGATTATCTTTATTGTTCAATGTAAATTGCAGGTGAAACTTCTGGGACAACAGTGACATTTGTTGTGATTGATGGGTGGACTGTGACTGCTGCATCTGTTGGTGATTCTCGATGCATTTTGGACACCCAGGGAGGTGTTGTTTCCCTGTTGACTGTTGATCACAGGCTGGAAGAGAATGTAGAAGAGAGGGAGCGTGTCACTGCAAGCGGCGGTGAAGTAGGAAGGCTCAATGTTTTTGGTGGCAATGAGGTATTAACATGTTTATCTCGCAAATGCTATCGGCTATCCTTGGCTGCAAGTCATCTTCTTCTTTTATGTGTTACATTTTATTTGCCTTCCCTCTTTTGATCTGGGCCCGGCCTTTATTCGGTATGTAGGTTGGTCCCCTTCGTTGTTGGCCTGGGGGATTGTGCCTTTCGAGGTCAATTGGTGACACAGATGTAGGAGAGTTTATTGTTCCAATTCCACATGTTAAGCAAGTGAAGGCAAGCACTATGGTTCCTTTTTGCAAACTTGTTATTTCCTTGTGTGGTTTTGCAATCTGAAGCTCTATAATTGGTTTTGGCTTTACTTAGCTTTCAAATGCTGGAGGAAGACTCATTATCGCTTCTGATGGCATTTGGGATGCACTAACTTCTGATGTGGCTGCCAAATCTTGTCGGGGTTTGCCTGCAGAGCTTGCTGCAAAACTGGTTGTTAAGGTGACGTCTAGTACTGGCCCCTCCAACGTACATCTTGGATGATTGTGCTGGTTTTGGGTCAATATGAAATCTGTTTTTGTGCTTCTCAGGAAGCTCTGAGATCAAGGGGACTGAAGGATGATACAACCTGCCTTGTTGTTGATATCATACCATCTGACCATCCTGTCCCAGCTCCAACACCTAGGAAGAAACAGAATGTGCTTAGTTCACTTATCTTTGGGAAGAAAGCTCTGGATTCTATGAACAAAACATCAAACAAGCTCGCTGCTGTTGGGGTTGTGGAGGAGTTGTTTGAAGAGGGTTCAGCTATGCTTGCTGAAAGGTTTGTTCATCCTAACAATCCTTTGGTGTAACCCGGCAGTTTATTTATTTCCTGAATTTTTTCTTTCTAATGCCATATCTACATGTCTGCATAGAAACGTATACATTTTTGTTTTAAATGAAAAATATTATTGTTTTTGTTAAAGACAACAATCAGAAGCCACTAGAAAAGACAATTACCACATGTAAGTGCAGTTGCAGTACTTGTGATTGCATATTATTACAGGTGGATTAGAACCTGATATTAACCAGAACAGTCTTGATCATCTTGCAATAAACAAGATACTTTTTTATCAATTGGTTTCTAACAGGATTAGAGGGTAGCCGCCATTTTCTAAGGTTTGTAGTTTTCAACCTTTTCATTTTATTGGTGGAATTGCAGGTTGGGTAAAGATTTTCCTTCGAACGCGAGCTCTGGGCTTTTCAGATGTGCAGTCTGCCAAGTGGACCAACCACTGAGTGATGGCTTATCAGTAAACTCAGGGCCTTATTTCTCACCCACATCAAAGCCATGGGAAGGGCCCTTTCTCTGTGCAAATTGTCGGAGAAAGAAAGATGCTATGGAAGGAAAGAGGCCGAGCAGACCCACAGTGACGACATAGTTATTCATTTGATAGCAAAGTAAATATTGGTACATTTTTCCCCTGGCAGTGTGAGCATGTTTGGTTTTTCACTTTCCGGTAGTGATTTTAATAGATGTGTAAGAAATGAGGTAGAAATACAGAGAGTAGGTGTTTTTTATTTGTTGTTTGTGGGATTCTGGTTTGTGTCTGGATATTGTACTGACCGCTGAGAAACAAAGCTGCTATCTAATCAGATAGCAGCTTTGTGACAGTTTGATTGCTAACAGTTTGAATCTGTAAGTAAAAAGCGAAGAATGCATAGTGGCATGTATAATTGCTGCATCAATTCCTGCTCTCTGAATATGCTGTATTATATAACAATGATTTTTTATTTTTTTTTTTTTACAAAATTATTTGCAAATTCAGGTGGACTTGTTCTGTATGTGGATATCTTTACATTTAAGGAGGTGTATTACTTTGTGCATTTTTTGATGCTATATTAATTATGAGGCTCCTTGGATATTTAAAGACATCACACTGGCTGGTCACAAGGTTGATAACTGTAACTTAGTTGGGAGGCCACCACTGCAGCTCCAATCCCATAGTTCCATGAATCAGTGGAATCTCCAGGCCTCGTATCAACCATAGAAGTATAAGCAGTAAATCCCCCGACTCTGACTCTAATACTACTTTAAATTCATGGATGAATCTTTCAAAAAATGGCATCAAAGGGTACCTTGGCACCTGCTTCCCTCCTCAAACTGCCTACAGAGGCTGGTTGAAGAACAATTCAAGGGAGGGTAGGAGAATCTTATCAGAGCAGTTGAGTAACATGACTGTGTTACTTATGAGTAGATATGTTAAAAGGGTGAATCATCATCAAGCTCAAGCCTAAAGCCTCCTAAAGTGAGATCAGAAGAGTAACAAATGTTTCTTAGTAAAGCACTTGGATTAATGCTGATGATTTTACAATAAAAACCTTCAGCTGGCAAATAACTGCAGAACATCATTGTTGCAATATACTCTATACCTGGGGTCTCCACAGTTTTCATTGTTGCTCAGAGGATAGGGAGTTTCAATGCCGCCACATTTGGGGCAAGCGTCGCGGCTCGACACATGGGTTAATGGAGTGGGTATGAAAAATATCACAAGCATTATCTTCACTCTTGTGCTAAGAACTGAAGATGAGGAAATCATCACAATGAAGCAAAGAAAAAAAAATGAAGTTTAGGACTTATTTATACAGCATTAAAGAGTAAGCTGTGGAAAAGAAAATAATAAAAAACCATGCACCAGGTACTAATATCACATGCAAGGAGAGTTGAAAATAATTCCAAAACCAATGAAAATGCAGTTGCAGTGTACTTGGTGCATTATCAGTGGACCTTTGATCTGACACCTGTCAGAATATTTGATTTTGGCAGGAATTTAAAAATAGTAAAATAAGTCTGGTACTGAATACAATGCTAGTCATTCTGGTTCTTTATCATTCAATTATTCAGTCATTAGTTTGGCATCAATTGAATCGAACACTAATGAATACAAAATAACCAGTGACAGATGGTATCTAATGATCTGAACACTAGTGAATAAGAAAATAAAAAATGACAGTTACATGCAATGGATCAAATAACAGCTACAATCAGACACTTACTATTAACGAAAACATGTGAAACTATGAAATGAATGTAAGAATAGTGTTCCAAGTATTGCAGAACATCTGGGAATTCATTTATAGGAAGATTATGACTATGTTCTGAGTGGCGGCCCCTAGATATTCTGAAGTAGAAGAGCGTACCGAGTCTCGCAGAACATCTAGGAATTCAGTTATAATAAGTTCCTGAGCTAGTATTGAGGCTTTATTTTTACATTATTAGGACATTATGTGTGGATGGGGTCATGTTTCCGAGGTCAATTTAACTTTAATAGTGCATACTAACTACCAATACAGTCACACAGAAGAAGCTAATAACAAGATAACTGGTCATGTGTCCACTGACAATCAACTAGGTGACTGCAATATGTTAGAAACATTAAATGTGCAAGGTCAACAGAGCTACACAAAATACAAAATCTTTACTTGGATCATCATGGTACTACTAATCAACAGTCTCAGAGCATCATGGTTTTCATAAATATGTATTATGGTCTATCATAAATACCATCTCAATTCTCCATTGAAGAGAGAGAGGGAGAGAGAGAGAGTCATAAATAATGCATTCCTTGACAGAAATAATCATATCCATAGGAGAATAAGGGGAGGAAAAGACAGGATAAAGACCAGGTCATAAACATAGACAATAAAACTACCAAAGCATCACTTTCTCTTGCCATGTTACAATCAGACCACTAAAGTGGTATTTCTATCTTACAAAAGTTAGGCTGCTCCCACTTTCCAACAAATAAGACTTCCACAATGTGTCAATGACTTTTGGCTAAAGCAATCCCTCCCCTGCCAATAAAACAAAATGTGCATTGATCAAAACATTCAGAAATTAAAAGAGAAGCTACCACATACTGCAAAATCATTGACCGTGATTGTTTGAATTAAAAGTGGTAAAACCATAAAGGTAGGCCATGCCAACCTCTGCATACATTTATGAGAGAAGAAAACTTACTCAAATCATCAAAGGATATATTACTGACGCTTTCCCCAGTCTTTACAAGGCGAAGAGTCCCTGAAATGGACATGTATAGAACTATCAAGTATCAAGGATATATGCGATGTACTGTCTGTACCCATAGTTGAGTATGAAATTACTGTCCAAATAATCTCTAAAATGAATCGTATGTATAACAAGAATGTCATTTCTCCTCTCCCTGGCCCTAAATACCCGTCTACCCGCACCATATGAGGGAAAAATAAAAGAGAATTAAACACGTTGAACACAAATGTCAAGGCAATTGTCATTGGCATGTTGCATTCCCATATTTAGGCTTCTAATATATTGGCACATTGCAATTTTGTCAAATGGAGGCACCAGTCTCTTGCGGGCCTTGCTCACAAAAATACATCACCAAAGTTTCGAATTTTTATGGTCTGAGATTCATTGAAAGATTTTTATGGCCTGAGATTCATTGAAATTTTTTTATGGTTTAAGATTCATTGAAGGGACCAAACTACTTTTGGATTGAGACATAGTTGATTTAAGTTTGGTTGAGAATTGAAAGTTTGGCTTCTCTCAACTAACATGGAAAAATAGCAGTAATCATATGCATGTGGCATCACCAGGTGCATCCAAAAGGTATAACACAAACACAGAAAACCAACAAGAAAACAAATTAATAAAATGAACAATGAGAGAGAAGAAAGAGGTAACAGAAGGCAACTACCATCATGACGAATACATATCTCTGGGATATTCTTGACTTCACCATTAATGCTGTCATTGTAAACTCTTGTTTCAATGTCACCCTCAACATAAACTGACGAGCTGTGTCAAAACATCATTTGTTAGATTACAGTACAAGGAAAAATCTTGTATCTTCTCAGCAATAAGCAGTTGTTAGAATTAATTTTCTTATAAAGTGATGCACATACTTCTTAGCAAGTTGTTTGACTGCATAAGACCCGAGTACTTCGTTATGCACAGCAATTCTATGCCACTGAACAGGTTTCGGCAAGTCTCTCGACCCTACAATTCTTTGGTCAAACATGCCCCCTGTTCCAACTGCAAAGATGGTTACAGTTTTTCCATTCCTTATGATCTTCTGCACAGGGGTGTCTTTAACTTTTCCACAAATAATTGCCTGGAAAAATTAGCTACAACTGGGGTTAAATTTTCATTTAGAGAAAAAACACCTGCATAATGAAATTAATAATCAACACTTTAATTGCCGTGAAAACTGAAGATCAGTTCTCCGGATCTGTTCTAGTGTGTCTGTATACATACATATGTTCTATATTACTAGTTTCCAAATCAGAAAAAACGTCAAATTCAACACAGCCACTAGCTACAAGGTTGAAATAAATTCAAAAGAATCTTCTGTTTCCTAAATTCACAAGACAATGCAGAAATCAACAATCAAAACAGTGAAGCAGGTTAAGAACGAGTTAAGATGATGCATGAAACTACAAGTTTCTTATTTCATAATATAAATTAGCACTGGAAAAATAACTATTCATCTCTAAATCAAACTACTGAATGAACACCCAATGCCATCATTAGTGTTGATGAGTTGGTTTCCTACAATGGCCAATGTGATATCGAAACACCCGTCCTATTCAATGCCACATAAAAACCACTACATTGAATATTTAAAAAGCTGCTAAATGTTTCTTTCTTAAATTCAATGCCAAATACCTTGTGCACACCACGAAAACCCCAACCCCTTCTAGGATCCACACCATGAGGCTGTAACTCCGGCTTACCAATAAAAGCATCAACCTCATATTCCATGTCATCCACATTCCGATCATCACTATTGCTATCAAATGAACCACTCGAGTACCACAACTTTGAGATCCTTTGCACACCCATCACTACAAAAATAACCCAAAATCGTTACAAATACTCACTTTTTTCACCCCAATTATCAATCTAAGACCAAAAGCAATTCACTGGACACTCATTCATAATTTATCTAAAAAATAGATTACAAGACTCAAACTTTATGCAGATATTCTTCAAAATGAGGATTTTACTAATCACCACAATAACTCACCTTCTTTCCCCCAATTAAGACCAAAAGCAATTCACGGGCCACGCTAATCACAAATTATCAAAAAATGATTGCTCAAAACTCTATGCAGATATTCTTCTAAATGATGATTTTACTAAACCAACAAGTAAATTTTGAAAAAAAAAAAACATTTGACTGTAAAATATATAAAATCATACAAGCTCAATGAACAAACACTTGTTTTTTGGAACGTTAGAAAGACCACCGCCAAACCACCGGACTAAACCACACGTCTGTCTAGGCTCTTACAAAGAAATGCACATCTGAACTGAGGACCTGACAACCAAATTTGAAGTCATTTGCCACTAGGCCACACCCACACTCAATGAACAAACACAATACGTACATATCAAACAACTTCACAAAACGTTATCGCAAAGGGATTTTGATCGAATCTCAGAAAAATACGTATGAAAATGCATCAATATCAAATTATATTAACAAAAAAAAGGACAGAAAGCCATCAACTTATTCATTAAAAAATTGTATAGAAAAACCTAGTGAAGAGGAGGGTGAAGAAGAAGCAGGAAGCTTGAGCAAATTAGCAAATCTAGCAGCGAGTGAACTCATTTTCAGAAAAGCAACTCAGTGAATTGCGACTTGTGTGCGTATGGAAGTGAAGAGGGCGCGAGCAAGCAAATATCAAGGGGAGAAGAAGGGTTTTAGAATTCAGAGGTTTGGGTCATGGGTTTGACCCGTTTAGTGATTGTGTTGGGCTCTACATCTATATATATGGGTTATGGATCTGTCTTTTTCGTTTTCGTTTTTCGTTTTTCGTTTTTCGTTTTTCGTTTTTGGTTTTTGGTTTTTGGTTTTTGGTTTTTGGTTTTTGGTTTTTGTTTTTTCTGAAAGGGAAATTGTTTCATTCCAAAAAGAGGCTCCGAGGGGTCAATTGATACACATAAGAGAGGAAATCGGTGGCTATCATATGAGCAGCAACATTTGATACCTTAAATTTAAACTTCTATAGAACTAAAAACACTCATCACTTTCTAAATATCTTGAACGATCCAATCAATCTCCTTTAAACTCGACACTTTCCCGGTAACCAAATCCACTATATTCTTAGCATCAGATTCATTAATAACGTGAGTCCATTTTTGTTCAGCCGTTGCGGTAATGTCAAACAGAACAGCCCTGGCTTCCAGCACCTCGATGTCATCTCCAGATTGTATCTCTGCTGCTGCAATCATCTTCACCTGGGATTGGTGATCTCTGGCCACTACTCCCAATCCTCCACTCTGATCATCTATATATTATAGGCCCCATCAATATTCACCTTCACCCAATTCGCAGCATGAGGTTCCATCCTTGCGCATCTTGGTCATCCTTATTGCAAAGTACCCAGGCAAACTTGGGAGATAGACCTCGCAGAAGAAAATTTCATAGATTAAGTAGTCACGAGCTTTACTAATGACTATGGACGAACTTGATTTGTGTTAGATAATTAGTGATTAAATTATGAGAAGAAAGGAGAATAAAGTAACCTCCCATCTAAAAGTTACAAAAGGAACTAAGTGTTTAAATAGATTTATTGCACCAATTTGATTCAAATTGATTGATAAGAATTTTGGAGGGAAATATAAATTTGATTATGAATTAATATTATATTATCAAAGATAGACACTTGAGCCTAAAATTAATTATCAATTAATATTTTTTCCGAAATTAATTATTTTAATTAATTTATGTTAACTGTTACGACATTTTAATTGGAAAAGAATTGTCTATTGTCAATGGTTGCCTAAGGTTTATAAATACCAATGAAATTCCAAAATTCAAAACATTTATTAGAAAATCTTCTCTCTTTATCTACAACTTATTTTTGTGTTCTTGGGAGAAATTTCAGATTTACTATCTTGAATTTCTGATTAGGTTTTGTAGAAATCCTGGAGGGATACTGCCATAAACCCGGAAGCACTTATAGTGGGGACATTAATTCATTAAGGATAGTGACTACACTATCAAAGCGTAATTTACTTCTGCTTCCATTATTTCTAACAATTTATTGGTCTGAAATATAAGGTCTGGTATAATGTGGCAAAATGTGACTAGCCGCTAGCAGTAAAGGTACATTACCGCAAATGTGCAAAATAGCATACGACAACACTTATAGTGCTTGCAGTAATGCATGCAGTCGCTGCAAATGTGTATGGCTTGACACTAACATGGCTAGTCTCATACTCATCTCGCGACACCAATTATGATGACTGATTGTCGTGTAGACATGATCATCTTACTATTAGCGACATAATCGCGTAATGGATTTTGATGATGCAACGAGAGTAAAGTCTTCGACGCACAAAAGCGAGACAATAAAAAAAGATATCGAAGCACACGATGGTGAAGAGCGAATAATGTAAAGACTTGCATACATTGAAGATTTTATATGAAGTCTTAGCTTAGGGCTCTAATTGTAATGTGATTTGAGTATTCAAGTGCTTAAGCTCATAGGAAACATGAACATTCACTTGGATGCATTAAGTTCATGTACAAAATGCATTAAAACCTTCATACTTGCATTTTTGGTACAGAGACCGACATATCGGTCCCTTACCGGTGTCCATACCGGTTAGATGCTGAGTTTTGCATGCTCACTGGAACCGGCACGGACCTTACCGGTCCCATACCAGTCACCATATCGGTGAACCTATGAATTACATGACTATTGGAACCGGCACACACCAAACTGGGTTCCATACCGGTGAGCCTAACGACTAGTTCCTTTGCTGGAACCGACATGACCTAAACCGATCATTATACCAGTGACCATACCGGCCTAACAGATATATCTTCAACGATAATATAGCCGTTGATACCCATTACTATACCAGACAGGCATACCGGTATGTGGAGACCGGCATACCGGTCTCAGACAGCAAAGTTGGGGCAGTCTTACATTTTATTATAAATAGAGCCCCAATTCTTTTTTACTTGGTTAGAAAACTTGAAAACCTTCATAAACATTTTACCAAGACAAAAACAATAGTGTTTCTAAACCTTCATATTCATAAACACTCATTCATCAAGCTCACACACACTACACCTTTATATACATTTGTAGTGAGCTTAGATCACTTGGGTAATCAACTCACACAATCTTCTTTATCATTGTGAGTGCCCAAGTGTGTTTACAAACTTCTTATACAAAACACTTGCAGTTTGTGAAATCCCATTGTTTGGGTAATTGTAAAGGTTTGTGAGTGCGCTTACGTAGAAAACTCATTGTAAAGGTTTGTAGTGCACCTTGCGTAAAACTCTTGGTTACGAGTGAGCCACGAAAAAAACTCGGTTCATAGTGAAAAGCTTCAAGCGCGGCTTGGGGGAGTGGACGTAGGCATTGTTGGTCGAACCACTATAAATCTCGGTGTCGTTTTCTCTATCCTTATACTCTTTACATATTGCAAGTTTAATGTATTTATATGCTTATTACTTAGAAACTTGCATATAGGTGATATATCGAAATAGAGAAAATCAACATAAGGCTTAATCGGTAAATTTAGTTAAAATCGGCAAATATTTTTATTTCTGCATATTTTAGCTGTAACCCAATTCACCCCTATTGGGTATAGAGTTTGGTTTATCGCTAGTGCACTTACCGGTCATATAGACATGATCATCTTACTGTTCGCATAAACATGATCGTCAACCGTATATCATCCCCCATCATCATCTTACTGCCTGAAGCTATTTTAATAAATTAGATTCACACAAATGGTGCTTGATTCATGAGAACAAGGCCTGAAGCCATTTTGCAACATGCAGAGCTGAAGCCTTTTCAATATGAATATTGCCACAACCTGTAGTTGTAATATGCAACATAAAGTTTTATGGTATTATTAAGTCAGAATCTGAAATTCTGAATTTTAATTTTAAAATTTGACGATGTAGTTGTAACATATTTCCCTGCTGCAGCCCATCAATATGTTGGTAAGATCTCCACCATCCTTCAGCTCTTGCTGAAACAGAGCGTCGGTCAGCCTCTAGAACTTTCATCACAAAATCATTTCTGCTTCCCCATATTGTCCAAATCAAAATCGTAGTTTATTCAAGCTCACTGACATACATATTCTTCACGGTAAGCATGATAAAATCAGCTAAGCTACCCTTGCTTTTGATGTTATTCACTGCCTGTAAGAAAATCGCATTCCAACAGCCCTTACATACTTTGCAATGGAAGATGGCGTGCTCGATATCCTCTGTTTTACACTTGCATCTGGAACAACAACCACTCTGAAGAACTCTTTGCTGAAAGAGATTAGCCGCTGTAGGAACCTACCCATGGACACATCTCCAAAGGAAAATCTTCATCTTTGCTGGCACATTTATCCCCCATATAGTTTTCCAAATGTCATTTCCCTGCGAAGTTACGACTTACGTCGTGGGGATCCTTAGAAGGTCCCTCTTGGGGATCCTAGGCGTAGGGATTTTGAGAATTTCTTGAATATCCCGGTTCTAAGAAGTGTTGTTTTAGCAGAGACTCATTCCACCCATTGTCATTCCTTAGTAGTTGTTTTACCTTTGTGTTTGCTACCTGATTCCCTTCTCTAACACATTTCTCCCCCAAATAATGGATCTCCATATGAAGGATGGATTGTTCCCAACAGTGGCATGAAGAAAGTTACCGATTTTGTAATACCGAGCCTTCAAGACAGCCGCTACCAATGAGTTCGAGGATTGAAGAAGTCTACATCTCTGCTTAGCTAGAAGTGCTTGATTAAATAGCTCTATATTTCTGAAACACATGCCCCCTTCCGCCTTTGATCGGCACATCTTGTCCCGACTGGACCAATGGATTTTTCACTTAAGTTTCTTTTGAATTTCGTCGCAAATACCCCCAGGGATCCTAAAAACACTCATAGCATAAGTGGGAATCGCTTGAGCGACAGAGAAAAGCTTACTCTGCCAGTTGCTCAGCTTGTTGACCACTCTATTCTTAACTTCATTCATTGAATAAGCTCTTCTTCTTTCTGCTAATCATTGAAGGGATCCCGAGATATTTCTCCTGAGGGGTTGTAACGCTCAACTGAAACATACTTTTGATACTTTCTACTATTTGAAGCTTAGTATTGGGGCTGAACATTATAGATGACTTCTTATAATTAAATATTTGTCCCGAAGCCTCTGCATAAATCTGGAAAAAAATATTTTGAGTTCATTGCAATCTTTCTCTATAGCTCTTGTGAATACCAGACTGTCATCCGCAAAAAGCAAGGATGAAGTAGTAATGCAGTCGGTAATAATCCGAATCCAATGTGTGGTGATCCCCATTTTTCCAAGAACTCGTTCCACAAAAATCTATTCAATTCAGTCAAATGCTTTAGTTATGTCCAACTTAAGAGCCGCTAAACCAATTCTCCACTTCCACTTATTCTTCAACTTATGAACACACTCGTATCCTACCACGTTGTGGTCAGTCCAGCCTATTAGCTATGCACTTCACAATCACCCTGTAAATCACATTACACAAGCTGATCGGTCTGAATTGCGAGATGGCTTTCGGTTGACGTGAGCTGATTCAAACACGTCTCAACTGTAACATCAAGTCATTTATGATATAGCATCAAGTCAATTCTCTATACAATCTTAATTTTATAAATCACTTTATTAACAATGTGAAAAACAAATTATTTATACAATGCTCATGATCCGTACTTTTAAAAAGAGGACCTTGTTAGTTAAACTACTGCAATAAATGAAACTCATTCAACACCTTGCTAAATTTTTGGCACTGAATTTACTTGCATCACATTGTAAACTCTAGACAAGAAGCTTGGAAATAAAACCAATGGACTCCCCCATAAACATAAACATAGTCAAGAGTCGGAAACTTTGAATCATGTGGAAAATTCTCTCAAACTCAACTTCACTCACTTTGATGCAAAGACATAACCAATCCAACTGTACCAAATCTTGAGTGTGAGAATTCTAAAGTTGCTCGCTTGAGACTACAAAAAAATATTCTCAGGTTTTGCCATACATATAACAATTTGAAAAAATAAGATGTAAATCCCAAATAACTATAGCAAGTCTCAAGTTTCCAAACTTAATACCCTAAATATTATTTCATTTGAGCTCGTATCGCATGTTTCGGTATGAAGTCAAAATGACATATTGAAGCATCGGCCAGGATCATCCTGATCAAAGTTGAAAAATCAACGTGCTCTGGATGACCTTGAGCTGCCACCAGGACGCCACCTATCACCAGGTGGGCCTGCACGATCATCTGGCCTGCTGCCCCACCGTTCAGTTTCAGGTGGAGCCTGACCGAAACCTTCGGTCCGTCCGCTGCCCCATCGACCAGAATCAGGTTCAGGTGGGGCCGCCTGCCCAAAGCCTTCACTTCGCCTGGCACCGCTGCCCCATCGATCCTCAGACTGAGGTGGTGATTGCCCTGTGCCGGCAACTTCAGTTATCCCACGCAGGTGTCTGGGGACGTATTTTCCAGGGGCTGGTGCAGCTGCAGCAGAAGCAGCAGTTCCAGGCTCTGATACACGAACAGGAGGCTCGTAAGGTTTAGAAGCCCCATCAGATGACCTCCCCAAGAGAGCTTCTCTTCTGAGCCGCTCTTTTTCTTCCAGCTCTTGCTCTCTTTGCCTCTGTTTTTCAGCAATCTCATCCAATTTAGCCTTACGTTCAGCTTCTTCCTTTCTTCGTCTCTCAGCTTCTGCACATTCCAGGATAGAAATAAGCAAAATAAAACAAAAAGAATTAAAGAAACGAAAAAAATAATTGAAACTACTGGAGGGAAATAATAATAATAATTATTATTATTATCATGGGGGATGTGAATAGATTATCTTCGAGCAAGGAAATTATGAGTAGAGTGTAGGACTCAAAAAAGAATTGATAATAAACATAGGAAAACATCACTATACAAAGGAGAAAAGCCATATGACAATTCGTGATAGAAGTGTAGGACTCAAAAAAGAATTGATAATAAACATAGGAAAACATCACTATACAAAGGAGAAAAGCCATATGACAATTCGTGATAGAAGTGATACCAAAAGCTTTACTAAAATAAATTTTCAAAATCTCTCAGAGGCCTTGAGGGCACAACATATATACATATATATAAGAACATATATAAATACCTTCGTGCTTACGAGCTTCTTCCTCCTCATGCAGCCTTTTGATTTTCTCTTCTTCAGACCTAACATAGAATATCTTCTTTCTCTTAACCTCCCTATCCTGTTTTCGGGCCTGAATAATTAGGTTGATTCTCTCCTCCCTCTCTACTTTGTGCCTGTCGAACTCAGCTCTGCGACGGTTCAGCACTCTTTCCTGGAATATGTTCTGAGAAATAAAAGACAGCAATTTTGGTTATCAGTGCCATGTCTAAAAGCCAGCCCCCAGTTGAAAAGGGTCGCATTAACTGGCAAAAGACAAATTAGAACTAATGAATAAAACGAGTTATCTCCATTCAAGGAACACACACCTTGTTGTCCACCATCCTTGAAAGCCTATTCTTTTCCCTAAGGTCCCCATCATGGCGTTGCCTGCTCAACTCAACCTCTAACTGCAAACCAAGAAAGGAAAATTAAGACTTCCTCTTAAAGGGCAACAGATAAATAAATCAGTCACAGGGACATTCTTGAGTAAACAGAAACACATTATCACAATAAATTACAACACAACTTGAATACAGTGAAAAAAATAAAGTGAAAAACTTGCCAAGGGGTATGTATATCAAATGCAAGTGTATGGGAAAAAATCAAATACATACCTGTTGTTCGCGTTCATGAAGCATCTTCTCCTCCTCCAATCGTCGTTGGAAAGCAGCTTCCACCAAGGGGGCAGCCTCCTCTCTTTTTGCTCTCTCCAAATAATCCATTGTTTTCGCCAGTTTTTGCAGCTTTTTCTCCATCTCTTGCCTCTCCCTGAGCTGCTCAATCATGGCTCGTTCCATCAAAGTTTGTTTTGTTACTTTTTCCTGCATTTAATAATAGAAACGGAAATGCAATGGTCAATATTCCCATCCTATCCAAATAACTTACTGTGTACCAAATTTTAACTCACCCCCTCTAGGATTGGCTTTTTGCCTCCCTTCTTTTTACTGCGCTTCTCAGCTTCCTCAAGCAGTGCTTGCGCTTCTTCCAGTTCTCGCTCCTCTATTTCTCTGAGGATCCTTTGATTTTTCCTTTGCTCAAGTTCAGCTGCAAGCCTCTTCTGCTCAGCCTCCTCTGTTATCTTTTGTTGCTTTAGCCTCCTAGACTCCTCTTCACGTTCCTTGAAAGCAAAAAAATAATAATAATAATTACAAAATTCCTTGATTTCCAGACAACAATTAAAAGATCAAAACGGCGAGCCATCAATATTAAGGAAGCAGTTTAGATGGTAATACCATTTCAATAAGTTGACGTTCATGCTCTTCCTTCCTTTTCTCAATGATTGATTTCCGAGCAAGAAGTCTTTTGTGTTCCTTATCCACAACCTCCCCTAAACCAGACAACATTTCACCTAGCTTCGACACTTTATTTGAAGGAGGATATATCATGGACCTCACTTTATTTAAAAACTCAGCAAAAATGGTCAGATGATCCCTTAGACCATCAGATTCGAGGCCCTGAAAACGTCACAAAAGTAAACAAAATCATATCATAGATCAAAAATAGATAAAAGGTAATCAAGACATCCAAAAGTATATGCACATAACTCACCAGATTACCAAATACTACAACCCCTCTCATATGGTCAATTTTCATAGCTATAAAATTATATTGTACAGCTTCAACAGAAATCTTCTCCACGACAGAGAAATCGAAAAAGGGAATCATCTGAGATAAACTCTCGATTATCATCATCTGATACACCCGAGACACCTGGAAAAGCATAGAGAAAAATTGAAAAGCACAAAGTATTAATGACCAAAAACAAGGGAACAATAAGCATAAAAAATTTGAAAAGAAACTATAAAAATGAGTTTACCTGTTGAAGCAATCTCAGGGTAACAAGCTTTTCAAGGGCAGGAATGTACCGGGATATTTGCACTTCTGGTACAGAAGAAGCTGAAGCAAGCTTACCACCTAACTTTGAGATTTTAGCCAACAAAGGCTGCACCTTTGAGGCAAGATCTAAAGGAAGAAAATCATGCTCTAAAAGAAGGTAAAGGTCTTTCACTTCCTGAGTTACACAACTCATTACACCCTTGGAGACCTGATGAAAGGGAAACCAATTTGGATAACAGTCAGAAACTAATATGCACACTAAGAATTATTCAAAAACCAACACAAGCAGGGTACAACTTTATTTCCTCTTAAACCAGGCAGAAACTTGTATTTTATCCCCTCTTTTAAGGGCGTGGAGTTCTAGAAAGTGAAATGAACATAAAAACCCAGTATGTGTAAATCAAAACAAATAAAAACTGACTGCTCTGAACTTACCAATTCGGAGAGGAGGGATGATCTCGAAAGCTGCAAGAAATATGAATCATCAGACGAGAGGCCTAAACAAAAAAAAAAATAAATTGCTTTAAGGTAAATCAAATTGAATATATCATATTACCGTTTCTCTATTATCAAGTTTAGGATCAAGCTCAAATCCTATAAGATTAGCCATCCTCAAGTTGCGCTCTTTCTCATTATCAAGTTCCAAATGAGATGCAGTGCGACTGCGATCATAAGGGACCACCAGAAGTGTAGCCAAAACAACAGATGATGCTATTAGCTGCAAATCCTTCAGGCTTAAATTCTTATTGTACGTTTTCTGGAGTGTAAAAAGCTTGAACCATGCATAAGCATGATAAAGATGACTTGACGATATCCAGAATATCTCTGTTAGCTTGGCATAATAAACAACTAGCAAGGATGGCTTGGGAGTTTTCTTAACCATGCACATCAAACCATGTATATCTTCAACGGAGTAAAAAGCTTCCTGCAGAAAACAATTGAGAATGGATTAAAAAAGTGAGAAACGTCCATTAAAAAATACAGATGGAAAATTTCCGGAAAGAATCCATGCCTTACGATAAGATAAATAGCACATATACAAAATAATTCATACAGACCTGCCAGAGCTCGAGGTCAGTAGCAACCTTCAGCTGCTCAAATCTGGTGTCAAGGTAGAGTTGCAAACTCTCAGGTGCAGAAAGGTCAGGCCGATCCCTTTGATCTCTGTACTTGTTAAGGTTCAACAAATGGTTCCTGATAATTTCACAGAGTCTACGGAACTCAGTTTTCCGCTTGTACTGCTTGCAGAATTGGAAGGCGCGGTGTGCAGTCATCTACACTAGACATGAAAAGCATATTAAACTTCCATATTTCTCTGATTTTCTAAGTAGATTGTTTAAATACTCACTTTAAACTTAAAACTTAAAAGAAATTTAAGTTCAAGCAGAAAATACCGCATATAGTGCCTCCAACTTTGAGTTATTCCGCAATATTTCAAGCACTGTTCTATAAGTCTCCCACAAAAACTTGAACCAAGGTGTAACAAGTTCTCGATCAGACCTATCCTTTCCCTTCTCTCCACTAACATAACTAAGCATCAGATCTTCTGGCCTTTTATCTGCTTCAAGGTCATCAACATCAAGAGCTTCTTCAAGAGCTTGTGCCTGACTGCGTGCCTGCTCTGCCTTCTCGGTAGACAGATGCATGAAGTGCTTGATGACCTCCTCTAAAGAACTAACATTAACTTGTTGACAAACAATGCGGTACTGAATTAGACCATCCTTCGCAAACTTGCCTCTCCGCATGTCAACACAAAGCTCTACATACTTAAACATGATCTTTTCAAGTGTCTTCTGCCATGCTCGGTGCCTTTTAGAAGTAATAAGATTGTGAAGAACTTGTAAAGCATCTTGCTTTTGGCCAACATTGATCAATGCTACATCAAAACATCACATGAACCAGATCAAACACATTGCAAGGTACAAGACAGTGTTCACATCAGGCATTCTAGTGTTAGCATGTCAACCGAAACATGTCAACGCCAATGTAAAAAATATTTATAGCAAATAAATTTTTTCTGTAAAACTATACATATCAGAGACAACAGCGGGGAAAATAGTAGTAAAAACTGACCTTCAGCTTGATTCAACGCGGCCTCTGGTTTGGCATAATTCGCCATGATTGATCTATATTTTGGAGCCCAAATCTAGAAGCCTTAATCAAAACCTGTACAATATTACAAATAAACAATATTAATTAAATCCAAATATTAACTTATCATTCACTCGCAAAATCAAACCCATCAGCGAGCACAGTGCAACTTAAGACGCAAACCTAATTGTCCATAGAAATATTTAAAAAAAAAAAAAGTAAAATAACCCACGTTTTATGCTTCGTTTGGATATATTAAAATTGCAAGCTCTAAATCCTAACACAACACGCCAATTTACTCGCAATACTACGAGTAAAAATTCAAACTTCACAAGTTAAATCGAAAAAAAAACGAAACCCAGATCTAAAAAGCTTTAGTATTAGGAATTTATCAAATTATATCGATAAAGCAATAGCAAAAAACTAATGGGTCAATAAAAATTTTTAAAATATGTAAATTTATGATTTTTCTTATTTTAAGGGGAAAAAAACACGATAGAGCTGCGAATGTACACAAAGAAAGAGAGAGACCCACCTGTAGAGACGTCGTGAGAAAGAGAATGATGAGAGTGGCCGCTTGCTCCTCGTTATTCTTCTTTACAGAAGATAAAAGCAAGCCTAGGGCTCTACAGATTTGTGTAAACAGCTTTGTCTGATTTTTGGATTTCCGTTTTTCTACCCTCAAAACGCCGTTTTATTTGTTAAAAAGGCCCAATTTATTTAATGTCTTGGGCTCAAAATCAGAATTTTAGGGCCCATTTTCTTTGTTTGGTTAAAAAAAATCATATTGATTAAAATAATTAGTAAAATAATTAACATTTTTAACTTCAATTTTTCTATTATATTTGTAGATTAGTGTGTATCGGTATAGTTATTCTCTCATGCGAGCGTTCAGTGGCGTATCCGGAAATTTCAGTCAGTGGGGGCAAAAATTTTTTCTTACTAAAATAATATATAATGAATTCATACATATTTTTTGAAATTATAAGATGATCCATATACTTTTGAAAATTATGAAATAGCCCATAGTTTCTAAACTTATAAATTAACCCAAAATTTTCAGAATTATATTTTTATCCATAATTTCTAAAAATAACAATTTACCCTAAAAATTTAAGTAAAAATTTATTTTTAAAATTATGTATTTTAAGTTTATGTAATATATTATATACTAAATTTCCGCTAATTTATTATAGATTTAATCACTTTTTTAATTAAATTATTAAAAGCCTAGTGTTAAAATATAATATTTGTGCTTTGAACAACTATAAATAAAAAATAAATATACAAAAATATATACAAAATAATTATATTTATATTAATATGTAAATATTTTACACATAACAACTATATACGATGTGGTTTAGTAAAAGAATCACTATAAATATATCAATAAATTAGAAGATCAATAACCAAACATAAGTATAAACATAGTTATTTTTTTTTTTATTTAAATGTAATGGAATCCCTATTTTTTTGCAAATGGAAAAACACATAAATGAGTGGATTTAAAATGAAAAATAGTCAATTATCTATACACATACAAATTAAATATAATTATTTTAAATATGTTTAAGAAATAAGATTGATGTAAAAGTGTATTGAAATTTTTTTTAACTAATTTGGGCTTTGGCCTACATATTATATTAAAAAATACAACTCAAAAATTAATAAATAATGTATTTATAGGTGTTGTTTAATTATTTAGATTTTCTAATATATATATATATATAATTTATAAAAGGAAAAAAAAATAGTGGGCCCAGTGGCTCCGCCACTGCGAGCGTTGGCATGAAATTTTCATGCGGAAAGGCAAGACACTACACATAATGAAAACAAGTGATAATCTTGTCTATCGAGTATCTTTTTTAGCATTACAATTCCACGGCCAAATATAAGAATCAAGATTCATAAGGTTTTGACAAAGAGCATACTGAGAACAAGTTATGATCAGTGCAATAGGCACACGAATAAATGGAGTAATGCACTGGAAAAGCTTTTCGGGGTTGGTTTGATTTTCGGCTAGTGTTTTTTTTCACAAGCAAAGAGAAGAGGCTTGCTCTTCAAATGCCGGCAAAAATTGTATGGTTTGCAGCAACGGGGAAATGATTGGATTTGATTATATGGGATCGGTTGAGAATATGAACAAATGCAATGAAACGGTTGTTAATGGTGAAGTTATGTTAGGAGATTATGAGCTGAAGCTAGCATGTAAGTAAAGTGAAATTGATAATAATTATTAGTTCAGGAGGCGTTACCTACCATATAACAAATAATTAGGAGGCTTAACATACCATATAACAATACAATAATAATTAGGAGGCTTAGCCTACCATAAATATTATCAATAAAATAAAGCAATGAAAAGCAGATTTAACGTGGTAAAACCCTCAATATAAGGTAAACATCCACGGGCAAAAATAGAAGGATTTCACTATGGTGGAAAGAATTTTACAATCTCTCTCTAAACTCAAGGAGTGAACAATCTCATACTCTCTCAGAATAGGAGAACAACTCTCTCACAAACTCTTAAGAAGAATTGAAGAACTATATTTTATCTCTTAGAATACAGAGGATTTGGTTGAGAATGGGAAGAAGAAAATAATGAAATGAAGCCTCTATTTATAGGCATGAAATTCACTGTGCAAATAGTGAATTCTATTTTTTTATTATTTTCTTTTTAAGCATGTGAGACCCACCCATAATTTTTAATTTATAAAAATAAATCATTGCACCGAAAGGTGCAATGATTTGTTGACTTTTAACAATTCTCTCACTTGGAAACTTGATTGATAACCAATCAGTTTCCACACCATCCATTATACTTTGCCGTCTTCAAACTGCTTACGTTTCTGCTAAGCTATAAGAGGATATACACCATATAAACTTATCTGCATTGATAGGCTTGGTCATTACGTCTGTAAGATTTTCATTGGTGTGTACTTTCATAAGTCTACACTGTCTTGTTCCATTACTTCACGAACAAAATGGTATTTTTTATGGAGTTAGTGCTTGGAGTGCCAATCCAATTTGTACATTTTATTATTTATTAATAAAATAACTACATTTTTCATACATTTTATTATTTATTAATAAAATAACTACATATTTCATTTCATACATCATTGATGGTATTGTTAGTATGCTTATTAGATTGATGTATAGATATGCTAAGAATGACATCGACCTTCGAATAGTTTTGACACTGGGTGTAAACTATTCTTAAAGTAAATATTCATAGTCGTTGGTTTTGGAATACGGTCGAATTCCTATAACATAGAAGACTAACACATGTCGTATATTGGAATTTGAGTTCCAATGGTTTAACAAGATATACCATGAGTTTTGGAAACTCGTATAGATATGTGGGTATTCGTTGAAGCGAATATTGAATGACTCATAAGTGATTCCTAATAGTTGGAAGTACACACCACCGTCAATAGGAATCTCCTCGAGTCGAGTAGCATATGTAATCCTTTGACTATAGGATAACATTGATTTTGTGTGAGATCCTCCACACTTAGATGTCATGTATGTCAGAAACATTTCATGATATGGCCTCTATATGTTCGTTGGGTGTGGACCGATGCACTCAGTAATCAAGTGCGAAGCAAGATAGGATCCGTCGATTCGTATGTGTACCATAAGGGGTTTAGGTATCCATGTTAGTAAAGTCACGATTCTTAAAGCTTTGGCCAAAGTCGATCACTTATGGTGGATCGCATCAGTTATGAAGAATCGTGGACATGTCGACATGAGATGTGCATCTCGGAAACTTGACGGTGTATTCTATGTTTCCTAAGCACAACTCGGATAGCCTAAGACGAAATGATTGTTAAACATACGTGATGACCTCGACTTGCATAGTTCAGAAAGGTCGTTCATGTTCTTCGCGAATTCGGAGGTGGCCGAATTGCGTACATATTAGCTAAGCTTATATGACGAACATGTCTGAACTTAGAGAGTCCCAATATAAAGTGTACTCGTTGAGCACTTTGGTAGCCGATTATTTTTTATAAAAGATAATATTCGATATTATATTTATCAACTAAGATAATCAAGTGTTATTGGATAACATTGATTATTTACTTTGACCTAATTGGATTAATTCAATAATTACACAATGGCTTAATTTTAAAATCATAATTATTTCTACCATTTGAGGATATTATGATAATTGTAAGTATGTAATAATATGTGGTTTTGGCTTGATTTAATTGGATTAAATCAAAGTGACAAACATTGAACTAATCCATTTCATAATCCTTGGATTGATTTAATTGGATTAAATTAAAGTGAGAGACAATAGAGATTAGTCACACCTAATTATACATATTTGGACAAATTAGATTAAGCCTACTTAAAAGTTGATTACAATTTTTATTAATTAAAAATTGACTAGCTTTAGGAAGGTTTTAATGACAAGTAAAAAAAATACAAGCAAATTATTAGAGAAATTAGTCTAAGTTAGAGAAGTGTTTAGAGAAGCTTGTGAGGTCTCTAAAACATTTCATTAAGGAGAAATCAAGATTAGATCTTGAAGTGAAGCTTGCTTGCGTTGGAAATCGAGATTGGATCTTGAAGTCGAGCTTGCACACTTTGGAGGTTCTCCGACGATTTCAACAAAGGAGAAGTAGATTGGATCTTGCATCAAGCTTATTAGGTAATGTTTGATATTCTCATAAGCTATGTTTATTTATGTATTAGATGTATGATCACATAGCTTAATGTTGAAATAAAGCTAATAAATTTTGTTAGGATGCTTTGAAAGTATAAATACAAAATGTTTGTAATTAGGTCAAAATGTTCATGTTGGACATGAGACAATTAATTAGAGTTTGGAACTCTAGATTAAAGCTTAGAGCTATGGCTACCATTCTAGAATCACTTAACCACCTTTGGTGACCTAGAATTGTTCACGAGACATTTGTTATTGGGATTCTAATTTGGTTTGTGTAATGGATTCAAAATTTACGCAAATGCGTATTTAGAATAAATTTCCGTTTTTGTAAAAAATATTTGATATTTTGAAAAACTTGATTTTTATTCTATAACATGTGTTAATGTTGGTTTTGAAATTAAAAATTAATTTTGAGTGCTTTTTAAGTGTTTATGGAAGACCGGAAGCTATTAGGGTTATAGACCCTAATAGCACCAGCTCTCTGGATATTTTCCAGAGAGCTGAGCTTTTGAAACTAATGAAAAAAAATAGTGATCAGCGCTACAATGAATGGAAGACCGGAAGCTATTAGGGTAATAGACCCTAATAGCATCAGCTCTCTGCAAATTTTCCAGAGAGCTGAGCTTTTGAAACTAATGAAAAAAAATAGTGATCAGCGCTACAGTGCGTGAGCATTTTATTTTGCTTCATTTTTGAGTTTCTGAACTCCGATTCAGTCCCGATTTTTTCCCTATACACTCGTAATGAAATATAATATTTCATTAAGAGATTTAAAATTACACCCATACTTGATATCCATGGGTTAGACTCATTTCCGCTGCCCGAGGCACCGATCCGACCTAGGCGTTCCACAACTGCCCCAACAGAATAGTATCAGTAGCAAAGGCTTAACCACACAACACATGTTTTTGAATCTATGCCATAGAAATTTTAACTTAATTATGCATAAGATATATTGGATATGTATTTCATGTTTTAAATTAAAACTTTGACCTAATTAAGTTAATGACTTGATTGTCATAAATCTCTCGTAATTTGGTGATTACTTTTAAGTAATAATATTAATAATATTGGAGCATTATTGGATGGTCCGTCTTGTCAATACAGAAATGAATGTGTTCTTACTACTTATATCCAATATCGTCATTAGTGTGAGGATAAGAAACGGTTCAGGACCAAACTATGAGTCACATGAAGTGATTGACCTTGGAGGTCTACTTAATGAGTTTATAAAGGCCAATATCGTCATTAGTGTGAGCCTGGAGTAAATGTCATGGGATCCACTTCCCGCTATGAAATTTTGATAGTCAAATTTCTATTTTTCAGTTAAGGGAGATTACAGAATTACATAAAGTAGTGGGAATGCACTAATAGATTTAAAATTCCATAATCAATTAGTGTTATCACTTTAGAAATGAAAAATGTTATGCTACTACTCAAAAATATTGTCTTGTAGATGGATGCCGCTAATCCATTGATGAAACTTTTGGATTCTTATAAGCTAAAAGGAGCCGAGAACTATTTTGAATGGGAAATGAACATACGCCTTGTCTTGGAGTATGAAAAGTTGACTTATGTCACAATCAATCAACTGCCCGTTGATATCGATCCTGACTCCACTCCAGAAGAGTGAGAAACTTTTGATAGATGGAATGATGATAACCTGAAGGTGAAATCCTACATCTTGGGATCGATGGTTTCAGATTTGTTGAGACAATACATTGAAGTACCAGATGCTTGGAGCATCATGCGAACACTCAAGGAGTTGTTCGAGGCAAATCAAGATATTGAACTTTATCAAAGGTCTAAGGAATTATTCTGTGCTGAACTCAAGGAGGGAGGAGCTATCAGCACTCATATTTTGAACATGATCGACTAGATTCGATATCTGGAACGACAAGGCATTGTGTTTGATTAACGACTGGGTCGTAATTTGATTCGGTCTTCTTTGTCTGGTTCTTATGCTGCATTTGTATTAAATTTTCATATGCATTCGATGCAAGCCACATACGAAGAACTTTATAACATGCTACGCACGACGGAGCAAGATTTGAAGAAAGACAACTCCACCATGTAACCCCACAATGTATCTCCATGGTGGAGTTGGCTCTTCAAAGACTTCTGTGAAGTCAAAGAAAATAATGATGATGAAGAATAAGCTATCAAAGAAAAGCTCCAAGAAGCGAAAAGGCGCAAAACCGAAAGTAGCTTGTCATCAATGTCTACAATGCAAGAAGTCTGGACACTGGAAGAAGGACTGTCCAGAGCTAAAAGGAAAAGCATGACCCTCAGGTACGCTTTGTATTTTTCCAATTATTGATATCTCATTAGCCTTAGATGCAAATAATGGATGAGTGTTAGACACTAGCAGTCCTACTCATATTTACAATTCTCTGCGGGAAATGAGGATTAAAATAAGGCTGAATAAATGGGAGATCTAGCTTAGAGTTGGCAATGGCAAGACATTGGATGTCAAGGCCATATGAAATGTTGTTCTAGATCTCCTAAATAGATGTAAATTAGATTTACATGACTGTTATTATGTTCCCCCACTTATCAAACAAATAATATCACTGCCAATATTAGATAAAGAGAGATATAAAATAAACATTAAGGATGAGACTTTATGTTTGTATGATAAAGAAAGTTTATTGAAATGTGAATGTTCTTTATCAAACGGTCACTATATTTTGGAAACATATAGATATGTCTTTAATATAGAGAAAAAATACAAGTATGAAGTATGGACTAAATAATACTGAATTATGGCATATGATATTAGGCCACATAAGTGTTAGACGTCTATCTAAATTGGTAAATGATGGTTTGATTGAAAATATTACCTTAGATCCTTATCCGATTTGTGAGTCATGTATCCAAGGAAAGATGACAAAGGCCCCATTTCAAGGTGTTGGACACCGTGCTGGAGATTTACTGGAGCTAATTGACCGGCGTAAACACACACGTATAACGCAAGCGCACATATCGTTCAAGTAGTATAAAAATATCGATCCCACGATGACTTAATTCCTACTGTTGTTATTAATTGTTGAATCTATTTATTTACAAATATCTAATTAAATGGAGAAGAGAGTGATTGTTTGATTGATTGGTTGAATGTGGATTTGCTAAATTAAAATATACAAAATAAACAAAAGAAAATACTAAGGAAAATAACAAAAGATACATAGATCTAAATTGTCAACCGACCAATATAGCGGTATCCTTTATTAATCAGTATTTTAATTAGTAAATATATTATTTTTAAGGGAGATTAAGCTAAATAGCAACAGTAAAAGAATTACCTTTCACCCTAGCTGGGGAAATTATTTCCTCATGAATAGTAAAAACTGTAAAAAGTAAAAAAAACTAAATTACTATTATTACAAATGGTAATTAAAATTAATTACAAACTAAAAAGTAAAAATAAAATAAAATAAATAAAATAAATAAATTTTAGAGAGAGAAACTCTCTCTTCATCAAAAAGATGAGAGAGAGAGAGGCACGCACAATTCAGAAATTCGCGCCTTATTTATAGAAATTTTTGTCTCCAGCGTCGCGACGCTGGAACAGTTGGCGTGGCTCACTGAGGAGGCGACACGTGGCATGGCGGCTGACTGTTCACCCGACACGTGGCAAGGCGGCTAAGACTCAATTATTGTGATGACGTCATTGATGACGTCATGCTGACGTGGTGCTGACGTGTCGATGATGTGGCGAAGACGCGTGTTGCAATTGTCGGCACAATAGGATTGCGACATGTGGCGACACGTGTCACGTTGTGATTGGCTGATGCTGACGTGGCAAGTTGACCTTGTGACGTGGCTGATGACGTGGCGTGACACATGGCGAAGTTGACTCGTTGACCGCTGACATGGCTGATGACGAGGCGACACGTGTCAAGTCTGAGTGTCGGCAGCATATGATGATGACATGTGGCACAGCGCACGTTAGCAGATTCGTTGTGATGGTGACACGTGGCACGGTGCATTTTAGCAAAGTCAAACTTCTCAAATTCTGACCTGTTGACCTGGCGCACGTTAGCAGATTCGGCGCATGCTGGCCGTCGCGACGCAGAAGGTCTGGGCGGCGCGACGCTGGAAATTACCGAAATGCCCTTTTTCGCCAATTTTCACTGTTTTGCTCCAAATCACCTCCAGAATGTCCTAAAACTTTATTTATCTACAAAATAACACAAAACACATCAAAATATTCACAAAACTCAAGAAACTATACAAAATATTAGATTAAATGAGTGGGAAATAGTGATATAAATACCATGCATCACTAATACACAACGATGTATGTGGTCCATTAAATCATGCCGCTCATGATGGTTCGACATACTTTGTAACTTTCACAGATGACAAGTCTAGATATGGATATGTCTATATGATGAAACATAAGTAGGAAATATTTGACAAGTTCAAAATATTCCAAAACGAAGTAGAAAAACAAACCAGTAAATTCATCAAATGCCTTAGATCAGATCGAGGCGGTGAATACATGAGTGAAGAATTCATAAATTATTTAAGGGATAATGGAATTCTCGCCCAATATAGCCCACCAGGAACACCTCAACACAATAAAGTGTCTGAGCGTAGAAATCGTACTTTATTGGATATGGTGCGAACGATGATGAATTATACAGATCTTTCTTATTACCTTTGGGGTTACGCTTTACAAACAACTGCCTACATACTTAATAGGGTTCCATCAAAAGCTGTTTCTACGACCTCCTATCAGATATGGTTCGGTAGAAATTCAAGTCTTAGATATTTAAAGATTTGGGGTTGTCCTGCATACGTTAGAATTACGCAGCGGGATAAACTAGCACCCAGAGGGTATAAATATAGGTTCGTTAAATATCCTGATAATTCAATGGGATATCAATTCTACGATTCCGAGCAACGAAATGTATTTGTTATTCGCTTTGTAACTTTTCTTGAAAAGAAATTTTTGAGAGAAAGTGGGAATTGTATAGAGATTAAACTTGATGAGTTTGATCCCAACATTAAGGAACCTGAGATGGAACCAGAGATCCAACTAGGTGAAGGATCTACAACACAAGTTCTACGTAAGTCGAATAGAATATCAAGGCCTTCTGAGAGATTGTTTTTAACATCTGATGTGAGCCTTGATGTTCTCCTATTGGAGGAAACATATCTGACTACGTATAAGGAAGTGATATTGGATATCGATTCGAGAAAATGGCAGGAAGCCATGAAATCCGAAATGGATTCAATGCATGCCAATTAAGTCTGGGACTTAGTTAAACTTCCTGAAGAAGTTAAATCTATTGGATGTAAATGGGTTTACAAAAGGAAGCGAGGGCCCAATGGAAAAGTGGAAACCTTTAAGGCCCGACTGGTAGCAAAATGTTACACTCAACGTCCTGTGATTGACTATGATGAAACTTTTTCACCAGTAGCCATGCTAAAATCCATTATGATTCTTTTAGTCGTTGTTGCATATCACAACTATGAGATATGATAGATGGATGTGAAAACTGCTTTCCTAAATGGATTCCTTGAAGATGATATCTATATGGAACAATCAGAGGGTTTTGTATCCAGTGAGACTTCAAACTTGTTTTGTAAGCTCCAAAAGTCTATTTATGGACTTAAACAGTCATCCCAAAGCTGGAATCGTCGTTTTGATGAGATAATTAGATTATCTGGATTCATAAAAAACGAGGAAGAACCATGTGTTTATAAGAAAGTTTGTGGGAGCATGATAGTTTTCCTAGTCTTGTATGTAGATGACATCCTTATCATAGGAAATGATATAAGGATGATGCAAAGTGTGAAAGCCTACCTTTGCAAGAACTTCTCCATGAAAGATATGGGTGAAGCTTCCTATATACTATG
The DNA here is from genome assembly GCA_019454045.1 of Zanthoxylum bungeanum. Classification (NCBI taxonomy): domain Eukaryota; kingdom Viridiplantae; phylum Streptophyta; class Magnoliopsida; order Sapindales; family Rutaceae; genus Zanthoxylum; species Zanthoxylum bungeanum. The sequence continues at coordinate 350,522 of SKCR01007834.1, read as the reverse complement.
TATAAGGCCCTACCGAGATAGAGTTAGGAAGCTTATAGGGTTGTCACAATCGACGTACATAGATAAGATGTTAGAAATGTATAATTTTACCAATTACAAGGCAGCAAATATACATTTCTGATACGGCATACATATTTCGAAGAAAATGACACCTCAAATTGAGGAAGAGAGAGTTAGGATGTCTAACTTGTCATACGCTTCTTGTATTGGAAGCATAATGTATGTTATGTTATGTATTAGACCTGACATTAGTTTCGGCGTCAGTGTGACTAGCCGATATCAATCTGATCCAAGTAATGATCATTGGACAGCCTTGAAACATATCCTAAAATATCTTAAAGGCACCAATGAAAAAATTTCTGATATACGGAGAAGATGAGCTACAAGTTAAGGGTTATACAGACTCCGACTTCCAATGAGATCCAGATGATAGAAAATCTACATCAGGATACATATTTACCCTTAACGGTGGTGCAATTAGTTGGCGTTGTTCAAAGCAAGGCTCAACAGTTGATTCCACCACCGAGGCAGAATTTATAGCGGCTTCAGAAGCTGCTAAAGAAGTTGTTTGGATTAGAAATTTTATCACAGAACTTGGTGTTGTGCCTAGTATTGCGGATTCGATCACATTGTACTGTGATAATAACGGAGCCATCGCGCAGGCTAAGGAGACGATGGCGCATTCCAATTCTAAACACGTGGAAAGGAAATACCGCGTAATTAGAGAGATTATTGAACGAAAAGACATAGTGGTCTTAAAGGTTCAAAGACAAGACAACATAGCAGACCCGCTTACAAAAGCCTTACCTCCTAATTTATTCGATAAACATGTGGAGGAGATGAGACTACGGTACCATCCAGATTGACACTAAGTAAGTGGGAGTTTGATGGAGTTAGTACTTGGAGTGCCAATCCGATTTGTACATTTTATTATTTATTAATCAAATAACTACATTTTTCATTTCATACCTCATTAATGGTATTGTCATTATGCGTATTAGATTGATGTATAGATATACTAAGAATGACATCGACCTTAGAATAGTTTTGACACTGAGTATAAATTATTCTTAAAGTAAATATTCATAGTCGTTGGTTTTGGAATACAGTCGAATTCATATAACCTATAAGACTAGCACATGTCATATATTGGAATTGGAGTTTCAATGGTTTAACCCGATGTACCATGAGTTTTGGAAACTCGTATAGATATGTGGGTATTCGTTGAAGCGAATACTGAATGACTCATATGAGATTCCTAATAGTTGGAAGTACACACCACCATCAATATGAATCTCCTCGAGTCGAGTAGCATATGTAATACTTTGACTATAGGATAATATTGATTTGTGTTAGATCCTCCACACTTAGATGTCATGTATGTGTGAGACCTTTCATGGTCTGGCCTCTAGATGTTCGTTGGGTGTGAACTGATACACTCAGTAATCAAATGCGAAGCAAGATAGGATCCGTCGACTCGTATATGTATACCATAAGAGGTTTAGGTATCCATGTAAGTGAAGTCACTATTCTTAAAGCTTTGGCCAAAGTCGATCACCTGGGGTGGATCACATCAGTTATGAATAATCGTAGACATGTCGACATGAGATGTGCATCTCGGAAACTTGACGGTGTATTCTATGTTTCCTAAGCACAACTCGGATAGCCTACGACGGAGGAATTGTTAAACATATGTGATGACATTGTGTTCGACTTGTATAGTTCAGAAAGGTCGTTCGTGTTCTTCACGAATTCGGAAGTGGTCGAATTGCGTACATATTAGTTAGGCTTATATGACGAACGTCTCTGAACTTAGAGAGTCCCAACATGAAGTGTACTCGTTGAGCACTTGGGTAGCCGATTATTTTTTATAAAAGATAATATTCGATATTATAATTATCAACTAAAATAATCAAGTGTTATTGGACAACATTGATTATTTACTTTGACATAATTGGATTAATTGGATTAATTCAATAATTACATAATGGCTTAATTGTAAAATCATGATTATCTCTACCATTTGAGGATATTATGCTAATTGTAAGTATGTAATAATATGTGGTTTTGGCTTGATTTAATTGGATTAAATCAAAGTAACAAACATTGAACTAATCATTGGCTTGCTTTGATTGGATTAAATTAAAGTGTGAGACAATGGAGATTAGATTAAGCTAACTTAAAAGTTGATTACAAATTTTATTAATTAAAAATTACTTAAGTTTTGCTATAAATAACAATTTTTAGGAAGGTTTTAATGACAAGTAAGAATATACAAGTAAATTATTAGAGAAATTAGCCTAAGTTAGAGAAGTGTTTAGAGAAGCTTGTGAGGTCTCTAAAACATTTCATTAAGGAGAAATCAAGATTAGATCTTGAAGTGAAGTTTGCTTGAGTTGGAAATCGAGATTGGATCTTGAAGTCGAGCTTGCGCACCTTTGAGGTTCTCCGAGGATTTCAACAAATGAGAAGTAGATTGAATCTTGCATAAAACTTACTAGGTAATGCTTGATCTTCTCCTAAGCTATGTTTATTTATGTATTAGATGCATGATCACATAGCTTAATGTTGAAATAAGGCTACTAATTGTGTTATGATGCTTTGGAAGTATAAACACAATATGCTTGTAATTAGGTCAAAATATTCATGTTGGACATTAAACAATTAATTAGAGTTTGGAACTATAGATTAAAGCTTATAGCTATGGCTACCATTCTAGAATCACTTGACTACCTTTCAGTGACCTAGAATTGTTCACGAGACATTTCTTATTGGGATTCTAATTTGGTTTGTGTAATGGATTCAAAATTTACGCAAATGCGTATTTAGAATAAATTTCTGTTTTTGTAAAAAATATTTGATATTTTGAAAAACTTGATTTTTATTCTATAACATGTGTTAATATTGATTTTGAAATTAAAAATTAATTTTGGGTGTTTTTGAAGTGTTTAGGGAAGACCAGAAGCTATTATGGTAATAGATCCTAATAACATCAGCTCTCTGGAAATTTTCCAGAGAGCTGAGCTTTTGAAACTAATGAAAACAAAAAAAATAAAATAATGATCAGCGTTACAGTGAGCGCGCGCCAGAATTTTATTTTACTTCGTTTTTGAGTTTTTGGACTCCGATTCAGGCCCGATTTTTTTCCTATACACTCGTAATAGAATATAGTATTTCATTAAATAATTTAAAATTACACTCATACTTGATATCCATGGGTTAGACCCATTTTCGCTGCCCGGGGCACCGATCCGACCCTATGGGTTCCACAACTGCCCCAACAATTGTACCCCTAAATGTTTCGTTCTTGAATGAAAGGTTGGATTCTTTGCAATATACAAAACACTATAACTGTCACAAAACAAAGTAATATTCTCTTATTTGTGCCTGAGCTCCTCCAATAACCTTTAAAATCAAATAGCTTCATTACAAGCTTGTGTAGCTGCTATGTATTCAGCTTATGTTGTAGACAAAGTCACAACACTTTGTAACTTGGATACCCAGCTCACTGCTCCTCCTGCAAGTACAAACACATAACATGTGGTGGATTTTCTTTTGTCAAGATCTTCTGCAAAATCTGAATCCACGTAGCCTTTAACAATTAATTCTGATCCTCCATAACATAATGCGGCATCTGAGGTTCCTTTGATATATCTAAGGATCCTCTTAACAGTATTTCATTGCTCTCTACCAGGATTCGCCATAAAACGACTAACCGCTCTCACTGCTTGTGCAATGTCTGGTCTTGTACAAATCATGGCGTACATTAAGTTCCCCACTGCTGATGCATATGGTACTCGAGACATCTCATTCCTCTCAGCTTCATTGTTAGGACACATAAAAGAGGATAACTTGAAATTAACAGGAAGTGGGGTAGAAATGGGCTTACAATCTTCCATGTCGAACCGCCGTAAGATTTTCTTCAAGTAATTTTTCTGAGAAAGCCAAATCTTCATGTTATTTATGTCTCGGTGTATTTGCATCCATAGAATCTTGTTTGCTGGTCCCAAATTCTTCATGTCAAACTCCCTAGCTAACTGTGCCTTTAATTCTTGGACTCGATCTTTGTTAGGGCCTGCTACTAACATGTCGTTCACATACAACAGCAAAATAATAAAATCATCATTTCCAAACCTCTTGTAATATGTACAATGGTCTGAACTGAGTCTGTTGTATCCAAGGAAAATAATGAAGGAATCAAATATCTTATACCAACATCTCGGCGCCTGTTTGAGACCATATAGAGATTTGTTCAACCTGCAAACCAAGTTCTCCGTGCCTATTTCAACAAAACCTTCTGGTTGGAGCAAATAAATTTCTTCTTCAAGTTCTCCATGAAGAAATACAGTTTTTACATCCAATTGTTCTAGATATAGGTCAAAAGTAGCACACATAGCCAGAAGTACTCTGACTGTTGTAAGTCGAACCACCAGAGAAAATATCTCGTTAAAATCAATCCATTCTTTCTGAGCATATCCTTTCACCACCAATCGTGCACGATACCGCTCCATTTGATCATTGCTATCACGCTTGATCTTATAGACCTATTTATTACCAATGGCTTTTATTCCATGTGGTAATAGTACTAGATCTCATGTATTATTTATGTGCAAAGCTTCTATTTCTTCTTACATTGCCGTCATTCATAAAGATGCATTTACATCTTTTGTAGCTTCATGGAAAGTTGATGGCTCTCCATTCTCTGTTAGAAGACAGTATGCAATGTTACTCTCCGTAACATACTCTGAGTGCCAACCTGGAGGTCTTCTCTCTCGAGTTGATCGACGGACTTCAGAAGCTTCAAACTCAACTGGTTCTTGTACCTCATGCTCTGGTGCTGCTTCAGAAGAATCTGAATTTTCTCTTTCTGGATTATTTTCCACCAGTACTGTTGTAGTCTCTGTACTTTCTTTTGAAGTGCTATCATTTCCTTTTTTTTTTTGCAGTTGATCTTCTGCAAATATCACATCTCTACTGATGATGATCTTGTGGGTAGTGGGATCCCACAAGCGATACCCATTTACTCAATCAGCATAACCCAAGAAAATACATTTTCTAAATTTTGGATCTAGCTTTGTTCTTTCTTGAGCGTTGTACATCACATACACATGACAACCAAAAATGTGAAGAGATGAGTAATCAGTTGGTTTTCCGCTCCACATCTCCATCGATGTCTTCAAATCATTGGCAGTTGATGGAGATCTATTTATAATATAACATGATGTATGAACTGCTTCTGCCCAAAAGCACTTTGGTAGACCAGCTGTTCTGAGCATAGCTCTTACTCGTTCCAGCATCGTTCTATTAATCATTTATGCCACCCCATTTTGTTGAGGAGTGTAAGGTGCAGTAGTCTGCCTTTTGATGCATTCTTGCTGACAATAAGCATCAAAATCCTTACTGCAATATTCTCCTCAATTATCTGTCCTTAAACACTTGATTCTCCTTCCAGTTTCAACTTCAATTTGTGCTTTGAAGTTTTTGAAAACTGGCATCACATCTGACTTGTTTTTGATCGGGTACACCCAACATCTTCTAGAAAAGTCGTCAATAAATTATACAAAATATTTACTTTCCCCAGAGATTGAACTGGTGCTTCCCAAATATCAGAGTGAATCAACTCTAAAATGATTTTACTCCGGGCACTTGACTTGCTGAATTTTAATATGTTTTGCTTACTTGTAACAAAATTCTCACAAAACGGTAGACTAACCGCTTTCAAGCCTGGGAGTAGCTTTTGATTGACGAGAATATTCATTCCATGTTCTGACATGTGGCATACTTTCCGGTGCCACAACATAGAAGCTTCCTCTCCAGAATCCAGTGATGCTACTGATGTAATTGCTTCCTGAATCGAGTCTCTCAAGAGCATATACAAGTTTGCTGAGATCTTTTCAGCTTTCAAGATAGTAAGTGCTCATTTCACCATTTTTAATACCCCGTTTTCAACAACGGTCTTGTATCCGAGGTCATCTAACTGTCCAACTGACATAAGGTTTTTCTTCATTCCCACAATATGTCGAACATCTTGTACAGTGCGAATAGTACCATCGTACATCTTTATTTTGATGGCTCCAATCCCAATAATTTTCAAGGCATGATCATTGCCTAGAAAAATCGATCCTCCAGAGACAGGTTTATAATGACAAAATCATTCTCTCATAGAGGTCATGTGCCATGCTGCTGCAGAATCAACCAACCATGCATCACTTAGTTGTTTTCTGCTATCATTGGACATAATTGCTACTTCACTGTAAAGTGTGCCACCTTCTTCATAAGTACTTGCAACACATCCCTGAGATTTTGTTGCAGCATAAGCTTTTTCTCCATCATTCTTCAGATTCCAACCATCTTTCTTGGCGTGGCCTTTCTTGCCACAGTTGTAGCATTTAACATTCTTCTTACTTCTTGATTTCGATATGCCATGGTTTTGACTCCCACTCGAGCCACGTTCTGTTGATCTCCCTCTTGTCATTGTCAATGCTTCCACTTGTTGCGAACTGGATGATCTGTCTTCCTTGTTTTTGCGCCTAGACTCTTCTTCCAGAGAAGCAGCTGCGACTTTGTCAAATACTAGATTACCAGTGACAACATTACTTGTCAAGTTGATGATAAGTTGATCATATGAATCAGACAGACTTTGAAGTAGAATCTCTGCATATTCATTTGTTGATATACTATAATCCAACACAATGAGTTGGGAAAATAGTGTATTCAAATTGTTGAGGTGATCCGTCATGGATGTGGACTCACTCATTCGAAGAGTGTAAAGTCTCATCTTCAAGAAGATCTTGTTGTGTAGTGACTTGACCTCATACAATTTGGTAAGTGCATCCCAAATCTTTTTTGCAGTCCTCTTTTCTGCAACACTGGATAACACAGAATCTGCTAAGGCTAGATGCAAATTGCCTATAGCGTTGTCATCCATATCCTTCCATTTTTCATCAGTTATTCCACCTGGTCTCTCACCAATTGCCGCCAAGCAATTGTCTTTTCTCAAGATTGCTTTTATTTTAAGTTTCCATAGAGAAAAGTTGCTCCCGTTGAACTTCTCAATTTCGAACTTTCCTGTCATGTTTCTGATGACGACCAACTTCTCACTTGAACCACCTTTTTACTATTTCATCGTGAATAATACCATATACGTGAATAGTACCATATACTCGAATAATAATGTATATGTGAATAGTACCGTATACGTGAATAATATCATATACGTGAATAGTATTATATCGTATATGTGAATAGTCTCCGTGAACAGTGACCCTGAAGCGCTGATACCACTGTTAGGGGATCGTAGGCTGAAACTGACACGCAGGTAAAGTGAAATTGAGAATAATTGTTAATTCAGGAGGCGTTGCCTACCATATAACAAATAATTAGGAGGTTTAGCCTACCATATAACAATACAATAATAATTAGGAGGCTTAGCCTACCATAAATATTATCAATAAAATAAAGCAATGAGACACAGATTTAACGTAGTAAAACCATCAATATGAGGGAAACATCCACGGACAAAAATAGAATGATTTCACTATAGTGGAAAGAATTTTACAACCTCTCTCTAAACTCAAGGAGTGAACAATCTCACACTCTCTTAGAATATGAGAACAACTCTCTCGCAAACTCTTAAGAAAAAAATATATTTTCTCTTTTAGAATACAGAGGATTTGGTTGAGAATGAGATGAAGAAAATAATGAAATGAAGCCTCTATTTGTAGGCATGAAATTCACTGTGCAAATAGTGAATTCTAATTTTTTATTATTTTATTTTTAAGCATATGGACTCACCCATAATTTTTAATTTATAAAAATAAATCATGGCACCGAAAGGTGCAATGATTTGTTGACATTTAACAAGTTAGGCAATCTCTAGATGTTGCAGAGATGGCATTGCTGAATAAAAAGAACTTTTTTTTGTGGTGTGTGAGCAGGGAGGAGAAAGAAGAAGAGACTTGATAGACGAGCAACCGCCTCCAAAAAGCCTCTTCAACAAAATGACGGATGGGTTTTCTCTCTGCAAAGGAACCCTAGAAGAAGTTTCGCTAGTGTGCAAATGGCGTTGCTGCAACTGATTTACAGAGGGAGAAAGAGGAGGATCCTAATGGGAGGGAAATGCAGGCAGCTGAATCATTCAGGTACCTTTCAGTCTGATAAAGATGGCATTTTGCTACCAGATAACATTCCATTATAAGGTGAAAATGGCTTTCATTTTCACTCTCTTTTGGGTTTTACTAGGTGTTTCAAAATTTATAGCATTGAAATGCGGTTGCACTGTATCCACTAAACTTGATCTAAATTTACCTGCAAATTGGTTGTAATCGTCTGCTTTCCCCTTTGAATTGGCCTGAATACAAGATCTTACAAATCTGCATCGATACTATTTTGATACAAGAATAGCAGAATGTAGGTTAAATGGCTGAACATGGATTCAACGTTCAATAAGATGCAAGCAAGACAGTACAAGTCCTCGAGATGCACTTTCTAATGTTTACATATAGTTCTAACAGCAGAAGCTGCTGAAGAACCAAAACAGCAAAACATATATTCAATTGCGGATTATAGCTTCAAAGGTTTCAACCCAAGGGATGCTCGGATCCTGTTAGCTTCAGCAATTTCTGGATCTGGGTGGTCTGTACCATCATCTTTCTTTTCCTTCTTCTCTTTCTTCTTCTTTGGCTCTCCTCGGGCACCAGCATCCTCTGATTCATCCCTTTCTCTTCTAGGACTCATGCTAGTGCGAGCATGTCTCTTGCGCTCCCTACTGCTTCTGCTCCTAGAACGGCTTCTCCGCCTCCCATGATCCCTATCCCGCCTATCTCGGTCCCTTCCTTCCCTTTCTCTATCTCGATCCCTTTCACGACCATATTCCCTATCATCTCTCAAGTGATAGCGGTCCCTATCCCTGTCCCTGTCTCTGTCTCTATCCCTATCTCTTTCTCGACCATGTCCTCGGTCCCTGTCATAGTCCCTATCATAGTCTCGGTCCCTGTCATAATCCCTATCCCTATCATAGTCCCTATCCCTGAGAATAAAATCAGAAACACAAGTGACCCTGTGAGCTTTGGAACCAAAGTTACAGCCAAAACTTCTAGCAAAGAAAAATATTCCAAAGGCATTCCTGAATCAATGTTCCATTTTTTGTCAGCATGATAGGAGGCGGCAAACAGCTGTCATTGTATTCCCCAAAAAAGGTATGCAACAAAAATTCAAAAGTGAAATCCACAGCAACAAATCCGTAAATAGAAAGCAAAATAATTGTTTGATCCATCATACTTCTCGCTGCACACTGTCAGTACAGAGAAACCTGGCAGGATCATAGGATATTGCTATAGGAAGCTATTTCAAATTATCAATCCACCAATGGCTTTAAATGCCAAGGTGAAAACATAACGCTTTAACAGGATGGTTATATATGCTGAGATAAAATACTCACTATACAACAGCTTCCAATCTACTAGCCAAAAAAAATGTTCCAGGCTTTTCTTAGCAAAAACTAATTAACCGGACAAACTAAAAAGTCAATTCTGAAATCCGCGAAACCTGTCGGCCATAATGGTCTATCAAATAATAACTCATCTAATGTGCATTTAAAACAATCTTTAAAAAATGTTGAGTCTTAAACCAAAAAACCATTGCGATAGACAACTTACTGTTGCCACACACCTATATAAAATTAACATGAAGACCGGATCTCAAGCCTTATTCACTTTAGAATTTATGGACATACCTAAGTTACAACCAAGCTTGTAAAAGAAATCTACTGTGTGCACATTTTTATTTTGAATCTCTCAAATATTATGCCAGAGGCAAATGATAAAACATAGAAAATCAAAATCATTCCATATGTCACAATGAGAATGAAAACATAGAAAATCAAAATCATTCCATATGTCACAATGGGATGAAACACAAGCAAACTGCAAAAGGAGACCATGGCTCATACCTATGTCTGTAACTGTCGCGATCGCGCCTTCTATCTCTATCTCTTTCCCTTGTAGGGGTTCGCTCATGGTGATAATCCTGCCAACATACAAGAACATGTCAAAAACAAAAGTTTTGTAATAATTAAAAATAATAAAAAATGACCATTCATCAGGAAGACATGCGAACCTTTTCATATGCCCCATCTTCCAATCCATCATCTAGCCGATCATTCTCTTCTTTTTCTTCTTCTTCCTCAAAATCATCTTCTAAAACACTTTTTCTAGGTTCCAGAGCACCAACAGTCTCAAGATTCCATCTATAAGATAACAAAACAGAAAACATGCAAGTTAATGGAGTTATAAGAGAGAATCATAGAAAAGAAAATCCTAAATTATACTTTACCTCATTCTTCCTATTTACCAATTAAATACAATCCATTATCCAACACACAAAATAAAAATGATGATTATAAAAAATTACAATGCACCGATTCCCACAACTTTTAACACATATTCAAAATCTCAGTATGCAGAAAATTTCCAGCCAACAACCAATACAGATCCTATCGTAAAACAAATGAACGAAGAATACCTACAATATGCAAATGAACCAACATCTAAAAGAACTACCTTTTCTTAATACGAGGCAATGCAGTGTCACATAAATAATCATTCGTCAAAAGTTCATCAATCACCTCATCCACATGAGTCAAAGCAAACCCTAATAAAAATTCCCAGGAAAAAAAAATACATAATAGGTTAGTATCCATCCATCAAGTTAATTCCAGGTAAAAGAAAATAAAGATGTACTACTACATATACCAACAGTCTATACAAGCCCATCCATACAAACTAAAATTAAAGTAATACACATAGTTTTTTGGTTTTTAGAATTTTCAATCACATCAATTTGTACGAATGAGATTGAACATATGGTTTGTATTACAAAATAGAACAAATTTAGAAAAAAACTTACTCCCATCAGGTAACTTTTGCCTCAATTTCCTATAATCATTATACAAAGGCTCAAGGTAACGATAAATATCAATATCAGTCCCTGTAAGCCGCAGATAAAACGCACCTAGAATACGCACATATCTGCAATAAAATACCCAATTAGCAGAAACCAAAAATAACCCAGAATATGCAAATATATGCAATAAAATATCCAATTAGCAGAAACCCAAAATGATAAAATAGTAAAATAAAGTTTTAATTTTTAGGGTTTTCTTAGGGTTTACTTGTAATCGTCGTTTTTGATGAATTCGACAACGATGTCTTTTTCGGGCTGAATCTGAAGCATTTTCATGACGAGACACATAAACGACGTCGGTTTACGGTTTCCGCCGAAGGTGCCGCCGAGGTGGTCCAGTTCCATGGCTTTGTCGACCAATGTCTCCGCCGTTAATCCGAAACATTGTTCTTTCCAGTACGTGTTTTGGTAAATCTTCGACCGTACGATCTTCTCCACTAGATTTTGTGGGTTCGTTCCTCGTATGGTCTTCGCTGCTGGGTCCGTACGGTTCGCCATTTTTTTATGAGCTCTCGGCTCTTTGCTCCAAGGAGGGGGAATTTGGGGGTTAGGGATTTATTTATATCGTGAGAGGAGGGAGGGCAAAAATCCGCACGGGTTGGATGGTAGATTTTCTCCATCTTTTGATTCGAGGGAGAATAACACAATCGAATCATTCGATTCGAGTCTAAATATAGTAGGTAAAATATTTGATTATCTTAATTTCTTATAAAAATATATATTTTCGTTACTAACACTAGTTATAATTTTTATAATTTTTTGACAAAAAATCATATTGAACTTGGGATATGTGTTTTTGATTAAAAAAAATGCAAGCATAGTACGTTTACTTTGTTTTAGCTTCATCTGTGTTGTTGTCGTTATTTGTAACGGCAACAGTGATGAATTTATAACGGAGCCTTAAATTGACAAAAATTGAAAGTTAGATGACTGAATTTAGACCCGGCCACGGTTCCGGTTCGGTTGGGGTTCCACCCCAACTCAAACCGGTCCGAACCGGTGGAACCGTACGGCCCCTAACGGCTACTAGCCGTTGGGGGCCTAATTCCCCCAACGGCTAGTGCCGTTGGGGGATGCAGGGAGCCGTTTGGCTCCCTGCCAAACAAAAAATTAAAAAAAATTAAAAAAAAATATTTTTGTTATATAAAATAAAAATTACTAATGTACCACTAATAACGGTAATAAAACGGTTATATTTAGGGGCATTATTTGTATCAAAAAAATTCTAAAATTCTATAAATATGATTCATTTTTCATAATTTTATTACACCAAATTCTCAACTCTCTCATTTTCTATAATTCTCTTATTCGCAATTATTCAATTTTCTTATTTTTCTTCCTAATTTCTCAAACGAAAAATGGCAAGCTCATCTGAGAACATAATGTCAAATATGCCAACCCAAGAGAGCGGCCCTAGTGTCAGTGCACAATCACGGAGAATAGAAGTTAAGGCTCGGTCCTCGGATATTTTCAAAATTCATTTTAATTTGGAACGCCTATAAGATGATTCACAACGAGCAGTTTGCAACTATTGTGGGGTTATCTACAAATTTTATGGTGGATATGGCAATATGATCAAGCACATGGAAAAACATCATCCGGTTGAATTTGGCATTGATACGACGCAAACTCAAATGGCCAGGTACGCATCATCAAGTAGAGGTACGAGTGCTTTAGATTTATTTAAATATTCTGATGCAAAAAATAGAGAAGAATTTGCGAAATTAACTTGTATGGCACATCTTTCTTTAAGCTTTGGTGAAAAACTTCATTTTACTAATTACGTGCATAATGCTTTAAACCATTCTGCATGTAGAATGACTCGAAACACAACAAAACGTCATATTTTTAAATTATACAAAGATGGTAAAATTATTTTAAATTAAATATTTAAAGAGATGAAATGTCGTATTTCTGTATGTTCTGATATTTGGAGTGATCATTGGCAAACACACTCATACATGTGTGTGACTTGTCATTGGATTGATGCATCATTTACCATGGTTAGAAGGTTTGAATGGTGCTTTACAAGCTTATTATGGTTATTTAGGAATATTAGATGAAATTGACATTACTAGATTAATGACGAAATTAAGAAATGATTTAATTGAGTTATTTAATGATTATATTGTAAGATATAACTTAGGAACATTATGTCAATCTAGTAGTAGCGAACCGGTAATTCAAACAAGACTTAGCGCAGTGGATCGTTGGTTATTGCAACGAAATAAAAAAGCTAGGGATACGACAACTAATAACCCTGAATTAGATAATTATTTATCTACAAATTTTGAGTTTTCTAATGAAAGTTTATGCAGTAAAAATTTTAAAATCCTTGAATGGTGGAACCGGCATCAAAATATATATCATGTTTTATCTATTATTGCTAAAGAGATCTTGGCAGCACCGTTGCGGTTGAGCAAGCCTTCAGCTTGGGAGGTAATATATTGGAAGCTAGGCGATCTTCATTACATCCAAGCACTCTAGAAGCAACAGCTTGTGTGGATGATTGGACTCGAGCTGATCTGAGACAACAAGAAGATGCTCCCGATGATTGTGAAGATTTGTTCGATAATGCTTCTGCAACAAGTGCAAGCGGAACCGGAGCCGAAGGATCAACCGATAATGATGATTGATAATTGTAAAATTATAATTTACAAATGGGATATGTCTAAAAAACTAAAACTTGTAATGGAACTACGCGAGCTTTGATTCCTCTCACCCTTGGAGGATACGTAGACAACTTAAATTTTTAAAAATTTAAGCTCAAGCTCTTCAATGTAATAAAATATTTTTTTTTATAAATTTAATCTCATTTTTTATTTTAATTAATTTAAAAAAAAAAAGGAACCGAACCGAACCGGAACCGAACGGTTCGGTTCCGGTTCGGTTTTCGGTTCCGGTTCCACTTAAGTGTGGAACCGGTAACCGGCCGGTTCGGTTCTGTTCCGAACCGGAACCGAACCTCCGGCCGGGTCTAAATGAATTGAAAAAACTAAAAATTAACGGAATTAAATGAAAAAACATTAAAATTAGAGGGTCTCTTTTACATTTTTGACATAATAATAATAATAAAAATAATAATAAAAAAGAGACAAAATGGTAGATGTCCCATCAACGGCACTTACGCTCGCGCATGTCGAAGCGCATGAAATGAAAAAAGATGAACTAGCGTATGATGCACGTTGTGTGTCATAAATAATGACAATGAGAGAGAATTTTTTGTTTTATCGTGAAAAATTGCTTCTCCCACTCCAATGTCAGTTCCCCCTCCTCTGTCCCCCAAAAATGATTTATTTTACCCATTTTCCAAAGATTTTATTTTCATTTGATTTTTGAAATAAATTATGGGTCATGCTAACTAGTGCCCTAAGGGCACTCATTAAGAATCCATTTTGGTAAGTTTTCATATCACTTGTATGGGGAAAGTAAAAAATTATCAAAACATTAATTACTTTTTCATTTTTCCTATAAAAACTTTCCTAAAATGGATCATTAACAAGTGCCCTAAGGGCACTCATTAGCATTTCCCATAAATTATTTAAAAATAATAATTAATTAATTAATCAAAATGAATCTTAAGGAAATATCCCGTACATCTTTTTTATCTCGTGCATCCCATAAATTTTAAGGAAATAAATTATTTTTTTTTTATTTATTAATTTTTTTCATCTTTTTATATTTATATTTTTTTTTCTCTAAATTTGTTTAATAATTTTTTTTATTTATTTAACACTCTTTTATGAAATAGAATAATTAAAATATGTAAAAAAGAAAAACTAAAAGAGATTAAAAAAATCAAATATTAAATAATTAAATTAAAAAGTAAAATAAAATCATAAAATCATAAAATTAATTTAGGAAGAGATATTGGGTTAAATCAAAAAAAATCATTTAGTTAAATAAAATAATTAAATTTTAAAAAAATTGGGTTTGTCATTTGTTTGTTGGGTTATGCTAACGAGTGCCCATGACACTCGTTAAGAATTCATTAAAAAATAATTTATCGGTGATAATTGATATTTTTGGATCGAAAAATTAGGCTGCTGATATCAATGTAATAAAAGCTTGCATGTCCTTGTCCAGTACACCGCCCCACATGTGATTGTGTGGGATACGTGTCAGTTTCTTATTTGGTAAATTCTACACTTGGCAGTGGTGCATGATTATCCATTGGACCCCATGTATTCAACCACTCTCTCTTTTTTTTTTTCACCGACTTCATCATTGATTGGTATTTAGTGGGCCGTTTTACAATTTTTTGTATCGCGCTTATTAGTGTATCAATAATTGGCTTCCTGTAGTTTGATATAAGCATTTAAAATTTAATTATTAGATTATGAGTTTGAGTATAAATGTGTATTTTTTTTTATAAGAATCGAAGCTTATGTTAGATGATTTAATGGTGAAATTTCTAACTTTTCTAAAAAAAATATCAATAATTGGCTTTGTTTGATGTTGTTATTAAAAAAAATGAAATATGATAAACGGTGTTATAAAAATTAATTACAGTGTTTTTTCCAAATATTTTAATAGTGGTCAAAAACTAAAATTTTAATTTTTACAAAACTCAAATTTTGAAAGAAATCATAATTAATAATTGTAATTTCTTTGGAAACATTTGAAACTCCGCCGTACTCAGGCTTATGCCGGGTCAAGTCATAATCCCAAACAAACCCAAAGTGAAATAGCTTTGCATGTGTTGTGAGGGTCCTCATATCTCTAATCCGTTGGATTATGAGATTTCCATGATCATATGAGCAGTGTTGTGATTCGAATCACAAATATCATACACGTTTTATGTGTGTGAATATACTTATAAGGCAGCCACGTGTCCAAGTGTATACAAAGAAGGGTAACGATTGATAACACTAAAAACATTCTCATGATGGGTTACCGACAATAAAATGAATCGAGTCCAATATTATTAGGTCCGCCCCATCAACCCAAAAAGGTGGAGTGGAGTCCCCTTGAATCTTTACTTAGGTGGAGAGAGATCATCATCTGACTCACTTCAATTGAAATCAGTGGTGATAGGCCAATGCCCATCATATTATTTGGTGGGATTTGACCCACCTGATCCTGACCCTTCCATCACCTCCACAAACTTCTACAATTTAAAAAAAAAAATTTGAAATTACAACCTATTACCTAAGATTATATCTTGTGCATTTTGGGTTAGGTTTCATAAATTTCCTTTATCATATTGCACCCAATCCATATGATTTGATGGTAAAGAGTTTGAGAATTGGTCAGTTGGTTGTAGGGGTGATCACGATTTCGGGTCAAATCGCAACCCGACCCGGATCGCATCAACTCGAACCGCACCGCGTGGTTAAAAAAAAAAAATTAAAAATGATTTTGGTTCAATCGGAAACGAACCACAAATTTCGGATCGATGTGCGGTTTTGACCCAACCGCGATCCGAACCGCCTAAAATCGTAAATTTTGACTCAAACCGCGACTCGAACCGCCTAAACCGCCGACCCGCGTTCAAATTAGATATTATTTTTTATTTTTCTTCTTCTTTAACCATAAAATTTAAGATATTTAATGATCATATGACAATATGCAATGTATAAATGAAAATTATGTATTTTTCCTCTTCAATTATTATGTGAAAACACACAAAATTTCCTTAAAAAAATTTATAATCCAAACCACCGACCCGAACCGCCCAAACCGCCAACCCGAACCGTCGCGGTTTTCCTTATCAAATTTGCGGTTTCAGTTTCTAATTTCTCAAACCGCCAGCCCGCGCAGTTTGAAGTGAAAAACGAAAAAACCGACTCGAACCGCACCGCGAACACCCCTAGTTGGTTGTCTGATTATGAATTCGAGTCAAAATAGTACATTTTTTATAAGAGCACGAGGCAATCATGAGTTTTACATGCTTCGCTTAAGCCCGCATCGAGTGGTTTAGCGGCGGGGTTTCTAACGTTTCAAAAAATATATATATATCATGTATAGTGTGGGCACTTATCCTCTATTTTGTCAAGGGTATATATGTAAATATATTTATAATTATAATATTATGAATCAAAATTTAGTATTATGGTTAAAAAAAATGTATTTTTTTGACATAAAAAATTACATCTAAAATATACCGAGAGACTAGATAAATATACTTATTTTACATCTCATATGTTTGTCGGGCGTGACTTGGTGGTGTAGGGTTCAAGATATGATCTCCAGATCTTTGGTTCGAATCCAATGATACGTTTCTTGTAAGAACTTGGGGCAACCAAAGATTTTACTTATTCCGCTTAAACACGTATTGGGTGATTTGACGGTGGAATTTCCAATGTTTAAAAAAAAAATCCCATATGTTTGCCGAATATGAGCATGTAAATCCACTCCCACTTGGAGTTCGAAAATATTTAATTTAATTGGGAATATTTGAAGGTAAAATAGTAAGGAACGTGCATAGACTAGAAACATAAGATGTTAGAATTAGTGATAGTTACATATACTAATTATGCAAACAATAATTAAGTATTATCTTGATGTTATAGTTTTATCACTTTAAAATATTTGATTCAAATACATAAAAACATAGTTGGAGGAAAAAGAAAAATTAGAACTTTTTTAGACGATAAAGTTTGGTTACTTTTGATATATATGCTTGCCAATGACTACATTTCAATAATCATGCAAGAATGTATTCCAAAAAAAAAAGTAATCATATAAAAAATAAATAATAATGCGAGTGTAAATTATTAGGAACACCCAACATTTTATTCCTTACAAGTAATTGATATATATATAAATCGTTGGAAACTTCATAGCCAAATTATCTATTTCGAGCTTAAGTGGAATAAGTAAAACCGCCGGCTGTCTCAAGTTCTTATAAAAAACGCATTCCCTAAATTCGAACTCATGACTTTAAAATAAGATCATGATCCATATACTACCAAACCATGCCAGTTTGGGATAAGTAATAGATACATGCTTTTAGAGATGGCAAAAATACCCGGACCCGGCCCGGGTCCGCATGGACCCGGACGACCCGGGTCCGGAATTAAAAAATCCGGAACCGGGTCTTTAATATTAAGACCCGGGTGATCCCGGGTCCGGAAAAAAATTAAAAAAAATAAATTAGATTTTAATAAAAAATATAAATATATATGGGCATATATATATAAAAATAATAGAATTTAATAAAAAAATTAAAAGAATTGAAATAAAACTAATAAAATACAAATATGAATATAAAATAATACAATTAAAATTTATAAAAAAAATTAAAAAAAAAAGAATCCGGGTACCCGGGTCCGGAACCGGGAATATTTACCCGGGTCCGGAACCGGACCCGGGGAAGTGAAATCTCTTCCGGATCCGGAAATTGCCATCCCTACATGCTTTCCTCTCAAATAACACTTGTAGTCAAAGCGCTTCTTACAAAAGTACTTCTAGAGTTCTAGGTTCTAGGTTCATTACTATTACATGGTACTTCATTCTTTAGTATTTTTATACCATTACCCAAATGAGTAATAAAATAATTGAAACTATATATTTATTGAAATTACAAGATCAATAACAATATATGGCTTTATTAAAAAAAAAAAAAGTAGATAGAACTTACTAGTAAAAGATATATATTCACATGGGAAAAAGGGACAAATGCTTTGCTAGAAGTGAAACCCCACATTACTTTTCTATCCTTTCAATCTTTTCATATGTGGTAAACAATTAGTCATGTGCAAATTTTTATGTCTCCCAATTCAGAGATTTCTAATTGATACCTAACTTTCCTTGATATTGGATTTGACTTTGGGTCCATGTAGCATCAAATTATCTTTGATTTATTTTTGTTTAATATGAAATGCATTCATGATAATAGGAGGAAAATCCTCATTCTAGCAATTGTTGCTATACCCAAATAAGGTAAGTCTAGCTAAGTGGGTAAGCAGACAAATTACAAAGTCCTAAGGCTAAATTGAATCATAATGTCACCTAATATAGTAATTGTTTATTGGATTTCCATAATAATCCAATAAATTTCTTTGATCCTACAGGATTTCCCTAACGTCAAATTAATCACACTCGATACATCCAATTCAATGATTATCGGTAATATATTACCTTACTAAAAGCAGCGTCTGCATTTACCTTGAACCACATATGAGGAGGTGGACACCACCTGCTATTTTCCACTCTAATTCCTCTGTCAACGTTGGCCTCTATCTCATCATGAACGCTACCATTGGAAGCTAGAGTTAGCTTCCATCAAGGCTAAGACAGAATTGTCTTTGATTTTGTTTTGAATAGATTCATGTTTTTCCAAATTTCAATTTTCAAAATCCTCAAAAATTCCAATTTTGAGAAGATTTTGTTATATAAATCATTTCTCACATATTGAAAAGTAATGTATGGCATAATATTTGGTTATAGAGATTTGATTGAGTAATTTTTAAATGATTTTTTATTTATTTATCAGAGTTCGAATCTGAAAAAAAAAAAAAAAATCATTTGAACTCATCCGCTCTATATTTTAAAAATAAGTTATATAAGTGTATACAAAAAATATTCAATAATATGTTGATGATTCTTTAAGTATTTTATAAGAGACTGCTTTAAAAATTTAGGAAACTTTTGTAATTATATTTTGAAAAACAATTCATCTATTCATTTTCTTGTCATGGAATTAGTCAAAGAAAAATGTACTTGAAATAATAAATTATGACATAAACATGGTCAATCAAGCTTGGTCATGTAAGATATTTTAGGCATTATATGATGCAAACTCGATGAACAGTTACTATTTTTTTTTCTTAATTAATTCATTTGCTTATGTGGCTTCTTTCTTATGATCAATTAATTATATTTTGTTAACAACTAATTATCAAATTATTTCAATTAATTCAAATTTGGGCGGTGTTGGTCCATTAAATAAGCAGTTGGCTTATAATTAGCTAAGTGTATGGTACGGATTTTGGGCACAATTTTTTTTACTGTAATTATCGATTAAAAATTCACAATACATTAAATTAAGAACCCATTTGAATAATTCATATGGTGGACATTCGATTGCATTAAAAATACACAATAATGTTTGGCCGACAAAAGGCATATGCGTATCTTTATTTGTGATTGATTTTATCAAACTTAATAATTAATTAATTTAGTTCAGATAATGATCTCCTGATAGAAATATTATTTTACAACTACAAGCAAAAAAAAAAAAAAAAAAAAAAGGAAGATTAAAATATTATTAAATTAATAAAATCACAGTCCAATACGTCTGCAATATGCATGCCCAACTATTTTTTCACACATCAATTTCAATAACAAATCGTGAAATATGTTGTTTTAATTTTTTTTTAATTCTTCAAATTAATATTATTATTAATAATGTGTCAAAATTGAGTAATTTTGTAGTGCAACAGAGACATGAGTTACGTGGTATTATCAACAAATTAGTAAATAATATGTATGATTTAATACAAATTTTTAGTTATTTTTAATATTTTAACACGCATAATAATGGATTTTTGGATTGTTGCACATATGATGACGATAGGCTAATATACATATATTTACCGCCCCCTCTATCTTAATGTTTTGTGTGGTATTTCAAGTTTTATAAGTGATTTGATGTGTTTTGGGTTCATTTTCCAAATAAAAATCATATAAGTCGCAGCAGATTTAACGATGGATGAAAATGGTAAAATCCAAAGCGAAATGAGCCAAATTTCGCGTATTGACACGCGGCTTAATAAAAACTAATCAGAATGCAAACTTGCTGGTGCGTCACGACGCCCAACAAGGAGTGTCGCGCGCGCCATCATGATTAGAACGCGTTCACGCACATCGCAACACATGAAATTCGTCTCTAATTCATCTAGAGCTCGATTTTCAGTAGGAAACATTCATATGACCTCTTATATAAGCACAAGTTTGTCCCAAAACCTAAAGGGAAGTCTCATAACATATTTTGGAACCTCCATAGCATAAAAGAACGTCTAAAGTAAGACAATGACGAGTGCTTCAACTGGTGTTGGAGTTTGAAGGTGAAAATTGCAATAATAATTATTTCTTATATTTTTCTCTCTAGTTTATCTTTTATAAGTCATTATTTTGTATATATAATGATTAGCTTATTTTTATTAAATATTATGAGTAGTTAATTCATTAAATTTAGGGTTGTAATAAATCTCAAGTATGTTTAATTAATTATTTATATATTTTTATTCTTTTGGTATTGCTATTTATTATTTATTATTCTCGTACTTGAAAGCATATTTAATTTTTTTGGTTAACGATAAAATAGTCTTCGTAAATCTTTATGAACACTATTGATGGAATTTGGGTTAGCCGTGAGAATAATAACGTGTGATCTTATTCGTTGAATAAATTTCTTTGCAGGATAGACATATACCTAAAGAGCATATGTATCCAATATTAGAACCCGACCTTAATAAATTTGGTTTAAATTAATTAACATAAATATATAGTTAATTGATTTAAATTGAATATATTTACATGACCATTGAAATAGGCTTGTGAATAATTTAGTGTTATAGGTTAATATTAGTTACAACAACCTAACGAGGGATGAAAACGGTAAAATTCGGAGCGAAATGAGCCATATTTCAGAGCCAAGTCTCGTGTATTGACGCGCGGCTTAATAAAAACTAACCAGAATGCAAACTTGCTGGTGCGTCACGACGCCCCACAAGGAGCGTCGCGACGCGCCGTCATGATCAGCTCGTGTTGCAACGCATTCACACACATCGCAACACAGGAAATTCGTCTCCAATTCATCTAGAGCTCGATTTTTCAGTAGGAAACATCCATATGACCTCCTATATAAGCACAAGTTCGTCCCAAAACCTAAAGGGAAGTCTCATAACATATTTTGGAGCCTCTATAGCATAGAAGAACGCCTAAAGTAAGATAATGACGAGTGCTTCAACTGGTGTTGGAGTTTGAAGGTGAAGATTGGAATAATAATTATTTCTTCTATTTTTCTCTCTAGTTTATCTTTTATAAGTCCTTATTTTGTATCTATAATGATTAGCTTATTTTTATTAAATATTATGAGTAGTTAATTCATTAAATTTAGGGTTGTAATAAATCCCAAGTATGTTTAATTAATCATTTATATATTTTTATTCTTTTGGTATTGCTATTTATTATTTATTATTCTCGTACTTGAACGCATATTTAATTTTTTTGGTTAACGATAAAATAGTATTCGTAAATCTTTATGAACTCTATTGAGGGAATTTGGGTTAGCCGTGAGAATAATAACGTGTGATCTTATTCGTTGAATAAATTTATTTGCAGGATAGACATATACCTAAAGAGCTTATGTATCCAATATTAGAACCCGACCTTAATAAATTTGGTTTAAATTAATTAACATAAATATATAGTTAATTGATTTAAATTGAATATATTTACATGACCATTGAAATAGGCTTGTGAATAATTTAGTGTTATAGGTTAATATTAGTTACAACAACCTAATTGAATGGAAAATATCTAAACTCAATATTTGCGTGTTTAGGTGAAATTACAACTCTATGTTCTTCTCGCGCATAAAGTTTAAACTGCAAAATTATTGTTTGCTATATATTTAATATTTATATTAAATTTTAGATTAATCACTCTATTTCTCAATTTATAGTTTAGTTTAAATTAAGTAGGCTAGTATTGATATTGATAAAAAAATTATTAATTACTTATGAGTACGATATCCGATTTTTATCACTGTATTACTTGAATGATACGTGCTAAATTTATAAAATCGCAATCAAATGACGTGATATCTTCATTATATTATAGATTTTCTCCCAAAAATGAGTTCTATAAATGGATTTTAGCAGAATTTGGTTGACTGTTAGATGAAATTATTGGCACAACAAGATGTTGAAATCCACTGATTTTGATTTTCAAAATTTGCTAATTTAAGAAACCAAACATTATTGAAATGGAAACAAATCAAATAACTAACATGATTTAAATGGAAAGTATGACAAGTATAGAGTATACAAATTACTAGCAAAGATGCTTGAAACCACAAAAACTAAAAGCACTTTAAAGTCAAAAAGCAGTTTCAAAGTGCTTTTGTACGTGTACACGTACAAAAACAACAGCAACAACAAATGACTTGCGTCTTTGTTTTCTTCTCCACGGTTAAAGAGAGAGAAGCACAAGGCAACAAAAGCTATTTTTCAGTGTGGATAATTGCAGAGAAAAATCTACCACAAGATTTTCTCTCTAGAATTCTCAGCTCAATATCTTGTGTCAGATTCCGGCAGTGACGTCAGCTTTCCGGCTACTGTGTGGTCTGAGCTGCCCGGCTGTCTGCTGATCTTGCTTTAATTGTTTCTTCATCGGAGGTCTTGCATGCATATATATGCCTTTTTTTGAATTTGTTTTTGTTTGAGTTTTGGGTAAAGGGGTAAAGGGTTTCTTGTTTGGTTTATGAGAAAGTTGACAAGAAAATAAGGGAGATGAAAAGAAAGTTTGACGTGCTTTGTTTAGTTTGTTACGCGCTGAGTGGAAAAAACTCAATTGAATTTTTTTTTTTTAGTAAAAAGTTTATTTTTTTAATGTTTCAAAAGTTAAATATCAAAGATTTTTTCTGCTGAAATATAGAACATTGCTTTGATTCTTGATATGCTAATACTTATCTTGTGCTTCTGATTTTTCGTTCTTTGTTTTCTCGGGAAACAAACAAAAGGGTCACCTTCAGTACTTGGTTGCTGAGTACAAGGAGAGAGATTTTTTTCTGCTGAAATATAGAACATTGCTTTGATTCTTATTTTTTTTGAAAACGTGGGAAACCGCGGCCAAACCACCTGCGTTCAAGTGAAGCAGTTAAAACCTCAAACTCTTATAAGAAATACCAAACCCAAGACTGACAATAAATTAGGCATTTGTTACCAAATTACATCATTGAGAGGCTTTGATTCTTGATATGCTAATACTTATCTGGAGCTTCTGATTTGTACTCCTTTGTTTTCTCGGGAAACAAACAAAAGAGTCACCTTCAGTTTGGTTGCTGATTACAAGGAGAGAAATTAGATGAGAATAAACTTATAAAATTCATGCTACTTTTTTTTTCTGAGGAACCAAACAGTTCATAGGCTGCTAAGTTTAATATGTTTTTTTATTGAGGTATTGGAATTCCATGTCAGATAAATATTCTCTGTTTCAGATTCATGGCCTTTTGATTTTTAGTTTTATTTTATTTTACTAAATTCTGTTTCACATTCACAGTTTCTTGTTTTTACTCTTTATTAAATTGAAATAATCTCGACTTTCTGAGTAGGATCATGTCTTTTACTACTGTCACAGCATCACTCAATTTGATATGCTTTAAAAATGTGCTGGGTTCCAGGGAAAGAATTTGTGAGAGAATAAGAAGAATATTGAAATCCTCCTTTCTTACGAATCTCGATGCATTTCCTTTCAAGTTAAGTTTTAGATTGTGTGTGATTGTTTGTAATTTTCAATGTGCAGATTTTGAGTCTAGACATAAAAGGGAAAGGAGCTCACATTGATATATAGTGGTGTGTTTGTGTTGTGGGGGATTGAGCTTTGAGGAAATGGGGTATTTCTCCTCCATGTTTAATGGATTGGCGAGGTCCTTTTCTCTCAGGAAAGGGAAGAATTCTGAGAGTTGTTGTGATGGGAGAGGAGCTGCAGATGCAATGGCCAAAGAAGCCAAAAGGAATGGTTTGATTTTAAAGTCTTCTGGTTTTGTAAATGTTGATGGTTCCAATAACTTCGCCGCAGCTTGCTCCAAGAGAGGCAACAAAGGAGTAAATCAAGATTGTGCCGTTGTCTGGGAGGTATGCAAAAAAGATCACTCTTGTGCTTTTTTCTTTTTGTGTTCTCTTGACAAAGGAGTAAGCTTCCTGTGGTTGCCAAGTTGTGAGCAAAATGCTGGTTCTTGGTTAATTTTTAATTGACAAAGGTGCTTTTTTTTTTTCGTTTTGGAGCAGGAATTTGGGTGCCAAGCTGACATGATGTTCTGTGGGATATTTGATGGGCATGGTCCATGGGGTCACTTTGTGGCCAAAAAGGTCCGAGAATCAATGCCTTTATCGTTGCTCTGCAATTGGCAAGAGGCTCTTGCTGAAGCTTATCTTCTCCAGGATATTGACTTGGATTCAGATAAAAAGCATCATAGATTCAACATATGGAAGCATTCTTATGTTAAGACTTGTGCTGCTGTTGATCAAGAGCTCGAGCAGCATCGAAAGATTGATACGTTTTACAGCGGAACCACTGCTTTGACAATTGTCAGACAGGTAATGGAAATTATTTAATCTGTCACATACTTATATCTTATGCCATGTTCATTAGAATTGACAAGCCGTTTCTGTTTCACCAGGGCGAGTTCATCATTGTTGCTAATGTTGGTGACTCGCGGGCAGTATTAGCCACCACTTCTGATGATGGAAGCTTGGTTCCAGTTCAGCTCACAGTCGATTTCAAGCCCAACTTGCCTCGTTAGTATCTCTTTCTCACTCTCGCTCTCAAAAGGTAAATCATCATCACGAGTTGTTTACATATTTTTTGATTGCGTTTACAGAGGAAGCTGAGAGGATAATTCAATGCAAGGGACGCGTTTTCTGTTTAGAAGATGAACCAGGAGTGCACAGAATCTGGCTTCTGGATGAGGAATGTCCGGGGCTGGCAATGTCTAGAGCCTTTGGTGATTATTGTGTAAAGGATCATGGACTCATTTCTGTGCCTGAAGTGACACAAAGGCATATAAGCATGAGGGACCAATTTGTTGTGCTTGCAACTGATGGGGTATGCAATTTTGCATAATGCATTACCTGTATTTTCATCATTCCATGTTATTTTTGTTTACAAAACATTGCAAAAAGTAAGATGAAACATATAATCGGGTTTTTATTCTTCAGGTATGGGATGTAATCTCTAATCAAGAAGCAGTTCAAATTGTATCTTCAACATCAGACAGAGCAAAATCGGCTAAGCGTCTGGTTGAGTGTGCTGTACATGCATGGAAACGCAAGAGGAAGGGAATTGCAATGGATGATATTTCAGCCATTTGTCTCTTCTTTCACTCACAACATCTAACCCAGCAAGTTCATGCTGTTGCAACTCCAAAATAGTAATGAAAATGAGCAAGTAACTCGCTCCTTGATCATCATTTCTCATAAATATTGTACCTTTCTCAATGTAGTAGTTTAGAAATTGTTAACTGCAAGTGCATATTCAATTGCTTTTTCTTCATTAATCCCTTGATCAGCCACAAATAGCATGAACTTAGTCCAACTAGTTGGCCGTTTAGGATTCAAGTGCAGTGCTTTTTACAAGGGATGGATAATGAAGGTCTTTTGGATTCTCATAATGATTCTTTAAGCTAGATTAAGAATGTTTAAAACGGGATGCAACAAAAAGAATAAACGTGAAATCAAAGGCTTACCT
This sequence comes from Zanthoxylum bungeanum, assembly GCA_019454045.1. Taxonomy (NCBI): domain Eukaryota; kingdom Viridiplantae; phylum Streptophyta; class Magnoliopsida; order Sapindales; family Rutaceae; genus Zanthoxylum; species Zanthoxylum bungeanum. The sequence goes on along the minus strand of SKCR01007834.1, from coordinate 324,140 downwards.
GGATGATAATAATTCAGTCTTTGTCAGAAGGGCATTCATTCGAGCTAAGCTCAATTCCTTTTATCAAACCTTGACTGCCCATTTAATCCTTTATTCGAATCACTCATTTTCCTATTTCTAGGTTGAAGAATCAGGACTGAGAGCAAAGTTGTAAAGCTCAGTGATTTTCTGTAGCAGGTTTCCTATTATTGAATGCATTTCAATAAACAATGATAGAATGTTTGCAGTTCTGTATGGACCAACTGCTACAGTTTTCCAAAAAAGCATATGCAAAAAAGGCAACACAATTTTGTAATTGAATCACACACGTGATACAGCTATTTATAGATTGTCTTACACCTAACTCAACTCACCTCAACAAAGCTTTAATTGAATGAAAATCGTCTATATACCCATCGATTGAACATCCAAAGTGGCAATAAAACCAAACTTGAGCTGAATATTCAATCAGAGCTCCCAGTTTCGACAAAGACAGTGAACCTTGGCAAGAGCAGCCATAAAATCATCTGACCTGAAAAAGAATAAGAAATGTACACGAGAAATAAATTGGTGTAATTGAATGATTTAATTTTTGTGATAGAATTGTGAATTAAGACCTTTGTCCGTAAGGCGACTGACATGCAGCAACTATATGAAGCTTGGCTGCATCTGCTTCTTTCTGCAAATTGGAAATTGTTTGACGGTGGTTACTCGCACTCAAGGAATCGTTAAAATGAAAATTACACCAGCAAGTAATTTTCACAGAAGCATTTCTTGTTTAGATATTGAATACTCGAAATTTGAACTGTTTCCAATTTTACTATAAACTGGGTAAGATCAACAATAAGCAAGTGTATGTCTTGTAATGCCAGTTTCCATTTTTAAACAATGGTCAATGAATGCATCAAGAGAAACTTCTTTGATGATATGAAAGTAATACAGCTACCGGTAGTCAGTTTAGTCTACTGTTTGTATATGTGCAAGTACAGATAAACCATAGTCATACTTAACGATATTTGACGTGGCTGGAAGATTTTGGATGTGTCAATCAATATATGAAAGCCATGCTGAAACAGAAATATCCTTGCCATTTCCAAAAGAAGAAGCATGTTGAGGTTCAGAACCAACCTGAGATTCGTAGTACAGCCCAGCATATAAAGAAGCATAAAATTTCTCGTTCTCACGGGCACTCGAAAATGCAGCAACAAGCTGTGCAGAAAGGATTACTGCTTTAGTCAGATGAAGTTCTTGCAAGAAATTCAACTGCAAAGAACTAAGGGCAATGCGAGACGGCAGAACATAATATCAGTTTCTTTCACATATAATAGTTGATATATTTATATTCATGTATTTGAGATACCTTAATATCCTATTGGTCACCCCTTATAGAAGGGAGCAAAAAAGAACTTATACACGTAAAAAGCCCAGGAATGTTCATCCAGAGCAAGTGCACGTGTGCAACCACCAAAGTCTTACTGTCTGCAGCTTTACACCAAACTTGAGGACTGCTAAGCATAACAAGCAAAACAAGTTTATAGTTTGATTCTTCCTATACAAGAAGCAAATATACAAGCTACAATATGAAAAAACTTCTAAATCATATTCTAGACAGGTTACTGTTGGAAATCATTCTTGTAAGCGTATTATCATCTTGTATTAGGCCAGATAACCACCTAATGAGACATACGAATGTACTAAAAGTGCATATAGAAACACTGCCAATATGACCTCATAATCTGAAAAAGCAGCTCACTCAGAATTAAAAAGAATAGCAAAAAATACCTTTTCTGGATCGCCACCATCTTTGAACATGTTATACGCTTCCCGCATTACAGGACGAGGATCTCTATCAACCTGCAATTAACTTTTAGGAAGTCTCAAAGACAAACATTCTGGATTAAACACCACAAATAATCGAGTTTTTACTTCAAGCATACTTTAACTCGCTGCATCTTATGCAGCAACACCTTTCCCTTTCATCAATTTTAAGAATATTCTCATTTCATTGGCATCTCATTCATTCATCATTGATGGTCTAAATAGATTCTATAGTACTGTTCCCTAAGTAATGCTTGACTAACTTGCCTCAAGAAACAGTTTCCTCGCTTCATCAACACTATACAGCTGAGCTTCACAAAGAAAGCACCATATTGACTCCTCAGTATCATTTGGATTCTGAGCAACATCTAACCGAAACTGCTCCGCACCTTCTTCAAAACTATTGAAATGAAAAACCTACAACTTCTTCATAACGATCCCAATGAAATATTGACAGAAACTAAGCAGTTCATCATGCTCAAATGAACCCTTTGTCAGTTTGCTAGGAAAAAAAAGCGAAAATTTTAGTACCTATTAAGGTAGTAAAGTGATAGCCCCCTTTGCCAAAGATCTAAACAACCACCAATTGACAAATTACATCATCATATACTCATATCACAGGCATATAAAAATTCACATTTCCAAGCAAAAAATTAAAAACATACAAGCCTTTTGTCGAGGATCCCATTCAATTGCCTTATCAAATTCAGCTAAAGATCCTACAACATCACCCTTAACCACAACAAAACTTGTCAGTTTCATCTAGAACTCACCAAAGTAAATAAATAAATAAATAAAAACTTAGTACGCATTACAAGTAACAAAATGAATAAAAAAAATCACTTGTCTAAAGAGTGACATTCCTCTTCGAATGGCAATAACAGCTTCACGAGAATTGTTGTTGCCACCCGTTAAAGCATCCCAGATGCCAGAAACTGAAGGAATGAACAATCTTCTAGTGAATGTGGGAGCTGGGTTCTGAAGATTGTGAGCTATTGGGATTAAAAAGAGCGAGTTAGTGTTTGTTATAAGTGAAAGTGGGGCTTTTGAAGTGAGTGATGAGGGCTTATAGAAAGAAGTTGATGTTGGATTAATGGTGGGTTTCAGAAGGTTTTGGGTTATAGCCATTGATGTGTTTTATTGAGTGAGAGATTTGAGATTTGGGTTCCTGATTTTTGGTGGGTTTGTGAGAGAGATAAGGCGCCAAAGGTAACCGTAAGTTTATGGCCACTGTTGCTTTTGCCTTGCTAAGCACCTACATGAGTAATGAGCGGTTAATATATAGATATTTACCGTCCTTTATCTTAATGTTTTATTTATTATTTCAAGTTGTATGAGTATTTTGATATATTTTGGGTTCGTTTTATAGGTCAAAATAATATTATAACTCAACAGATTTAAAAATGGATGAAAACGATAAAATATAAAATAAATTGAGTTATATTTCAGAATCAAAGCGCGCGTCCCGACACTGGAATCGTGTCGAGTCACGACGCTTCACAAATTGTGTGTAGAACGTCAATGCTTTGATGTTAACTTCGCGTGCCACAACGCCCAGGAGGGAGCATTGCGACGAGAATTGAAGTCGCGATGCGCGTTCACGACAAATGCAGTCTCGGTTCACCCCGAATCCGATTTTTAATCAAAAAAACACCCCATGAACCTCCTATATAGGTATAAGTTCTTCCCAAAACTTGAAAATGAGTCTCATAATATATATTGGAGCCTCCAAAATATAGAATAACCCGTAGAACAAGTCAAGAACAAGAGCTTTTCCAGATATTAGAGTTTGAAGACGAAAACTGCAAACGGGAGTTTCTTTCTTCCATTTTCTCTCTAACTTTATCTTTTATGAGTTATTGACTTGTTACAATGATTAGCTTATATCTATTGAATATTATGAGTTGCTAAATCATTAATTTAGGGTTATAATGGATCTCAAACATGTTTAATTAATTCTTTGCATATTTTTATTTTTTTGAGATTGTAATTGATTGTTTATTATTCTCTATGCTTGAACGCATGTTTATTTATTTAGCCAACAATAAAATAATCTTGATGAATTCTTAGGAATTCGACATAGGAAATTTAGGTTAACTTTGGAAATAATAGCGTGCGATCTCATTCGTTAAATAGTTTTTCTTGCATGATAGACATATACCTAAAGGACATACGTGGCCAAGATTAGAACCTGACCTTAATGTCTCTGGTTTAAATTAATTAAAAAAAAAACATATAGTTAACTGATTTATTCTAAATATATTTAATGACAAACAAAAGAGGTTTGTAAATAATTTAGTGTTTTAAGTTAATAATTAGTAATGACAACCACTACAAGAAAAAAGGCTTTTACTGATACTAAATTAGTGTCAGTAAAGGGTTTTACTGACACTAATTAAATGTGTCAGTGTTGCCGCAGCCAGAAATCACTGACACTAGTTTCTAGTGTCAGTAAACGTTAATACTGTAGTATCAGAAAATTATTGACACTATGGTATCAGTAATCTCTCACACTATTTTAGTGTCAGTAATTATTGACACTATAACATCAGTATTTAGTGATACTATAGTGTCAGTAAATTTTGTTACTGCAGTATCAGTATATCGCATATATTTGATTTTTAGTGTCAGTAATTATTGTTACTATAGTATCAATATCCGTCAATATCTTTTAAAATTTAAAAATCGTATTATTTCACAATTATATTTCTTATGTTTTGTAATTAAATTAATCATAAAATATATATATATATATATATATATATATATATATATATATATATATTATATATATATATACCAACTCAATGAAATAAAAAACTAAAAAATTACATTTATATAAAATTTGCAATATAATAGATTAATCGTATTAATCAATTCAACATTATCACATGATGAATACAAAAACTCCATAGACAATCTTTAAATTAACATATATATATTTCAAAAACTACTCTTAAAGTCCCACCAAAATGTCATGCCCCCACCAAAATTCATGATACTTGTTGAGAAGCCTGCAACAATCCCCCAACAATATGATATCTGGCACAAAATCTGAAATTATAAACCAAATGTTAAGAATTAGATGGACTTCCAAAAAAAATCGATATCTTCATAAATAAAAACATTAAATACATCCAAATAAAAATACAAAATATAAATACAAAATATAACCCTAATCTAATTTTTGTCACATAAAGCACTTATTGACAATAACCATACCAACAACCTAAGAGCATGCATATAAAAAACCAAATGACATCCATAATAACAAGTTGTATCTTTCATACCGCTACATAATCACCAAAACAAACAAATCAATAACATACAATAAAAAGCATAGAAATAAAGAGAAACATCTAGGGCAGAGGCTAGTATTGCCCAAATGTATCTTTCATCGATCATTTGATAAATGAAAGAAATGTATTAATTTGGAATATAATGCAGAAAACAATATTCAAAACAGCTTAGACACAAAATAAAAATGCAAATCAAGTTAAAGCATAAAATGGCGTGAAGACAGTCTTTTTGATGTTAGATGGTGCAGCTGGAGATTTCCTTTCGAAAAGCTTGAGCTCTTTTCCAGTAAGGAGCAAAAACATGAAGAATTTACAAAGGCTCATATCATAGGTACTTTATATTTTATTATCACATGGGGATTGGATAAAGTTTGCATTCATATAGAGGATGTAAGCATTAAATGTTTCCTTGATTTGTAAAAGCATGTGTAGGCATGTAGCACATAAATAAAAAACTATTAACATGCATCAGAAAATACTATGTTTACTTATTGGTGAACAATTTGAGATGCTTTAAGAAATGTTTGTTCGACAAGTCTCATTCTTTCTCCCAAGCATGGATGTTACGAAAATTAGGTTCAAACCATTGCTTCTCAAAATCAGCTAGTTCCAGTCAGAAATTGTCAACATTACGCATTTAGTCTTGACATACACCGTCCTCAGCCGATTGAGGTGTAAAATTCAATTTTCATAAAAAAGTAAAAAACAATGGAATACATCCAATCCCTATTATATCTAATTCATTTTTATGCATAAAATCACTATTGAGGCTAATATAAATCACAAATTCACATACACAAGCTATTCACATACACAGGCATGCTTATCAAAAGCATATATACGGAGGATGATGTTATAGCGACACATTAATATGAGAGCTTTCCAGCACATTAGTATTAGATTTCGAAACATACACTTGCAGACACCTACTCGCAACACGCTTTTTAAATCCTAAACTTAAACTAACAAATATTATACTAAGTTTGGCATTTAAATTTCCAACCTATGTTTTAGAGTCCAGCAGTAGTCCCTCACTGGTATAGAACTCAGTGAACACAGAAAATGCCAGGAGATTTCAGGGTTTCAAAAATTATTTTCGACGAAAAATTCCACACGATTTCTTTCCCTCTTATTGATCTCTTATCCAAACGAAGTGTCAAATGTTTTTACATGATAAAATTATTTCTCACCGGCATTTCATCAAACACATGGAGAGGACTTTTACCCATACACATTGTGGGAACACAGGACCTGAGCGACGCCGTTCCTAGGCTCGCGGCCTAGTTGGGAAGGATTACATAACATGGAGTCGCCACCCGGTGTGAACCGGGACAAAGATTTAAGGCCGCACTCACCCCTCGCAAGGGAAGACCTCAAACCGTTGGGTTCGGAATGGTCCCTTACTTATGTCACTTGTAATGAAAGGATTCATGTAATAATTTAACTAAGCTTAAGTAACACTTATTTCCAATAGTATCATGCTTCTAAATTCCCATGTGTGAAATAAAACTCATGTACGCATTTCACATATATCTTACATTTAAATTTGCATGCTAAACATATATCAAGATAGCAACTAGCATACAACTTTACTTGCATATCACATTCAAAAAAAACACAAGCGCACATATTATCCATACAAGCACACATGGTAAGCATACAAGCACACATATGGACACTTTTCAAGTGGTACGTGGAATTGTAGCCCAAGTGCAGACCGCACTACCGTCCATTCAGAATCGGCTACGGAATTTACGTCTGGGTTTCCATCCGATATACCGCAAGAAATAATACCCAAATGTTATCATGACACAAGCATATGAATTGTAATACATCAACATATTTGCATTTATACATGTGGAGATAGCTACTAGGAAAACTATGCATGAAATCTAATGAAAAAGACTCAGTTCAGTGTATTCGCGTTCGTGTAGCGTTCGTAAACGCGTTCGAACGGAAATGAAACAGAATGCTCACGTTCGAGTAGCGTTCGTAAACGCGTTCGAACGGAAATGAAACAGAATGCTCACGTTCGAGTAGCGTTCGTAAACGCGTTCGAACGGAAATGAAACAGAATGCTCACGTTCGAGTAGCGTTCGTAAACGCGTTCGAACGGAAATGAGACCTGATGCATGATAAGGCAAAATTTATGCGCGTTCGAGTTGCGTTCGGGAACGCGTTCGAACGGACACGGACCTGATGCATGAAATAGGATGCAATAAATAGAAAATAAAGGGGCGCGGCGAAGCACTGCCGTAAAGGTGACCTTTTGGGGCTCTTGATCTCTCAAAGAGAGGACCCCTTTTCCACAATGCTTTGCCGCGCCGGTTGAGGCGACTCCACTGGGGATAGAGAATTGGCCCCGAAATATTGTCTTGTAATGTTTGGATTTATGTTTTAATTGACCATGTCTATAGTGGATGAAATGAGGGTTTAATCAAAGGCATTTTGAGGCTAGGTAATGGTTTGGTGTCTTCCTTCACTCACTACCTTTCTAGAAGGAAAAGCTGTGAGGACACCTATATGGCCATCTACTCGTAGCCTTTGTGATGGACTAATTTGGAGGACTCGTTGTTTATTCCTGACACCAAGCGATAAGAGCCTAAGAGGCTTTGGGTACTTAAGTGAGCCTCGCTCCACCTTCCCTCTGGGGAATCTACAACGGGAAATCCATTTGACAGTCCGTCACACACCATAGCTCATTGGCACGTACCTTAGTGTATAAAAAAGGGTGCACTCACTTGGTTGCTCGAACCCTTGAGTGGGGAGACCTAATTGTGGGCCATCCTTCGCCGGTGAGAGCCTTTGTCTATACTCTTACTAACCCACCCATAGACCGGTTTGTATGGTTAAAGTAACAATTATTTCCTTGAGTATGTGCTTGTGGACCATCCTCATTTGGATGCAGTTGGACTATTGTCAGAAATGCGGGCTTGCTGGGCCATTTAAACTGGGGCAAGTTCGTACCTTATGACCATTAGGCCAAAAGCTTCTGAAATGTTGATGAGCCATTGTAGAAATTATTGTTGTATGTTTGCATTATCTTTCTTTGTGCTTGTGTTCGGAACATTACCATTTGGATTTAGTTGGACTCCTTGTCATGAGATGTGAACTCGTTGGGCCATTTAAACTGGGACGAGTCCACTCATATGGCAGTTAGCCCAAAAACTTCTAAAATGATGATGGGCCGATTTGTGTGCAAATTTTAAAGAGTTGATATATTTCTTGTATCACATGTATCACATGCACCTCATGCATACATGCACCATGTTAACTCCCTTTTGATTTAAAAGCCATCATAGATGCATGTTGGTTAGGGAAGATGACAGACTTGTCAAAAGACCAAGCAGCCACCAAGAATACTGGCAGAAGACCTAGCTCAATGGGATAGGAAACCCAATCATGCATGCATGCATACACGTAACACATTTTTGCATCCCTTTTGTGTTTGTTCTGTTTTGTAATAACAGGTTTCAGAAGAGAAAAAGAGAAAGCGGCAAAGATAAGACAACCAGAATCAGTAACATATGAGTAGTAGTTTTGGGGAATGAATCCCAGGGCCGAGGCCCACATCAGCAGAATTTTGGAATGAATCCGGGGAATGAATCCCAGGGCCGAGGCCCACATCAGCAGAATTTTGGAATGAATCCAGGGAATGAATCCCAGGGCCGAGGCCCACATCAGCAGAATTTTGGAATGAATCCCAGGGCCGAGGCCCGCATCAGCAGAATTTTGGAATGAATCTGAGGGTCGAGGCCCACATCAGCATCAATCTAGGGGCGAGGCCCATGTCAGTAGCAGTTGGGGCCGAGGCCCACTTCAACATCAGTTTGGGGAATGAGTCCCAGGGTCGAGGCCCACATTACATCAGTATCAGTCTTGCCGGGTATGGCATTCTGGGGGCGAGGCCCACATTACATCAGATCAGTTCTGCCGAGAATGGCACTCCGAGAATAGAGATATAGTCCGGGAATGGACAGCTCGAGAATGAACAAGCCGAGAATGGCAATCCAAGAATGGAGCAGAGTTCAAGAATGAACAAGTCGGAAATGACACTCCGAGAATGGAGATATGGTCCGGGAATGGACAGTTCAAGAATGAACAAGCCGGGAATGGCACTCCAAGAATGGAAGCACGGTTCGGGAATGAACCACCTCACAGTAACGGTTCGGGAATGAACCACCTTACAGTAACGGTCCGGGAATGGACCACCTTACAGTAACAGTTCAGGAATAAAGCCTGCCTCCAGTATTGTTCAGGAAGAAAGCCTACGTCCAGCAAACTCGGGAATAAAGCCCACATTCAGTACAGTTCAGGAACAAAGCCTGCATTCAATACAGTTCAGGAACAATGACACACAGTTAACACAGTCAGGGAACAAAGCCCAGGGGAAGAAAGCCTCATATCAGTATAAGTTTGAGAACAAAGCTCAAGGGGAAGAAAGCCTCATGTCAGTACAGTTCGGGAACGAAGCCCAGGGGAATAAAGCCTCATATCAACACAGTTCGGGAACAAAGCCCAGGGGAAGAAAGCCTCATATCAGTATAAGTTTGAGAACAAAGCTCAAGGGGAAGAAAGCCTCATGTCAGTACAGTTCGGGAACAAAGCCCAGGGGAATAAAGCCTCATATCAGTACAGTTCGGGAACAAAGCCCAGGGGAATAAAGCCTCATATCAACACAGTTCGGGAACAAAGCCCAAGGGAATAAAAGCCTTATATCAGTATAGTTTGAGAACAAAGCTCAAGAGGAAGAAAGCCTCATGTCGGTATAGTTCGGGAATAAAGCTCGGGAGGAATAGAGCCTCATCTCAACAGTTCGGGAATAAAGCTCGGGAGGAATAAAGCCTCATCTCAACAGTTCGAGAATAAAGCTCGGGAGGAATAAAGCCTCATCGCAACAGTTCGGGAACAAAGTACAGGGGAACATAGCCTCATCTCAATACAGTTCGGGAATAAAGCCCACAGTCCAAACAATCATGGAATAAAGCCCTATCTCTACACAGTCAGCAGTTCGGGAATAAAGCTCGGAGGAATAAAGCCTCATCTTAACAGTTCGGGAATAAAGCTCGGGAGGAATAAAGCCTCATCTCAATACAGTTCAGGAAGGAACAGGCCGAGAATGGCACTCCAAGAATGGAAGCACGGTTCGGGAATGAACCAAGGGTCGCAGCACCTCACCACCAAATCAAAGCAACTCAACACATGGTAAGTCAAGTGGCAGCTGGCGAGCCAGGTAAGTAGAAATGCATTGCATAACTTTGATAGGATTGTCACTGTTGCACATTACACAAGTCCCATCAAAGTGGGGGCGACTGTAGGCACTGCATTTTTACACATGAGTCCCTATGATGAGTCTCATTTTGGAGACACTACCTTTTAAGTCACGGAGGTCACGGGAAACGGACATCGGAAGGGGAAATTCAGAATAAACAAGGTTCACTGTTTTCGTTAGTGCTGCGTTCGTGTTTACGTTCGAACGTCAAACGGATTGCGGGTGTTCGTGCCGCGTTCGATGAAGCGTTCGAACGGTGTCGGTAATTCTGGTTTTGCTGCTAGCCTCACATCCAGCCCATTTAGCCCCCCAAAGCCCATAAAACACATCCCAATTTAAATAAATAAATATTAATTAAAACATTAACTAAATAAGATAATAACTAAAATAATTAAATGATTAAATAAAACATATACCAAACATAAAATAAACAATTACCAACTTAAACTAAAATCATGCCTAAATTAAACAAATCACATACTAAATCAAAATATAATCATGCCTAATTAAAATCAATCAACCAATTATATTCCCAATCTAATAAGATTATTCCCAAACTTAAAATATTGTATTCCTAATCCAAGCCAATCAAATATCCAACCTTCCCTATCTAGCCAAGATTTGTCCCCCCTCAATCTTTGACTTCCCTTAACCAAACCAAATCAAATCTCTTGACTTCCCTTAACCAAACCAAATCAAATTCATTTCCTTGTCAAACCTAACCCTTTGCCTATAAAAAGAACCCTCCACCAACCTTCTCAACCCTAGCTAGCTAGTCCCTAACTCACACACAACACACATAAAAAATATTACAGGAAGAAGACACCAAAAACCAGTAAGCAAAAGATAAAGAGGAAAAGGCAGCGAAACCACAAGGAAATAATAGCAAAAGACGGAGAACGACGACTCAAAACAGTAAGACAACGAACGAGAACAGTGAACCAGTGAACCGGGAGAGTTGCGGAGCATCCACCCTTCCGACAATCGTGTACCGTACATCCGAGAGATGATTTAAAAGGTTAGACCTGAGGGTACCTTTTCATTAGTTTATATTCGTTCTTTTTATTATTATTATTGAATTCTATTCGCATGAGAGTCGTTTATGGATGCATGTTGTGGGTATTGGATGAATGAGAGATGTGTCAACTCTCGCGGTATATCGGATGGAAACCCGGACATAAATTTCATAGCCGATTCCGAATGGACGGTAATATGATCTGTACTCGGGCCACAACTCCACGTACCGCTTGAGTAAACGGCACCATCTCCCTCTCGTTGTGTTGCTTTTTGTTTATTTAGTTTTCTTTACTTGAATTCAACATGTTGCTCATTTATGTATGATTCAATCGAGCGCATGGGCTTAGTGAGTTAGTCCAAAGGTCCTCCATTTGGGAGACCAAGAGCCGAAAAGGCCACCTTTGTGACACTACTTTGCCGCGCCGGTTGATGTGTGCCCGGTTGGATACAAGATACGTTCAATCGGACATACTTAGAATAATATGATTGTCTTTATGTTTATATGCATGATGTGATGTGACGCGCATGAGCTTAGTATGTTGGTCTAAAGGTCCTCTCTTTGAGAGATCAAGAGCCCCAAAAGGCCACCTTTACGGCAGTACTTCGCCGCGCCCCTTTATTTTCTGTTTATGTATTGCATTCCATTTTGCCTTATCATGCATCAGGTCCGTGTCCGTTCGAACGCGTTCATAAACGCAACTCGAACGCGCATACATTTTGCCTTATCATGCATCAGGTCCGTGTCCGTTCGAACGCGTTAACAAACGCAACTCGAACGCGCATACATTTTTCCTTATCATGCATCAGGTCTCATTTCCGTTCGAACGCGTTATCAAACGCTATACGAACGCGAGCATTCTGTTTCATTTACGTTCGAACGCGTTTACGAACGCTACACGAACGCGCGCATTCTGTCTCATTTACGTTCGAACGCGTTATCAAACGCTACACGAACGCGAACCTTCTGTTTACCGTTCGAACGCGTTTACGAACGCTGCACGAACGCGCACACACTGAACTGAGTCTGTCTTATCATATTCATGCATAATTGCCTCTTGGTTGATCTTTCTTGTGTTATATAGCCAACCACATTATTTGTATCCCTGCATTTATCCATTCTATGTGTTCTCAGGATTGTATTCAATCATGATTATGTTGTTCTTAGTTTTCCATATCATAGGATTGAAATATGTTCATGAGATTGCCATGTGATGTTGCATGATGTGATGAACTTGTTGATGTATGCATATGAATTTAGAAGCATGATACTATTGGAAATAAGTGTTACTTAAGCTTAGTTAAATTATTACGTGAATCCTTTCATTACAAATGACATAAGTAAGGGACCATTCCGAACCCAACGGTTTGAGGTCTCCCCTTGCGAGGGGTGAGTGCGGCCTTAAATCTTTGTCCCGGTTCACACCGGGTGGCGACTCCATGTTATGTAATCCTTCCCAACTAGGCCGCGAGCCTAGGAACGGCGTCGCTCAGTTTCTGTGTTCCCACACACATACCTTGAAATTATGAATGCAAACGAGATTGATCTTTACAGACAAATCTCCCTTAACTTACCCAAATGTTCATCTGAACCAGAAGTATCCTTGTTCACAGGCAAAACATAATTTGCTGCCACTAGGACCCGGCTGTAAGAACAAAAGCACCAATTAAAACAATTAAAAACAAAAAAGAGGCAGATGTCTTCAAAAGTATCAACCTAATCAAAAGAAATTAATCAATTAAAAAATGCCGCCACAAGATTTTCTAGGAGAGTTTCTAACTAATTCCATAATGCATCACTGCAACAAAACCCAATATTTCAGAAATCACAACCATGATAGGAACAGGATAATCAGTCAAACAAATAAAACAATTCACAAAGGAAAAGGAGAGTTCTGTCAATAGGCAGCACACTAAACTCTGCCGTTCTATTGTCACTTTTATTTAAAACTACAGGCAAGGTCCCTGAAATCCCTTTCAATTATTGCAGTGGAGTGAACACTAATTCAATGACCTTAGCCAGCAAATATTAATGATAAGAGCACTATATTGGCACTTTGGATGTGAACAAAATCATGTGTCCTGACAGAAAGTTAGAACACTTCTATATATATAATGCAAATAAATAAATAAATAAAAATGAGGAAGTATGTTTTAAATAATTATAGCATAGATCAACAACGCAGTTCAATTAAGCACCCGTTTACAAATAGTTGAAAATCTGAATCCCAAAACAGATCGAATCAGAGTTCACGCCGCCGGCCCTGAACAAATAAGAGGTGTGGGACGGATCTCATTCAAATACATAAAAGAAAAACACACAAGGGCAACACGAAAATTAGGACCTTTATTCAAATATAATGCCGGTCGCTGAAGTTGGAGCCGGAGTTGAGGGGGGAGTAGGCGGGCTTTCCGGAGCGGTTGACACAGCATCGCATTTGGGAGAAGCGAGTGGTGGAGGGAGATAGGGACTGGACGGCGTGGGAGAGAGGGGCGACGGAGCGGCGGCTGAAAAGGAGAGAGGGGAAGGGAGATGGGGAAGTGATTGTTGTTATGGAGTTGGTGGAGGTGGAGATGAGGTGTTTTGAGAGGAATAGGGAGAGTTTTGAGAAGCGGATAGTGGAGATGAGGGTTTGATTTTAAGGAAATAATTTTTTTTTTTAATTTTTTTTTACTGATACTAAGGTATCATTAATTACTGACACTAAATTTACTGATACTATAGTGTCAGTAATATATGCGAAAAACGTCACTTCCGTGAGGTGTTGGTTCGACTCCTGACGACTACGCGTTTTTTTTTTTTTTTTTATTTTATTTCTTACTGATACTATGGTAATAGTAATTACTGACACTAAAATCACTGATACCATAATGTCAGTAATTATTGATATTTAAGTGAAAAACACGGAAATAGGCACATTTACACGTCGTTTCTGACACTTTTAGCCTAGTGTCACTAACCTTAGTGTCAGTAAAGGCCTTTTTTTCTTGTAGTGAACCCAACTGAATAAAAAATATTTAGACACATTACGTGCATGCTTAGGTGAAGTTGCAACCGTAGGTTCTTCTATCTATAAGGTTTTCCCAATGTGTATTATTTGCTTTTTATTTAATTTTCAATTAAAAACATCAAATTAATTATCTTTCTAAATACTTTAATTTAAGTTAAGTAGGTTAATCTTGATATTAATAAGATAAATATTAAGTTCCTGTGGAAACGATATCTGATATTTTATCACTGTATTATTTAAACGATATTTACGCGGACGTTGCTTGTTTTAGAAAGCACTTATCTTGTAGCCGAAATAAATTATGAGTGGTTTTAATTAGAATAATCTATGTTCTTAACAAAATACCATAAAGGCTGGCCTACATTTCTTAACTAAATACCAAGTGAAGCAAGTTGCAATGGACACAATTTCGAGTCCATTGAATGTCGCTAAAAGTTACAATAAAGATTGTCCAAAAATTCCCAATTTAGGCTCCATGGGCTATACGAATTACTATTGAGAAATTGTTTTTTCTTTTAATATTTTTAAAAATCATATTAAATAAAATGGAAATTTATAAAACTAACCAAAAAAAAAAAGATATACATTTACCAAAATGAGTCATAATGTTTGTTATTTGTAATTTCAATTACAATCTCCGAAATTTACTTCGGCAAAGATGGATTCTCCGGAATACACACCAAAGTTGGTGGAAAATTCAGAGATCCGAAATCAACACTTCGAATCTCTGAAGTTTTTAAATTTTTTTTCAAAATTTAGGCTCTAAAGTATTCATCGGATCTCTGAAGTTTGAAAAAAAGTTTCGGAAATTTCTCATTTATTTTTACTACAAAAATTTAACATTTTTATGGTGATATAATATTGATTTTGATGCTATACGAAATAGTTAATAATTTTTATTGATATATAAAATTTTTACATATAAATTCGAAAATATCAATTAAAAATATCAATTAAAAATAGATCAAATTTATTTACATAAATTGAAATTACCGATTATGAGGTGTAATGCATGAAAAGCATGTTCAATGTCATAATTTTCAATGGTCTAGTCAGCACTCAGCACCATTATATCTTCAATAATACACTGATTAAATTATATTCTATATTAAATTCCCTATCAGAAAGAACCTTATCATATTTATTTTTTTTCACACATATTTTAATCAACTATATATATATATATCTCTTTCCACATTGATGTGCTCATGATGTTTACATATATACAATAATTTCACCATCCTGAAAGCAACTTCTCAAAACAAAAACAAATATCTTTGAGGGATACATTTCGAAAAATAAAAATAAAATCAACAATGGAATTAGCAAATTTCATAAACATGTTGCCAGAAGATTGTGTTTCTACTGTCTTCTCTTTCACAACTCCATTAGATGCATGCAGTTCATCACTTGTTTCTTCTTCATTTCGATCAGCCATTGATTCTGACATTACATGGGACAAGTTCTTGCCCTCTGACTGGCCCGAAATCGTCTCCAAATCAGTGTCTCCTCTCATTTTTTCTTCTAAGAAAGAGCTCTTTGCTCTCCTTTGCCACCCTTTTCTCATTGATTCTGGAAAAATGGTAAGTAATCATTCTCTCTAGTACCAACGTTCATGTATTTGCATATTTAAATTGGTAATTTTATAAAATACAGACGTCGCGCCAGAATTGTTTTTTTTATTATTTATAATTGCTTCATTGATTATGTATCTTGATATAATACATGCAGAGCTTCAATTTAGAGAAATTATCAGGCAAAAAATGTTACATTTTGTCTGCAAGAGCTCTTAATATAACATGGAGCAGTAATCCAATTTACTGGAGCTGGGTGTCCATGGCTGAATCAAGGTTTTTTTTTTTAATTGTTAATTAAAACCACTTTTTATATGATGATGATGATTAAATTTATGTATTTAATTTTATAGGTTTTCAGAAGTGGCAGTGCTGAGAACATCAAATTGGTTGGAAATTGAAGGCAAGATAAAGACAAAAATGCTGTCAAAAAACACAATGTATGGAGCTTATCTTATAATGAAAATAAGTGAGAGAGCATATGGGCTTGATACAGAAGAAGCTGAAATTTCAGTTGAAATTGGAGGTCATCAAGTGTCAAAAGGAAAGGCTTTTTTGGGACAAATTATAAGAGAAAGCAAGAGAAAATGTAATGGCATGAAAATGGTGACATCAAAGTTGATGAATAATAATAAAGGTGATGAAAATGAACAAATCCCATGTGAAAAAAAAGATGGGTGGGTGGAAATTGAGCTTGGAAAGTTCTTTAATGGTGAAAGTGAGCATCATGGTGATGATGAGGTGAAAATGAGCTTAAAGGAAGTGAAAGGGTATCAACTAAAAGGAGGGATTATAGTTGAAGGCATTGAAGTGAGACCTAAGCTATAGTTACAAGTCAAATAGCTAGATTTGTCACTATAAGTTTATTTATTGTAATATCATTGTCCATATGTTGAAATATTATTATTCTGCATCTTATTCAATAAAGACAGAGTTATTTGGATTGATTTAAATCTGAATTTTAAAATGTGTGATGAATATTAATTGCACTGGAAAAATTAAATAACTTGTTAAATTTTTAACTAAATAGTTGTGATTGTTATAATTATGATGTTGAATTAGTGGAATGAAAAACCGATCATCTCTATAAATATTGTTTTAGGAATCACAATGGAATTAAATATTTTGGTACCTACATTTCAGAGATAAAAGTTTAGAATGAAATTTTATGTCATACAAATGTCAACATATGTCAACACTATTAGTTAAAATTTTTTTTTTTTTTTGGAAAATGTTGGAAATCCTACCGTCCAATCACCTGACTTGAACTTAAACATAGTAGGTAAAACCACTGACTGTCTCAGACTCTTATAAAAAATACACCCTTAAACACGAATCCAAGACCTGACAATCAAGTTTTAAACACTTTGTCACTAATTTACACTTCTTGAGAGTTCTCTTTGCCACAAAACCACACCCATTTTAAAAATTATTATTGTTAAAACCGAATATTTGATTCTGGTTGATAGAGATGGATTAGGCAATTTACCAACTCGGTAAGTTAAGCCATTGGGAATGAATAATAGATTTGATCAATTAGATTTTTTTTTTAACTACCTAAATTCGAATGTTGAGAGAAATATGGACTAAAATATCAATTTAATTAGATAATACTCAACCATATATATTCGTTTAAAAAAAAAAAATAAAAAAGTCCATTAGAATCAATAATAGACCTTGATGAGTATGGAATGTCGAAATAGTTCATCCATGTTTACACCATGGATTTGATTGAGTGAAGAATAATTAGCTGTTTTTTATTATTTAAATCATGAAACGTTTTATTTAATTTTATTAACATGTTTTTTGATTTATTACAACATGTTGACGGCGGATTTTGGTCTCAGGGCAATATGGGAATATCACTCCCGAGGAAATCCTCCCTCAATAGTGAATTTGTTTGGTTATGGGGGATCAAATGCAAATTTAGCAAAAGACAAATAAACACACAAATCAACAAGGAGATTTAACGTGGTTCGGTGGATTTGGATCCGACCTACGTCCACGGACACGAACGAGATGGTACTTTTATTACTTAAACACTCTTCTTGGCCTCTTTTTGTTTTCTACAAGTCAGAGCTTGAAAATTCAGATCCCGTATTTTTGATGATGCCTTTTACATATACTATGCCCTCCTATTTATAATAACACAGAAATCAGACTCCTATTTGCATAAGAAATCCTAATTGAACTTAGTCTCTTCTCCTTGCAAGGATTCCTAGCCTGATATTCCCTTCTCTTTTCTTATTCATTTTCGGATTCTGACTTCATTTCCTTGTGAGAGTAGGATAATTCGTTTTATCTTATCCGCAAGAATATGGTGTCGTCATCTCGAACGCGTCTCGCCATCTGGTCGGTCTTCATGAGGTCGGTCATGACAGTCTTTTATGCTGAGAGTGTTTCTGCCGACCTTATAGTGCTCGGTCATCCGAACCAAAGTGGTCGGTCTTTACATGTTGTGGTCGGGTCGGCTTTGATGATCTCAACCAGTCAGGGAATTACCCTCCTGTCCTCGTCACGCTGTTTTAAATGTCATAGTGCCTGAAAACACCATCAACACAACATTTTAAAAAATTAAGTGCAAAACATTTTTATTATTTAATACAAACGGTCACAATTTTTTCTATATAAAAGATGCTCCACATTTTGAAAAAAATAAGAAAAAAAATAAGACTGAGCCTAGAGCAATTTTGTTAAGTAAAATATCTCTATGCTATTTTTTTTTTATGTAGTTATTAAGAGTCCGAGCAAACAAAAGTTCAGTGTGGGTGTGAGCATACCAATTGGTTTTATGTGCTAAACGATTGAGACAGAGATTTTTTGGGTTGTTTTATCTTAGGGACGTCGGGGTCGAACAACTGCAAGCACACTTTCTGGGCAGAGCCGCGAAATATCTTAAAGAAAGCGACCTAGTCCGCGACTTAATCCAGTTTCGATTTTTAATTCTTAATGAACGGTAATATTGTTCTAACTTTACCCATCAGTATATACACTATCTAAGTTCAAATTCTAAAAAAAGTAGATGTTAAAAAAATAATTTAGGCTATGTTCACTTCAATCTTCATTTTTTTCTTTTTTATTAAAAAAAATTAAAAAAGTCAATGATAATCAATAATAGACGGTGATGAATATGAAATGACAAAATAATTAATTCATGTTTTCCCTAAGAATTTGATTGAATAATTTTTAAATAGTTTTATTTAACCGATTTTCTGAATTTGAATGAGAGGAATGAAACTTATAATATAAATTTGAAACTATTCCTCTCATTTTCCTTTGAATTAATTATAGGAAATCCCACTTTCGAGTTATTTTGACACTTACCGAGAGATTGAAGACTTGATTTAAATAATGTCACATAAATATTGTAAGAACCAAAGTTGGTTATGTTAGAGATGGATTAGGCAATTTTGTCTAACCCAATAAATGAAGTAAATTAGAATCAACAATAGGAGATCATTGATAATGATGAAGACACATTATCAATATCTCTCAAACAAAACTAATTAACTAATCAACAAATATGGAAATCAATACCCAATTCAAATTCTCCACCCAATTTTTCAAAATTATATATAAATGCATGATTTGGGCTAATATGGTGCATTCTTTCATTAAGTAAATGTTATCATCAAAGCCAAATTGTCTCAAAGGGGCATGGTTTGATAGTATAAGGTTTATGATCTCACTTTGAGATCATGTATTCGAATTCAGATAGTGCATTTTTTATAAGAGTCTGAAACAGTTAAAAATTTTAACTATTCTGTTTAAACCCGGAAAAGATGATTTGACGGTGAGGTTTCCACTGATTTAAAAAAAAAAAAAAAAATCAAAGCCAAATTGTTGGTATGTGACAGTAATGCTACCAATGCCCTATTCTTTGGGTAATTATCACAAACCTCCCTTGAGGTTTGGAAGTGTCACAGAATTATATAACTCTACATGTGTTTTTTTTTTAGCAATGATCTACTTATTATCATTGCTAATCAATTAGCACTTCCATTGCTTTTGGTATTAAACCGAAGAAAAATACCATAATACCCCCCAATGAGAGCTAAAAAAAAGGAGCATGGTTTACGACTTATATTTGCAACCCTATCTATTATTGTCAAAACCAAATTTGTGATAGAGATGGATTAGGAAGTTGTTTGGCCAATTGAATTAATCAATTCAATGGGAATCATACAACATTGCTTTTGGAGTGTTGTTTTTTTCCCCTTTTATTTTGGTCTATATTTTATTAAAATGAGAGATCATTCATTGAAAAATTATTCTATTTATATAAATCTAAATCAATAACAAACGAATAATGATATCATCTATAAGTTTTATTTTGTATAAACTGATGTGACATTAATTAGCTAAAATAACTAAAATAATAGGGGCCTTACGAAAATATCCAAGTCAAATATGAAATTATATTTTTGGCTAGAAAATGATGCTACTGGTTACGTCTTTAGGCGCAATTAGTTGTTTTTTTTAAAAATAAAATTAAATTTTTTAATTAAATTAATAATTAAAGAGCAACCAGTTGCTCCTGACGCGCAACCAGTTGCGCCCACTTCCCGATAAAAATATAATTTCATATTTGACTTGGATATTTGCGCAAGGGCTCCTATTATTTTGATTATTTTAGCTAATTTCCCATCATATAATGCTACACCAATTTAAATAAAAATAATTTATACAAGAATTCGTAGTTGTAATATTAATGATCTAACAAATATTGTTAGTTATACAAATCCATCATTGATCGAACTAATTAACTAATAATTAGTTATGGAAATTGATCAATACCTAATTTAAATTCTTTATCAAATATCAACTATATTTGTGTAATTTGGGCAATTACAAGTTATCACATTAAGTAAATGACATAATCAAATCCAAAATTAGTATGTAAAAAAGTATACCATCCATGCAACACGATCACTTCATCAATCATCACACGTTAATTTTTATTTATTTATTTATTTTTCATATAAATTATGCTTTCTTTACTCTAGCCATTGACATGTCTCATTATTATTTTTTCTTTATGAAAGTAAAAGTGTGGACAAAGTCCAATTTAATATTTTATCTCTCATCTTTTTGTAAAATTCGAATTCTGCTTATCAGTTAAAAAAATACTACTTAATTCTACTCAATTAATTCATTGAGAACCAATGTGTCTCATTAATTGCTACCACATAATTGAATCAATGGTATAATTTTAACTGTCATTGATTCTTGTCACATCAATCCCCATTTTATAAAGCTTTATATTCCAAATTTATAAACCTAACATTATTGTTTAATTTAACATACTTTCATATTTAAAATTTGACAGGTCAATAAACTAATGTCTATGTCAACCGATCGTATTAGCAGACAACAAAATTGGCACACGATATTATATATACGAGCTAAGTTAAAAAGTTCGACAAAAAATAAGTATCAAAATTTTGAACTTCATTAATATATTTTCATTAAATACATTTATGATTGTTCTTGACGAGTTTTCATATGTTGAAAACGTTGAATGATTACCTCATTATCAATACTACAAAAAAATATCATTTTCTATGTATACAACTAAACTATCATTCAATCATTGATCTCTCATCCGATTTCTCAATCGATTTTTCACAAAATGCATAGTTGAAAATTCCAATATGCTGCTCGATATTCATTTTGAGTTTTGTTTGAATGTCTTGAGAAAACTATTTTAATATGCTGCTTCTGATTCATCAACGCTTCACAGTTATGTCTAGTTTTGTTGTGAGCACTATTCATATCTCCCTCATGTTCAATAAATTTTTCTTTATTCTTCCAATTCTTAAATCATTTACCAACAAATATATCATCACCACTTTGTTTACCATTCTCTTCTTTAAAAAGATAACAAAAAAGACAAAATGCAGCATCTTTTTTCTACCCTATATGTTGAGTGTGATTCCAAAAACACTCATGTAGGGGTATAGTAGTAATAAGGTAGGTGTCATGTGCAAATGGGGAGAGGCACGTGCTTGTGGCTTATATGCTTTACTCTTGCTGTAAATCAATTAGGGCTGTAACAAACACTTCTTGATTCATCTCAAATAAAACCAGAGAGAGAGCTTGGAGCTCTTGTTAACAAATCTTCTTGTTCTCTGCATTTTTCTTTTGTGCTGTGTGTGTATGTGCTTGCAATTGTAGACTCTGGGTTGTGTTCAATCTTGCGTGGGTATTTTACAGGAGAAGGAGAAGGTCATTGACTGGTTGGTTGAGGTTTCTTTCTTGGTTCAATCTTGGGAGGCAATTGTTGATTCTTTTATTCAACTTTGTTGTAACAAACTGGTATCAGAGCTCAGGATCTAGAGGAAGATGACTCAACAGAAACTGGAAGTTGTAAGATTTGATGGAGAGAATGACTTCAATCTTTGGAGACTCAAGATGAGAGCAATCTTGGTACACCAAGGTCTTGAGGCTGCCATTGAAGACGATCCTAAAGAGGCTGTGGCAGGGACGGGTGATGCTAACAAGCTTAAGGACATCCTAAGACAGGCACATAGTGCTATAATCCTGAGTCTTGGTGACAGTGTCCTTAGGGAAGTATCTCATGAGAAAACCGCATATGGCCTGTGGAAGAAACTAGAGGATCTGTACATGAAGAAGTCACTAGCAAACAGATTGTACATCAAGAAAAGGTTATATACCTTAGCCATGCAAGAAGGAGGATCAATTGGAGACCATCTTGATGAGTTCAACAAGATCATGATAGATCTTGAGAACATTGATGTGAAAATCAATGATGAGGACCAAGCTATTATCTTACTCAGTTCTTTGCCAAGCTCATATGAACACTTTGTGGATACTCTGCTTTATGGGAGGGAGACATTATCCATGAAGGATGTTAAATCATCCTTGAAGTCCAAAGACCTAAAGAAGAGAAGTGAGGAATCAAGCAAAGAACAAGGAGAAGGTCTGACTGCTAGAGGAAGGACTGAAAGAAGAGAGTACAAATTCAAGAAGGGGAGATCAAAGTCAAAGAATAAAGTTTTGAAGTGTTTCAACTGCCACAAGGAAGGACACTTCAAAAGGGACTGTCCTGATCTCAAGAAAGGAAAAGCTAAGCCCAGGCATGAGGCTGACAGAGATGGGGATGCTGCTGTTGCAGATGGAGACTCAGATGGTGGTTATGAATCTGCTGATCTATTAATTGCTGCCAACAACAAAACAGAAGGTCAGTGGATTTTAGATTCTGGATGCTCTTTTCATATGTGCCCTAGTAGAGAATTGTTTACTTCGTATAAGCTCATAGATGGAGGAAAGGTATTGATGGGAAATAACCAAGCTTGTAAAGTTATTGGTATTGGATCAATCAGAGTAAAGATGCATGATGATGTAGTTAGAGAACTAGACAATGTGAGACATGTTCCTGATTTGAAGAGAAACTTGGTATCTCTGGGCATGATTGATGAATCAGGGTTTACCATAACAGTTAAAGATGGAATCATGAAAATAACTAGAGGTTCAATGGTGGTGATGAAAGGAGGAAGACAGAATGGTTTATATGTCTTGCAAGGGGAAACAGTTGTTGGGGATGTGAGTGTGACAATGTCTTTAGTTTTGGATAAAACAAAACTGTGGCATCTAAGGATGGCTCATATCAGTGAAAGGGGTCTGAGGGAACTCTGCAAACAGGGCTTAATCAAAGAAGATAAACTTGAGCCTTTAGAATTTTGTGAAAATTGTGTACTTGGGAAGTCAACAAGAGTGAAATTTGGTGTTGGACAGCATAAAACCAGAGGAACCTTGGATTATATCCATTCAGACTTGTGGGGGCCTGCTCAAACCCCATCTCTGAGTGGAGGAAGATACTTCATATCTGTGATAGATGATTACTCTAGAAAGCTTTGGGTGGCAATCTTGAAGAGTAAAGATCAAGCCTTTGAGGCATTTACTGCTTGGAAGATCTTGATAGAGAATCAAACAGAGAAGAAGATCAAAAGGATCAGAACTGACAATGGTCTGGAGTATTGTAATGCCGAGTTTGACAGGATGTGTAGAGAAAGTGGAATTGCTAGGCATAAAACAGTTAGGCTGACACCTCAGCAGAATGGCCTTGCCGAAAGGATGAACATGACTCTGTTGGAAAGGGTCAGGTGTATGTTGAATCACTCAGGACTTCCTATGAAGTTCTGGGCAGAAGCATTATCCACTGCATGCTATGTCATTAACAGGAGTCCATCAACTGCAATAGAGGCTAAGACACCAGAAGAGATGTGGTCTGGGAAAGCAGCTGATTATTCAAACTTAAGGGTATTTGGATGTCAAGCTTATGTACATGTTAAGCAAGGGAAATTGGAACCAAGAGCTCTAAAAGGTATTTTCTTGGGGTATCCAGAGGGAGTTAAAGGCTATAAAGTCTGGTTACCAGATGTGAAACCTCCTAAGAGCATCATCAGTAGGGATGTTGTGTTTAATGAAGCTCAAATACTTCATAAACACACTGAGCCTATTGCAGCACATGATCAAGAAACCAACAATCCAGATACTGCAAGGTTTGAGGTGGAGCTCAAGAGAACCAGCAAAAGGAACAAGCTGAAGAACCAGAAGAAGAATCTGATCCTCACCTATCTGAAACAGATAATGAAGAAGACTATCAGTTAGTAAGGGATAGGAAACGAAGGGCTGTGAGACCACCAGCAAGATTTGGCTATGCTGATCTAATAGCATATGCCCTATCTACAGCACAAGATCTTGGTGATGATCCCAGGAGCTATAAGGAAGCAGTACACAGTAGGAACAAAGAACAGTGGATAAGAGCAATGGAAGAAGAGCTCAAGTCACTAGAAAAGAACAAAACTTGGAAGCTTGTTCCAAGGCCAAAAGACAGGAAAGTAATTGGCTGCAAATGGATATACAAGCTAAAGGAGGGAATTGATGAGACAGAACCTTGGAAGTTCAAGGCAAGGTTAGTAGCTAAGGGGTTTACACAGCAAGAAGGGGTCGATTACCAGGAGGTTTTCTCCCATGTGGTGAAGCACACTTCTATTAGAGTGCTCATAGCACTAACAGCTTCATTTGATTTAGAGTTGGAACAAATGGATGTGAAGACTGCCTTCTTACATGGGGAATTGGAAGAAGAACTCTTCATGGAGCAACCTGAGGGATATGTAGACAATAACTTGAGAGATGAAGTTTGTCTGCTGTTGAAGTCACTGTATGGGTTAAAGCAGTCTCCCAGACAGTGGTACAAAAGATTCGATGAATTCATGATCAGGATTCACTACAACAGAAGCAAGTTTGACTCGTGTGTCTACTACATGAAGCTCAAGAGTGGGCTATGGATCTATCTACTGCTCTATGTGGATGATATGCTCATAGCATGTAAAGATAAGCAGGAAGTCAGAAGGTTGAAGTCACTTCTGAGCTCTGAATTTGAAATGAAGGACTTGGGGAGTGCTAAGAAGATTCTAGGTATGGAACTACTCAGGGACAGAAGCAAGGGAACAATTTGCTTAACCCAAGAACATTATGTCAACAAGATTCTGGACAGATTTGAATTGGTGAAGTCAAAGCCTGTCACAACTCCAATGGCTGCTCACTTCAAACTGTCGATTGCACAGTGTCCAGAAAAGAAGGAAGATGTTGCGTATATGAAACAAGTACCATATGCAAGTGCAGTGGGTAGTACGATGTATGCAATGGTCTGTTCTAGGCCTGATGTAGCCTATGCAATGAGTTTGGTGAGCAGATTTATGGCTAATCCAGGAAGAAAGCATTGGGAAGCTATGAAGTGGCTGTTGAGATATTTTAAAGGAACCTCAACATATGGACTGATGTACAGAAGTGAAAAGGATAGTGAGGAACCTTTAAAAGGATTTGTTGATGCTGACTATGCTGGAGACATAGATAAAAGAAGATCTTTGACAGGTTATGTGTTCACCTTGTTCAATGGAGTAGTGAGTTGGAAAGCTTCATTACAGCATGTAGTTGCCTTGTCAACAACAGAGGCAGAGTACATGGCTATAACAGAAGCTGTGAAGGAAGCTCTATGGCTAAAGGGTTTGATCAATGAGTTAGGAATTGATCAGAGAAGAGTCAGTGTTTGGTGTGACAGCCAAAGTGCTTTGGATCTTGCTAAGGATCCTAAGCATCATGAGAGAACCAAACACATTGACATAAGGCTGCATTTTATTAGAGATGAAATCAACAAAGGCATAGTCCAACTGCTGAAGATTGATACTGCAGTCAACCCAGCTGATATGCTCACAAAGCCACTGCCTGTGTCCAGGTTCCAAGATCTGGTGACAAGCATAGGTATGGTGAGTTTGAGAGGAGGAAAGGTTGGATAGATCAGTAAAGCAGGTGGAGTTGGTTGTTTTTTGAATCAAGGTGGAGATTGTTGAGTGTGATTCCAAAAACACTCATGTAGGGGTATAGTAGTAATAAGGTAGGTGTCATGTGCAAATGGGGAGAGGCACGTGCTTGTGGCTTATATGCTTTACTCTTGCTGTAAATCAATTAGGGCTGTAACAAACACTTCTTGATTCATCTCAAATAAAACCAGAGAGAGAGCTTGGAGCTCTTGTTAACAAATCTTCTTGTTCTCTGCATTTCTCTTTTGTGCTGTGTGTGTATGTGCTTGCAATTGTAGACTCTGGGTTGTGTTCAATCTTGCGTGGGTATTTTACAGGAGAAGGAGAAGGTCATTGACTGGTAGGTTGAGGTTTCTTTCTTGGTTCAATCTTGGGAGGCAATTGTTGATTCTTTTATTCAACTTTGTTGTAACACTATATTCCAACCATGATCCAAAATTTTTAAATCAGTTAAGACAAACCGCTGTTTTTTATTTTCAAAATTTGATAATTTAAAGTTGTGGTTTTTAGGTTGAACTGTACCTTTTTCTTTGGATAATAATTTCAAAATTTGATAATTTCAAAATTTAATAATTAATTTTCTTTGGAGAATGTTGTAATGTTGATTTTCTTTTAAAATATTACTCCATTACAATATCAAATAAACAAAATAATAATTTAGTTTCTTGTAAAAAAATTTATTGAAAAAAACTAAAGGAATCAACAAATCATTATTAGGTTTCAAAATTAATATCATATTGTTCAATTTTTTTTCAAAAAAAATCAAATTTGACTATGTTAATTACAACAAATATACTTGGCTGCAAAAAAGGGTAACTGTAAGTCTAGCATCCTCACCATCAAGCTAAATTAATAAAAGATTCACTATGTTAAATTAATAAAAAATTAACTATGTCAAAGTAATATGTAACTGTAAAACTAAATAGCTAATAATGAGCATAGAAAAAAATTGAACAATACGATATGTCGATAATATTAATTTCCAAACCCATTTTTTATTTTGCATAAAAATATATAGAGTATCATCCTGAATTGTTGGAATAAAAGTAGAACCGCCCCTGGACCCTCCTTTGCTTTGTGCAGTTGCTCACTCACCTTTGAATTTCGTTGTTGATGAATCTTTTGTATTTGTTTCTTAAGAAGTTTCAGAATTTATGAGAAAATTGGAACAAAAAATAAGGATTTAATATAAAATATTTAAAAAAAAAAAAATTAATTTAGAAAGTTTTGTT
This sequence comes from Zanthoxylum bungeanum, assembly GCA_019454045.1. Classification (NCBI taxonomy): domain Eukaryota; kingdom Viridiplantae; phylum Streptophyta; class Magnoliopsida; order Sapindales; family Rutaceae; genus Zanthoxylum; species Zanthoxylum bungeanum. The sequence goes on along the minus strand of SKCR01007834.1, from coordinate 296,595 downwards.
GGGCCCTGCTGGGCCCAACGTGGAGCCGCCCCTGGCATGGAGCCTATTCTTTTAGCGAGTCGAGTAAAATTTACATGTTATTTCCTTATAATAATAATAGATTTGAAGAGAAATTTAATTCTTAATATGATTATATCTTTTAATAAAGAAAAAATGACATTTGACATTTTAGGAAGGAAAACAAAAAATCTTATGTGATGTTTTAAGAAAAAACATTTAATTTTTATACATATTAATATGGGGCTCGTTTTTGCACGATTGAGTAAAATTTAAATATTATTTTCTCATAATAATAAAAAATTTGAGGAAAAATTTAATTATGAATATGATTTTTTTATCATATGTGGTGTTTTAGGAAGAAAATCAAAATTCCATATGGCGTTTTAGAAAGAAAAATACTGAATTGTTAAATATATAATAAAATATAATAATTATAATATATATATATATATGTGTGTGTGTGGGTGAAGTTAGGAGGTTAGGTGTTTATGGAGATTTTGTAATTTGTAAGGGTTTAATTTATAAATTCAATGTGATATTTTTATTATTTACTTAGTATAAATAATTAAAAAAAAAAAAAAATTGAGAAGGGTTGGTTAGAAGCTTCCCCTGTAAAAACCCTATCATGTTAACGTCAACTAGAATTATTAGAGTACGAATTCCTTTCAACAAAAGTTGTGCAAGTTGTTAATTAATTCACTAACATTATCTTTAACTACTTTGTATAATAAATATATAATATATTAATGCTGCTAGTTTTGAAAATTCCTTTGTCAAAAAGTTGTGTGTTAGAGTTAATATGCTGCTAGTTTTGAAAATTAATGCTGCTAGTATCTAGACCCGGCCACGATTCCGGTTCGGAATAGCAGATCATTAACGTTGAAATTATTAATGCTGCTAGTATCTAGACCCGGCCGACCGGTTCGGTTGGGGTTCGACCCCAATCCGAACCGGTGGAACCTTAAGGTTCCACCTGTTCTACGGTTCCGGTAGGGTTCCAACGTCCCCAACGGCTAGTTGTCGTTGGTGGCTCCCTGCCCTTAATAAAAAAAGTGTTTTTTTTAAAATAATAATAAAATAAAATATAAATTACTAATATATCCATAATAACGGTAATAAAACGGTTATATTTAGGGGCATTATTGGTATCCAAAAAATTCTAAAACTCTATAAATAAGATTCATTTTTCATTATTTCAATACATCAAATTCTCAACTCTCTCATTTCCTATTCATACAATTCTCTTATTCTCAATCTCAATTCAATTAGTTATTATCATTCGCAATTAGTCAATTTTCTTATTTTTCTTCCTAATTTCTCAAACGAAAAATGACAAGCTCATATGAGAACATAATGTCAAATATGCCAACCCAAGAGAGCGGCCCTACTAGTGTCGGTGCACAATCACGGAGAAGAGAAGTTAAGGCTCGTTCCTCGGATGTTTTCAAAATTCATTTTAATTTGGAACGCCTAGAAGATAATACACAACGAGCAATTTACAACTATTATGGGGTAACTGTAGGCATTGTATTTTTGCATGTGAAACCCGATGATGAGTCTCATTTGGAGGCACTACCTTTTGAGTCACGGAAGCCGCGAGAAACAGATATCGGAAGGGGAAATTCAGAATAAACAAGCTCACTGTCTTCGTTAGTGATGCGTTCGTTACTTCGTTCGAACGTCAAACAGATTGCGGGCGTTCGTGTCGCGTTCGAGGAAGCGTTCGAACGGTGTCGGTAATTCTGGTGTTTGCTGCTAGCCTCACACCCCAGCCCATTTAGCTCCCCAAAGCCCATAAAACACATCCCAAATTAAATAAATAAATATTAATTTAAACATTAAACATTAAATAAAAATATTTAACCATTTACCAATTAAATAAAAATATTTACCAAACTTAAACTAAAATTAAAAAGAAGATATGCCTAATTAAAATCAATCTTAACCAATTAAAACCAATCAAATATAATCATACCAAGTTAAAATCAATCAACCATATATTATTCCCAAACTTAAAATATTGTATGCCTAATCAACATAAACTAAATATTCAACCTTCTCTATCTAGCCAAGATTTGTCCCCATCAATCTTTGACTTCCCTTATCCAACACCAAATCAAATCCCTTTCCTTGTCAAGCCTAACCCTTTGCTATAAAAAGAACCCTTCACCAACCTTCTCAACCCTAGCTAGCTAGCTCATACACAACACACAGGAAAATTACAGGAAGAAGACACCCAAAAACAGTAAGCAAAGAATACAGAGAAAACGGCAGCGAAACCACAAGGAAAACAGCAGCAAAACGGACTCGAAACGGTAGCTTGAGCGGCAAAACAGTGAAGGAAAAGGCAAACCAGTGAACCAGAAAAGTTGCGGAGCTTTACCCCTTCCGATCTTCGTGAAACGCGAGTCCGAGAGACGGCTTAAAAAGGTTAGACCTGAAGGTACTTTTCACACTCATCTTTATTTGATTTTTTTTTATTATTTGATTGTATTTTACTTGTTTGTTAAATCTTGTTTGTGTATGATGTGTGTTGTGGGTATTGGATGAATGGAAGAGTGTCGTCTCTTGTGGTATATCGGATGGAAACCCAGACGTAAATTCCGTAGCCGAATCCGAATGGACGGTAGTGCGGTCTGTACTTGGGACACAACTCCCGCTACCGTTGAGTAAACGGCACCCTCTTTTGTTTTGTGTTGCTTTTGTTTATTTTTCGTCACTTGAATTCTGTATGTTGTTTATTTATGCATGATTCAATCGAGCGCATGAGCTTAGTAAGTGGAATGAAAAATCCCCTATGGGGAGAGGTTAAAGCCCTTTACCACGATGCTTTGCCGCGCCGGTTGATGTGTGTTCGGTTGAATGCAAGATACGTTCAATCGGGCATACTTAGTTTGATATTATTATCTTTATCTTTTTATGCATGGTTCAATCAAGCGCATGGGCTTAGTAAGTGGAATGAAAGATCCCTTATGGGGAGGGGTTAAAACCCTTTACCACGATGCTTTGCCGCGCCGGTTGATGTGTGTCCGGATTGGATGTAAGATGTGTTCAATCGGGCATACTTGGTTTCGATATGATTGGCTCTATTTTTGTATGTGTGATGTGACGCGCATGGGCTTAGTATGTTGGTCTAAAGGTCCTATCTTCGAGAGATCAAGAGCCCCAAAAGGCCACCTTTACGGCAGTACTTCGCCGCGCCCCCTTTATTTTGTTGTTTATGTATTGAGTCCCATTTCATGCATCAGGTCTGTTCCCGTTCGAACGCGTTTACGAACGCAACTCGAACGCGCATACATTTTGCCTTATCATGCATCAGGTCTCATTTCCGTTCGAACGCGTTCACGAACGCCATACGAACGTGAGCATTCTGTTTCACTTCCGTTCGAACGCGTTAACAAACGCCATACGAACGTGAGCATTCTGTTTCATTTCCGTTCGAACGCGTTACGAACGAACGCTACACGAACGCGAACAACACTGAACTGAGACATATTCATCACATGCCACGTATAATTGTTTCTTAGGTGATTTTTTATGGAACCACACATAGTCATTCTTATCTTTGTGCACATAATAATGAAAAGCATGTCTATTCCATTAGTTGCGTCGTTTGCCTTAGTCTTGATTTAACGCATTACGATCATATGCCTATGCCATGATGACTTTGGAGTATTGTTTCTTGTGATATATCGGATGGAAACCCAGACATAAATTCCGTAGCCGATTCCGAATGGACGGTAATGCGGTCTGTACTTGAGATACAATTCCACGTATCACTTGGAAAAATGCTCACATGTATGCTTGTGCGGATATTATGTATGCTTGTGTTTTCATGAATATGATATGCTGAATGAAGTTGTATGTTCATTGTTACTTTGAGGTATTTTTAGGCATGTGTTATTAGATATGAGATATATGCGAAATGTATGTATAAGTGTTATTTTGTACCCGTGAATATAGAAACATGATATTCTTAGGAATAAGTGTTACTTAAGCCTGATTAAATTATTATGTAAATCCTTTCATTACAAGTGACATAAGTAAGGGACCATTCCGAACCCAACGGTTTGAGGTCTTCCCTTGCGAGGGGTGAGTGCGGCCTTAAATCTCATTTTCCCGGTTCACACCGGGTGGCGACTCCATTATTCTCCGGTTTAGTCCCCCGTGGCTACTCCGTACTCCCGACCGGGCCGCGAGCCCGGGACAGCATGCGTCGCCCCAGATTCCTGTGTTCCCAGTCTGGCGACTCCACTGGAGATAGAGAATCGGCCCCGAATATTGTCTTGTAATGATTGGATTTATGTTTTAATTGACCGTGTCTATAGTGGATAAAGTGAGGGTTTAATCAAAGGCATTTTGAGGCTAGGTAATGGTTTGGTGTCTTCCTTCATTCACTACCTTTCTAGAAGGAAAAGCTGTGAAGGCACCTAGATAGCCATCTACTCGTAGCCTATTGTGATGGACTAATTTGGAGGACTCGTTGTTTATTCCTGACAACAAGCGATAAGAGCCTAAGAGGCTTGAGTATTTAAGTGAGCCTCGCTCCACCTTCCCTCTGGGGGATCTACAACGGGAAATCCATTTGACAGTCCGTCACACACCATATCTCATTGGCACATACCTTAGTGTATAAAAAAGGGTGCGCTCACTTGGTTGCTCGAACCCTTGAGTGGGGAGACCTAATTGTGGGCCATCATTCGCCGGTGAGAGCCTTTGTCTATACTCTTGCTAACCCACCCATAGACCGGGTTGGCTAAAGTAACAATTATTTCCTTGAATATGTGCTTGTGGACCATCCTCATTTGGATGCAGTTGGACTATTGTCGGAAATGAGGGCTTGCTGGGCCATTTAAACTGGGGCAAGTTCGTACCTTATGACTATTAGGCCCAAAGCTTCTGAAATGTCGATGGGCCACTTTGAAAAAAATTATTATGTCATGTTTGCATCAATTTTCTTCTATGCTTGTGTTTGGGAACATCGTCGTTTGGATCCGGTTGGACCATTTGTCATGGGATATGGGCTTGCTGGGCTATTTAAACTGGGGCAAGTTCGTACCTTATGACTATTAGGCCAAAGCTTCTGAAATGTCGATGGGCCACTTTGAAAAAAATTATTATGTCATGTTTGCATCAATTTTCTTCTATGCTTGTGTTTGGGAACATCGTCGTTTGGATCCAGTTGGACCATTTGTCATGGGATATGGGCTTGCTGGGCCATTTAAACTGGGGCAAGAACGTATTTCATGACTATTGGGCCAAAGGCTTCTAGTGATTGATGGGCCACTTTGTGATTGTGTTCGGAACGTTACCATTTGGATTTAGTTGGGCTCCTTGCCATGAGATGTGTACTCGTTGGGCCATTTAAACTGGGACGAGTTCACTCCTATGACAGTTAGCCCAAAAGCTTCTAAAATGATAACGGCCGATTTGTTTGAAAATTTTAGTTGATTTAGTATGTTATATATGTTTCGGCATCCCATGCACCCCATGCATACATACATCATGTTAACCTTGTGTTCTGAAAGCCATCATAGATTCCCGTTGGGTTAGAAAAAAAGGAAGACTCACCAAAATACTGAGAACAGACATGAGTGAATCAGATATTGAGGTATCCCGGATAGATCAGTTGGAAAATGGCTTCGCCAAGATTACTGAACAGTTGCAAGCCTTGACTGCTGCCATGACAAATATGGCTGTGCCCCGTGCCGGGGGAAATTCTGAGAATGTGAGGCGTGATGAGCCTTCGAATGAGTTGGGGGATGATACCCCCCTTTTGATGATGATATGGCAGAGTATGCAGCAGACAGAGTATCTGGGTCTCAGGCAGAGTTACAGAAGCTTCGGGATCAGGTTGAAACAGTTACCCGTAAAATGAGGGGTAAGAATGAGGATTTGTTAAATTATGAGGCAATGACGTTCGGAGAACAGCTGCCAGCTCAGTTTAAATTGCCCGACATGGCCAAGTTTAATGGGAATGGAGACCCGAGAGTCCATCTGCAGCAATATGTCTCAGTCATGAGTTCAATGGGCCTATCACAACACCAAGTCCAAAAGATGTTTGGGATGTCACTCGAGGGGGCACATGTGGTTTGGTATCATAGCCTTGAGAAGAAGGTTAAGGAAGATTGGAAGGAACTAGCTGATGCTTTTCTGAAGCAGTATGTTACAGACTTAGAAATTGACTTGTCACTCTGTGATTTGGAGAACACTAAGCAGAAGCCGGAAGAAAGCTTCAAGGAGTATGTAGACCGCTGGAGAAGCCAGCTTCTGAAAATGCAGACTCGGCCCTCTGAGAAGGACCAAATCAAAATGATCATCAAGGGCACCAAGCCCTCTATTTATAGTAAGCTGAAGAGGATGACTTCGATGATTTCTGATTTTCGACAGTTGAGGGAAACTGTCATGGATATTGAGGAAGAGGAGGCTGAAAACAGAAAGTCTTATGGCCAGAATAGGCGGACTTTTAGGGGGTATTCTGAGACTAAGCCCGCTACTGTCGAGGTTGCTGCCATCAGGAACAGGCAATTCTCCAACCTTGGTAGACCTTTGTCGAAGGTATTTGAAAAGTTACAGGGACAAGGAATCTTGAAACCCTTAGAAGGCAAGCCACTTCCGCACCCCCCACCACCACACATAAATGTGAACCTTTATTGTCACTTCCACCAGCTACATGGCCATGACACCGACACAGCACCCGCCTCAGGCATGAAATTCAAGATCTCATAGATTCCCATAAAATACCCAACCCATGAAAAGAAACCCTCAACCACCAAGCTTCTTACATGGATGACAGTGAAGAACCATAGGCCGAGGAAGAAGGCAGTGCTGCGGATAATGGAGATGTTACTCCTAGTCTATTTGATCCAGTTTTTTTAAATGACATTGATTTTGTTACTTGTTCGAACTCTTTTCCTCAACAATAATAAAGACGTTCATTTCGCTGAAACTCTTCTGCAATATGAGTATATTTGAGAAAAGTATTCAACCTTGGTACTATGGAATCCAGTGATGAACACGGGGAACCTTCGAAATAAGCAAACAGAAAAGATAAGATAGACATTCAGAAATTGGGAAATAGAGCCAGTGAAAATATCAGACTTGGAAGGGAATTAGTTCGCCGAGCCGATCAACGTAGACAGATTGAAGAAATAGCTTGCTGAGGAAGAGAAGGCTAAGTAGTCACCAAGAGAATTGAAGGAAGACCTAACCCGACGGGATAGGAACATTCAGCATGCATACACGTAACGCATTTTGCATCCTTTCGTGTTTGTTCTGTTTTGTAATAACAGGTTTCAAAGGAAAAAAAAAAGCGCCGAATGCAAGCCAACCAGAAGCAGTAGAACAGTACAATGTCAGCAGTCTTCAGGAATGAATCACATGGGCGAGGCCATATCAGTATCAGTCTGGGGGCGAGGCCCATATCAGTATCAGTCTGGGGGCGAGGCCCATATCAGCATCAGTCTAGGGGCGAGGCCCATATCAGTATTAGTTCAGGGGCCAAGCCCACACCCACATCAGTATCAGTTCAGGGGCCAGGCCCACACCAGCATCAGTATCAGTTTAGCCGGGAATGACACTCCAAGAATGGAAACACAGTTCGAGAATGAACAAGCCGGGAATGGCACTCCAAGAATGGAAACACAGTTCGAGAATGAACAAGCCGGGAATAGCACTCCAAGAATGGAAATACAGTTCATGAATGAACAAGCTGGGAATGACACTCCAAGAATGGAAATACAGTTCGGGAATGGACACCTCCAGTAACGGTTCGGGAATGGACCATCTCACAGTAACAGTTCAGGAATGGACATCTCACAGTAACGGTTCGGGAATGAACCACCTCACAGTAACGGTTCAGGGATGGACCACCTTACAGTAACAGTTCGAGATGGACACCTCACAGTAACGGTTCGGGAATGGACCACCTCACGATAACAGTTCGGGAATGAACACCTCACAGTAACGGTTCGGGAATGGACCAACTCACAGTAACGGTTCGGGAATGGACCACCTTACAGTAACAGTTCGAGAATGGACACCTCACAGTAAAGGTTCGGGAATGGACCACCTCACGATAACAGTTCGGGAATGAACACCTCACAGTAACGGTTCGGGAATGGACCACCTTACAGTAACAGTTCGAGAATGGACACCTCACAGTAACGGTTCGGGAATGGACCACCTCACGGTAAAAGTTCGGGAATGAACACCTCACAGTAACGATTCGGGAATGGACCAACTCGCAGTAAAGGTTCGGGAATGGACCACTTTACGGCAATGGTTCGGGAATGGACCACATCACAACACGGTTCGGGAATGAACCAGGGGTCGCAGCACCTCACCACCCAAATCAACTCATCACATGGTAAGTCAAGTGGCAGCTGACGAGCCAGGTAAGTGAAAATGCATTGCATAACTTTGATAGGATTGTCACTGTTGCACATTACACAAGTCCCATCAAAGTGGGGGCGACTGTAGGCATTGTATTTTTGCATGTGAAACCCGATGATGAGTCTCATTTGGAGGCACTACCTTTTGAGTCACGGAAGCCGCGAGAAACAGATATCGGAAGGGGAAATTCAGAATAAACAAGCTCACTGTCTTCGTTAGTGATGCGTTCATTACTTCGTTCGAACGTCAAACAGATTGCGGGCGTTCGTGTCGCGTTCGAGGAAGCGTTCGAACGGTGTCGGTAATTCTGGTTTTGCTGCTAGCCTCACACCCAGCCCATTTAGCTCCCCAAAGCCCATAAAACACATCCCAAATTAAATAAATAAATATTAATTTAAACATTAAACATTAAATAAAATATTTAAACCATTTACCAATTAAATAAAATATTACCAACTTAACCTAAAATTAAAAAGAAGATATGCCTAATTAAAATCAATCTTAACCAATTAAAACCAATCAAATATAATCATACCAAGTTAAAATCAATCAACCAATATATTATTCCCAAACTTAAAATATTGTATGCCTAATCAACATAAACTAAATATTCAACCTTCTCTATCTAGCCAAGATTTGTCCCCCATCAATCTTTGACTTCCCTTATCCAACACCAAATCAAATCCATTTCCTTGTCAAGCCTAACCCTTTGCCTATAAAAAGAACCATTCACCAACCTTCTCAACCCTAGCTAGCTAGCTCATACACAACACACAAGAAAATTACAGGAAGAAGACACCCAAAAACAGTAAGCAAAGAATACAGAGGAAACGGCAGCGAAACCACAAGGAAACAGCAGCAAAACGGACTCGAAACGGTAGCTTGAGCGGCAAAACAGTGAAGGAAAAGGCAAACCAGTGAACCAGAAAAGTTGCGGAGCTTTACCCCTTCCGATCTTCGTGAAACGCGAGTCCGAGAGACGGCTTAAAAGGTTAGACCTGAGGGTACTTTTCACACTCATCTTTATTTGATTTTTTTTGTTATTTATTTTGATTGTATTTTACTTGTTTGTTAAATCTTGTTTGTGTATGATGTGTGTTGTGGGTATTGGATGAATGGAAGAGTGTCGTCTCTTGTGGTATATCGGATGGAAACCCAGACGTAAATTCCGTAGCCGAATCCGAATGGACGGTAGTGCGGTCTGTACTTGGGACACAACTCCACGTACCGCTTGAGTAAACGGCACCCTCTTTTGTTTTGTGTTGCTTTTGTTTATTTTTCGTCACTTGAATTCTGTATGTTGTTTATTTATGCATGATTCAATCGAGCGCATGAGCTTAGTAAGTGGAATGAAAAATCCCTATGGGGAGGGGTTAAAGCCCTTTACCACGATGCTTTGTCGCGCCGGTTGATGTGTGTTCGGTTGAATGCAAGATACGTTCAATCGGGCATACTTAGTTTGATATTATTGTCTTTATCTTTTTATGCATGGTTCAATCAAGCGCATGGGCTTAGTAAGTGGAATGAAAGATCCCTTATGGGGAGGGGTTAAAACCCTTTACCACGATGCTTTGCCGCGCCGGTTGATGTGGTCCGGATTGGATGTAAGATGTGTTCAATCGGGCATACTTGGTTTCGATATGATTGGCTCTATTTTTGTATGTGTGATGTGACGCGCATGGGCTTAGTATGTTGGTCTAAAGGTCCTATCTTCGAGAGATCAAGAGCCCCAAAAGGCCACCTTTACGGCAGTACTTCGCCGCGCCCCATTTATTTTGTTGTTTATGTATTGCGTCACATTTCATGCATCAGGTCTGTTCCCGTTCGAACGCGTTTACGAACGCAACTCGAACGCGCATACATTTTGCCTTATCATGCATCAGGTCTCATTTCCGTTCGAACGCGTTCACGAACGCCATACGAACGTGAGCATTCTGTTTCACTTCCGTTCGAACGAGTTAACAAACGCCATACGAACGTGAGCATTCTGTTTCATTTCCGTTCGAACGCGTTAACAAACGCCATACGAACGTGAGCATTCTGTTTCACTTCCGTTCGAACGCGTTAACAAACGCCATACGAACGTGAGCATTCTGTTTCATTTCCGTTCGAACGCGTTTACGAACGCTACACGAACGCGACACACTGAACTGAGACATATTCATCACATGCCACGTATAATTGTTCTTAGGTGATTTTTATGGAACCACACATAGTCATTCTTATCTTTGTGCACATAATAATGAAAAGCATGTCTATTCCATTAGTTGCGTCGTTTGCCTTAGTCTTGATTTAACGCATTACGATTCATATGCCTATGCCATGATGACTTTGGAGTATTATTTCTTGTGATATATCGGATGGAAACCCAGACATAAATTCTGTAGCCGATTCCGAATGGACGGTAATGTGGTCTGTACTTGGGATACAATTCCACGTATCACTTGGAAAAATGCTCACATGTATGCTTGTGCGGATATTATGTATGCTTGTGTTTTCATGAATATGATATGCTGAATGAAGTTGTATGTTCATTGTTACTTTGAGGTATTTTTTAGGCATGTGTTATTAGATATGAGATATATGCGAAATGTATGTATAAGTGTTTTTGTACCCGTGATATAGAAGCATGATACTCTTAGGAATAAGTGTTACTTAAGCCTGATTAAATTATTATGTAAATCCTTTCATTACAAGTGACATAAGTAAGGGACCATTCCGAACCCACGGTTTGAGGTCTTCCCTTGCGAGGGGTGAGTGCGGCCTTAAATCTTATTTTCCCGGTTCACACCGGGTGGCGACTCCATTATTCTCCGGTTTGTCCCCCGTGGCTACTCCGTACTCCCGACCGGGCCGCGAGGCCGAGACAGCATGCGTCGCCCCAGATTCCTGTGTTCCCACTGTAACCTACAAATTTTCTGGTGGATACGGCAATATGATCAAACACCTGTAAAGACATCATCCGTTGAACTTGGAATTGATACGACGCAAACTCAAATGGCCAGGTACGCATCATCTAGTAGAGGTACGAGTGCTGTAGATTTACTTAAATATTCTGATGCAAAAAATAGAGAAGAATTTGCGAAATTAACTTGTATGACACATCTTTCTTTAAGCTTTGGTGAATAACTTCATTTTACTAATTACATGCATAATGCTTTAAATCATTCTGCATGTAGAATGACTCGAATCACAACAAAACGTCATATTTTTAAATTATATAAAAATGGTAAAATTATTTTAAATGACATATTTAAAGAGATAAAATGTCGTATTTCTATATGTTCTGATATTTGTAGTGACCATTGGCAAACACACTCATACATGTGTGTGACTTGTCATTGGATTGATGCATTATTTACCATGCAAAAATGACTTATTGCATTTAGAGTTTTTGATGACCAACATACTGCACAAAATATTTATAGAATGATGAAGGTAATTTTGATGAATATGGTTTACTGTACAAAATTTTAACAATTGGATTTGATAATGCATCTGTAAATACTGCATTCATCAATGATTTAAAATCCTTATGTGAACCAAATTTATGGGGTCGATTTTTTCATATTCGTTGTACATGTTATGTCATTAACTTATGTGTTCAAGACGGTCTAAAATTATTATCACCTTTCCTTGATCCTATTAAAACGGCACTAAATTGTATTTGGTCATATTCTCAAGTTATGAGATAATGGACGAAGTTTTGTAAAATAAATGGTATTAAACCGATTAAATTTTCAAGAGATGTTCCAACACGTTGGAATTCAACTTATTTTCTTTTATGTCAAGCATTTCAATACAAAGATGCATTATGTAGTTTTTTTTCTCAACATGTTCAAAATGTCACACTTTATCCTAGTCAATGGGATATTTGTGAAAATATTTTAGATATTTTAAAAGTTTTTAATGAAGCTATTTTAACTTTTAGCGGTGTTTATTATCCAACAACACATTTATTTCTTCTTGAAAGTTTGAATATTGTTGGTGCTCTCGATGAACATGTTGAAAGTAGCGATACTAATGATATTGTTTTGTTAGAAGCCATTACTGTTATGAAGGTAAAATGATTGAATTATTTTAGAGACATTCCTTTACTTTATCTTATTGCTGCTGTTTTTGATCATAGATTTAAATTAGAAGGTTTGAATGGTGCTTTACAAGCTTACTATGATTATTTAGGAATATTAGATGAAATTGATATTACAAGAATAATGACTAAATTAAGAAATGATTTAATTGAGTTATTTAATGATTATATTGTAAGATATAACTTAGGAACATTAGGTGAATCTAGTAGTAGCGACCCGGTAATTCAAACAAGACTTAGCGCAGATGATCGTTGGTTATTGCAACGAAATAAAAAAGCTAGGGATACGACAACTAATAACCCTGAATTAGATAATTATTTATTTACATTTTGAGTTTCCTACTGAAGTTTAGTTAGTAAAAATTTTAAAATCCTTGACTGGTGGAACCAACATCAAAATATATATCATGTTTTATCATTATTGCTAAAGAGATATTGACAGCACATATTTCCACCGTTGCGGTTGAGCAAGCCTTCAGCTCGGGAGGTAATATATTGGAAGCTAGACGATCTTCATGACATCCAAGCACTCTAGAAGCAACAGCTTGTGTGGATGATTGGACTCGATCTGATATGAGACAACAAGAAGATGCCCCCGATGATTTTAAAGATTTGTTCGATAATGCATCTGCAACAACAAGTGCAAGCGGAACCGGAGCTGAAGGATCAACTGATAATGATGATTGATAATTGTAAAATTGTAAATTTACAAAGGGGAAATGTCTTAAAATTGTAATGGAACTACGTGAGATTTGATTCATCTCACCACTGGAGGATACGTAGGCAATTTAAATTTTTAAAAATTTAAGCTCAAGCTTTTCAATGCAATAATTTTATTTATTTATAAAATTAATCTCATTTATTTTCATTTATTTTCGAAATTAAAAAAAAAGGTTCGAAACCGAACCGGAACCGGAACCGAACAGGTCGGTTCCGGTTCGGTTCAAGGTTTCGGTTCCACTTAATTGTGGAACCGGAACCGAATCGGAATTAACCGGTTCGTTTCCGAACGCCGGCCGGGTCTAGGCCAAGTAATGCTTCAGAGTTCAGTCGTCTTTCACCAAACTTTCGTGCATGTATATAAATAAAGAAATGAACTTGTTGACGGGTGATTTTAGTTCCAGGGGTAATATCAGGATAGTATTTCCGGGACAATCCTCCTCAAATCGTGAATTTATTTGGTTATGGGGGACCAAAGACAAATTTACCAGAAAACGAAACGCATACAAGATTGACAAGAGGGTTTACGTGGTTCGGCGGAATAAATCCATCATACGTCCACTGGAACAAAGTATAATGTTTATTTTTGTTGATGGGGATTTCTGCGGCTAAGTCTTTAGCACAGCTCGGTAAGGGCAGAGAGGGTAATTCACCTCATCCAGAGGACCAGGGGGGTCAGAAGAGGTGTATAGCTCCAGTTTGTTTGGCATGACCGGCCATAAGATGTAGCATGACACAGTTTCAGAGACCGACCACCTCAGAGCTGTGGCCGACCACTTTGGGTCGTAGGCTCGGTTCGGTTCTATCCTGCCCCCGTTGAGCAGATTGATGAGCTCGGTTATTTCAACTCAAGATGGAAACAATTTGGGAAGTTCAACAAGTTACTTGGCCGACCTCCTGAAAACCGACAGAAGATCAGAAGGGCTAGATCTTTCCTTCGGCACATGTCATTTCTCAAAGGCACTTTACAGGCTGTCATCATTACTTTTGCGTATGGCTGTGGAGAAAGTAGAGTGATGTGACAGGCCATCAGGCGGTAGGCTTACTTTCGATGAAGATAGTCTTGGGGCAGAGAGTCCGTCAATCAGTCGGTGATCGCGCGGGAAACGTCATAAAATTAGAGGAACAATGTGTATTTCCCGAGTATATAAAGGGAGGGTAATCTCATTTATATAGGTTGGGTCTTTTAGACATAAAACTTGTAAAAAAGAGAAAGAACACCACTTGTAACACTCTTTCAACTGCTCGGCCACGTTCAGACCTTGTTCAAAACAAGTCGGTCGAGTCAGTTTTGGCAATAAAACAACCTTCATCGTTTTGTGCACGTGGACGTAGGCTGGATTCACTCCACCGAACCACGTTAAAACTCTCTTGTCAACCTTTACGTTTTTTCTTACCTTTTACAAAATTTGTTTTTGGAGATATGATGGCTTACAATTTTCGAGGGACGGCTATCGTGGGGGTAAAAGAGGAATTTGGCTTGGTTAGGAAGGCAGTTGGAAAAAACATCAACATTCTCCGACCGAACATATGAAGATGACCGAGGAAGTTTTGGAAGAAGCTCGAGGAAGTCCTCTGTTTTGTTTCTGGACGGGCCATCGGTTAATCGATCAGCTCACTTCAGATTTTTTGTAGTTCCCGGCACCAACTCGTACACTCGTTGGAACCGAGAACTAGAAGATAGATGTTGATGAGGATTTATGCGGCTAAGTCTTTAACACACCTCTGTAAGGGCAGAGAGGGTAATTCACCTCATCCAGAGGACCAAGGGGTCAGAGGAGGTGTATCGCTCTAGTTTGTTGGGCATGACCGGCCATATGATGTAGCATGACACGGTTTCAGAGACCGACCACCTCAGAGCTATGGCCGACCACTTTGGGTCGTAGGCTCTGTTCGATTCTATCCTGCCCCCGTTGAGCAGATTGATGAGCTCGGTTATTTCAACTAAAGATGGAAAACAATTTGGGATTTTCAACAAGTTACTTGGTTGACCTCCTGAAAACCGATAGAGGATCAGAAGGGCTAGATCTTTCATTCGGCAGGTGTCATTTCTCAAAAGCACTTTACAGGCTGTCATCATTACTTTTGCGCATGGCTGTGGAGAAAGTAGAGTGATGTGACAGGCCGTCATACGGTAGGTTTACTTTCGGCGAAGACAGTCTTGGGACAGAGAGCCCGTCAATCAGTCGGTGACCGCGCAGGAAATGTCATAAAATTAGAGGAACAATGTGTATTTCCTGAGTATATAAAGGGATGGTAGTCTCATTTGTATAGGTTTGGTCTTTTAGACATAAAACTTGTAAAAAAGAGAAAGAACACCACTTGTAACACTCTTTCAACTGTTTAGCCACGTTCAGACCTTGTTCAAAACAGGTCGGTCGAGTTAGTTTTGGCAATAAAACAACCTCCATCGTTTTGTGCCCGTGGACGTAGGCTGGATTCACTCCGCCGAACCACGTTAAAACTCTTTTGTCAACCTTTAGTTTTTTCTTACCTTTTACTAAATTTATTTTTGGTCTCCCCATAACCAAACAAATTCAAGGTTGAGGGAATGTTGTCTCGGGGGAGTTATCCTGAAACTGCCCCTGGGACGAAAATCAGTCGTCAACAATTTTATTACCAAACCGAGGTCGGCCGACCTGTCTTCGAGGATGGTCTAATGTTACCGAGATGTTTTCCTTTTTTGTAGTGTTTTTACAAGTGGTATTTTTTAATGAGATTTTTTGCTAACCTATACAAATGAGACTACCCTCCCTAAAACTATATTCCAAGAGTTATGGGTCTATATATTATTTTATCATCATATTGTATATTTTTATGATAAGTTGATGCATGTAAGTAATGCAAATGTTCAAATTGTATAAATCATCTAGCAAAAAATTCTATGTATTGTCTGCAAGGGAGCTTTCAATTACATGGAGTGATATTCTAGACTGTTGGAGTTGGAAACCCTTACTTGCATCAAGGTTAAGTTTTTCATAAATATGCATGCTTGGTTGCTTTATATATATTTATTTTAAAGACGGTTAAGTTTTAATTTACTATCAGCTGATTCAAGGGTTTGAATTTTGAAAATATATTTTATGTGAAAAAAAGTGATAAAGTTGTGTATTTATAACGATCTTTCTCCAACATTTGATTATAACACGAGTCTCGATTTTTTTTTATAAGTTTATTTATTACAAGAATATAAACTAATTAGAAATCTCTTAATTTCCCTTATTTTAATTAATCACAACTATATATTTAGCATTAATGTAATTAATGTAAAATATATTCTTTTCTTTTCAGGTTTTTAGAGGTGGCTGAACTAAGAATGATTAGCTGGTTAGAGATTGAAGGGAAGATAAGAACTCATATGTTATCACCAAACACTAGACCTGGCCACAGTTCCGGTTCGGAACCGGAACCGAACCGGTTGGAACTGGAAGGTTCCGGTTCCAACCGATTCCGATTTCGATTCCGGAACCAGAACCGTGGCCGACCGGTTCGGTTGGGGTTCGACCCCAACTCGAACCGGTGGAACCGTAGGGTTCCAACAGAAACCGTAGGGTTCCAACAGGAACCATAACCCCAACGGCTATTAGCCGTTGGCTCCCTGCCCTCAAAATAAAAAAAAAATGTCTAGTTTAAGGCATAAAAAAAATTTATAAATTATAAATTCATAATATATCCCTAATAACGGTAATAAAACGATTATACTTAGGGGCATTTTTGGTATCAAAAAAATTCTAAAATTCTATAAATATGATTCATTTTTCATTATTTCAACACCTCAAATTCTCAACTCTCTCAATTCCTACAATTCTCTTATTCTCAATCTCAATTCAATTAGTTATTATCATTCGCAATTAGTCAAATTTTTTTTTTTTACTTATTTCTTAAACGAAAAATGGCAAGCTCATTTGAGAACTTCATGTCAAATATGCCAACCCAAGAGAGCGGCCCTGGTGTCGGTGCACAATCACAGAGAATAGAAGTTAAGGCTCGTTCCTCAGATGTTTTCATAATTCATTTTCATTTAGAAAAATTAAACGATGACAGTTCAAGAGCGATTTGCAACTATTGTGGGGTTACCTACAAATTTTCTGGTGGATACGGCGATATGATCAAGCATCTGGAAAGACATCATCCGGTTCAACTTGGAATTGATACGACGCAAACTCAAATGATCATGTATGCATCATCTAGTAGAGGTACGAGTGCTGTAGATTTATTTAAATATTATGATGCAAAAAATAGAGAAGAATTTACGAAATTAACTTGTATGACACATCTTTCTTTAAGCTTTGGTGAAAAACTTCATTTTACTAATTATGTGCATAATGCTTTAAATCCTTCTGCATGTAGAATTACTCGAAACACAACAAAACGTCATATTTTTAAATTATATAAAGATGGTAAAATTATTTTAAATGAAATATTTAAAGAGATGAAAGGTCGTATTTCTATATGTTCTGATATTTGGAGTGACCATCGGCAAACACACTCATACATGAGTGTGACTTGTCATTGGATTGATGCATCATTTACCATGTAAAAATGACTTATTGCATTTAGAGTTTTTGATGACCAACATACTGCACAAAATATTTATATAATGATGAAGGTAATTTTTGATGAATATGGTTTAGTAGATAAAATTTTAACAATTGGATTTGATAATGCATCTGCAAATACTGCATCGATCAATGATTTAAAATCCTTATGTCAACCAAATTTAGGGGGTCGATTTTTTCATATTCGTTGTACATGCCATGCCCTTAACTTATGTGTTCTAGACGGTCTAAAATTATTGTCACATTTCTTTGATCCAATTAAAATAGCACTTAATTGTATTTGGTCATATTCTCAAGTTATGAGAGAATAGACGAAGTTTTGTAAAATAAATGCTATTAAACCGATTAAATTTTCAAGAGATGTTCGAACACGTTGAAATTCAACTTATTTTCTTTTATGTCAAGCATTTCAATACAAATATGCATTATGTAGTTTTTTTCTCAACATGTTCAAAATGTCACACTTTATCCTAGTCAATGGGATATTTGTGAAAACATTTTAGATATTTTAAAAGTTTTTAATGAAGTTACTTTAACTTTTAGCGGTGTTTATTATCCAACAACACATCTATTTCTTCTTGAAAGTTTGAATATTGTTGGTCCTCTCGATGAACATGCTGAGAGTAGCGATCCTAATGATATTATTTTGTTAGAATCCATTACTGTTATGAAGGTAAAATAGTTGAATTATTTTAGAGACATTCATTTACTTTATCTTATTGCTGCTGTTTTTGATCCTAAATTTAAATAAGGTTTGAATGGTGCTTTACAAGCTTACTATGATTATTTAAGAATATTAGATGAAATTGATATTACAAGAATAATGACGAAATTAAGAAATGATTTAATTGAGTTATTTAATGATTATATTGTAAGATATAACTTAGGAATATTAGGTGAATCCAGTAGTAGCGAACCGGTAATTCAAACAAGACTTAGCGCAGATGATCGTTGGTTATTGCAACGAAATAAAAAAAGTTAGGGATACGACAACTAATAACCCCGAATTAGATAATTATTTATCTACAAATTTCGAGTTTCCTACTGAAAGTTTAGTTAGTAAAAATTTTAAAATCCTTGACTGGTGGAACCGACATCAAAATATATATAATATTTTATCAATTATTGCTAAAGAGATATTGACAGCACCTATTTCCACCGTTGCAGTTGAGCAAGCCTTCAGCTTGGGAGGCAATATATTGGAAGTTAGACGATCTTCATTATATCCAAGCACTCTAGAAGCAACAGCTTGTGTGTATGATTGGACTCGAGCTGATCTGAGACAACTAGAAGATGCCCCCGATGGTTTTGAAGATTTGTTTGATAATGCATCTGCAACAACAAGTGCAAGCGGAACCGGAGCTGAAGGATCAACTGATAATGATGATTGATAATTATAAAATTGTAAATTTACAAATAGGAAATATCTTAAAATTGTAATGGAACTACGTGAGTTTTAATTCCTCTCACCCCTGGATGATACATAAGCAACTTAAATTTTTAAAAATTTAAGCTCAAGCTTTTCAATGTAATAATTTTATTTATTTATTAAATTAATCTCATTTATTTTCGAAATTTTTGAAAAAAAAAAAAGAAAAAAGGGTTCGAACCGAACCGAAACCGGAACCAAACCGGTCGGTTCCGGTTCCACTTCAGTGTGGAACAGGAAACCGGCCGGTTCGGAACCGAACCGCCGGCCGGGTCTACCAAACACAATGTATGGAGCTTATCTTTTGATTAAAATCACTGATCGAGCATATGGGTTAGATTTGATACCTTCAGAATCATTCATAGAAATGGGAAATGATCAAATATCTGTTAATACAGCTTATTTGAGTAGTAATTTAAACAACAAGAAACAGCATTACATGGAGCGTTTGTTTTATGGCAACCGAAGGGAGATGATATGAAGTCAAGAGTGATTGAAGGTGATGAAAGGTTTGCTAGAGAAAGCGATGATGGGTGGATGGAGATTGAATTCGGAGACTTCTTTAATGGTGGTGATGATCATCACCAAGAAGATCAAGAAGTGAAGATGAGTTTAAGAGAGATAAAGGGTCATCAATTGAAAGGAGGGCTTGTGGTTGAAGGCATTGAAGTGAGGCCTAAATGATCATATATGATAATAATGCATGTGGGGGATCCACTTTTGTGGCAAGAAAGGATGAAGAGCATATGCAAAAGTTTATAGCAAAAAGATGTATAATAAAGTTTTGTAATTAATTCTTTTGTTAATTTCCTTTACATTGATTCTTTCATATTTGTTTGATACAAGGTAGATACAACTGTAAATTTCCAAATTTATATTCTAAAACTTGTGTATGATTGGATTAAAGAATTGTGATATTAATGTAAGAAAATATGATTTTTTTTCATTGGTACCACACCCCAGCACAATAACTATATAACATATATACCGAGTTATATTAAATATAAATATTTTTTATTTAAAAAAAAAAAACTATTTTTACACGTATGACAGGATATTATTAGATTATTATATAATTGACATATTACCACCGTTATATAATAAAATTTTGTAGTAGAATTGAGTTACTCTAAGCAAACGCTGATAAAAGACCTCTTAATTAGCTAATATCTTGAGGTTTAAAAATAATCGATGAGTGATGTAGGACTCATCGAAAAGCTTGTAATCTCTTATTAAATTCTAGTCCAATTCTTGTCATGGATAAAAAGAGTGTGGTGCTCGTTTTTGATTCATAAGTTATATATAGTTTATGATGGCCTCCAAGGGACGTGGCTTGGTGGTGTAGGACTCAAGATCTTACATTGAGATTATGAATTCGAATTCAGAGAGTGCGTTTTTTGTGAGAGCCTGAGATAATCGGGAATTTTATCTGCTTTATTTAAACCCGGAAGGAATGGTTTGGCGGTGAGATTTCCAACGATTTAAAAAAAAAAAAAGTTATCATGTGAATTCAATGTTTATTTTATCTGTTTTCGCCAGTTTCATTTCCTTGGTTCATTAGTTTTGATTCATCTGTGATATGATTAAGCTCGATTGCTTACTTTAAGATTGACATTGAGATTATGAGTTCGAATTCAGAGAGTGCGTTTTTTGTAAGAGCTTGAGATAATCGGGAATTTTATCTGCTCTATTTAAACCCGAAAGGAATAGTTTGGCGGTGATATTTCCAACTATTTAAAAAAAAAAAGTTATGATGTGAATTCAATGTTTATTTTATCTGTTTTTCGCCAGTTTCATTTCCTTGGTTCATTAGTTTTGATTCATCTGTGATATGATTAAGCTCGATTGCTTACTTTAAGATTGACATTGAGATTATGAGTTCGAATTCAGAGAGTGCGTTTTTTGTAAGAGCTTGAGATAATCGGGAATTTTATCTGCTCTATTTAAACCCGAAAGGAATAGTTTGGCGGTGATATTTCCAACTATTTAAAAAAAAAAAGTTATGATGTGAATTCAATGTTTATTTTATCTGTTTTTCGCCAGTTTCATTCCTTGGTTCATTAGTGTTGATTCATCTGTGATATGATTAAGCTCGATTGCTTAGTTTAAGATTAACATTGAGATTATGAGTTCGAATTCAGAGAGTGCGTTTTTTATAAGAGCCTGAGATAATCGAGAATTTTATCTGATCTATTTAAACCCGGAAGGAATGATTTGGCGGTGAGATTTTCAACGATTTAAAAAAAAAAAATAGGTTATGATGTGAATTCAATGTTTATTTTATCTGTTTTTCGCCAGTTTCATTTCCTTGGTTCATTAGTGTTGATTCATCTGTGATATGATTAAGCTCGATTGCTTACTTTAAGATTGACATTGAGATTATGAGTTCGAATTCAGAGAGTGCGTTTTTTGTAAGAGCCTGAGATAATCGAGAATTTTATCTGATCTATTTAAACCCGGAAGGAATGATTTGGCGGTGAGATTTTCAACGATTTAAAAAAAAAATAGGTTATGATGTGAATTCAATGTTTATTTTATCTGTTTTTTGCCAGTTTCATTTCCTTGGTTCATTAGTGTTGATTCATCTGTGATATGATTAAGCTCGATTGCTTACTTTAAGATTGATTGATCTTGGAAATGATCAATGTTTTCTTCTTTTGTTATTATTTTTTTAAAAAAAATTACATATTACAAGAATGTTAACCAAAAATAGCTCCCTTAATCTTGCTTAATTATTCTTCATTTGCTTGCCTTGCAGGTTCTTCGGTGAGCTAAGAATGACCAGTTGGGTTAGAAATTGAAGGCAAGATCAAGACACATTTTGCATCATCATCAAACACAACATTAAAGTGCGGCCTAAATTATCATAATCATGTATTCATTGGCAAAAAAAATTAATCTAAAAGGATTAAAAAATGGTCTATACATAAAGAAAAAAGTTATGTAATTATTTTGTTTCTTTTCCACCATCACACACATATAATTAACAGAAACTGAAATTATAATAAAGTTGAGAAGTCTCCCACCTAGAAATTCGAAACAGACTTCATGTTGCTAGTGTATGGGCAGATAAATTACAAGTTCGAAGCTTAAACTGTATTGTATAATTATTAAAATTTAAATATGCTCTCTAAATTTCAGAGACTATCCATTGGATCTTCCTTATGGCTGTGAATTTTTCCTTGAACAAGGTTGACAATATTTTTTGCATCCGACTCTATGATGACAGCAACCGAGTTCAATTGCTTTGTACATCTAATCCCCAACAAAATTACTTCCGCTTCAACATATTCATGATCCCTATAATAGTTTGATTTTTGCAAGGCACATGCCAAAACAGCTCCCCTAGACCCGGCCAAGGTTCCGGTTCGGAACCGGAACCGACCAGAACCGGAACCGACCGGAATTAGAACCAAAAGGTTCCAGCGGCTCGAACCGGAACCGTTGGAACCGAACGGTTCTGTTCGTTTCTACTGTGGAATCGTTTGATTTTTTTTGTTTAAAAAATCAATATTAAAATTAAAAAAATAAGAAAACCGGTTCCGAACCGAACCGAACCAAAACCGTTCGGTTCGATTCCGGTTCTACACTCGTGGAACCGGGAACCGGCCAGGTCTAAGCTCCCCTACAATCTCTCGCAATAACTTTCAAGCCAGTCATCTCGTGCTCCTTGATACATACATACATAATGATTTTCTAATACCGACATCCGAATTATTGTTTTGTCTAGATACATGCAAAGTACTAATATTTTATCGGGTAAATATTGATAAGCCACGTCGATCAGCTAGTAGTGTCAAACCAAATCCCAAATATTTGGGAGGAGGTTGACGAGAAACACATGGGACGTAACGACGTAGTGGCATGCGTACGTGCATGGACTAGGTCATTTTATTTAAGCTTGCTGTTATTTTTTGTTGCATTTTATTTCGGAAGTACGTGGAGTCCATTTCCATTATTTCATTTGTAGGCATCAGTTACTGGTAGTGGCCTTATGATGTTCCTCTGTTTTCGGCTCACTCTGTTTTCCAGTCTTATGTATGTGGTCTGCTATTTAAGCAGCGTGGATGATCAATGAAAGGAGAAAAATTATTCCAAAAAAATTATTCCAGTCATATTGCGGTACATCCTCACCCGAAGAGGAAAATTACGTGAGTATTCCTTACGTGTACACGGGACCTATCATTGGTATCAAAGATAGGTTCATAATGGCAACAAACAAGGAACGAATTGAGCACTTGGAATTTGGACTTGGCACAGTTCAAGAAGGACTACAACGTATGAGGGAAGCTCTCAACTGAATCTCAACTATGTTGATCGTCAATCAAGATAATCCTAACCATGGCAACCCACAGTGAGAAGGAAATGATAGGGGTCGACCGATCGTCTTCACCAAATCAGCAAAGTTGGAATTCCCTCGATTCTCAGGGGAGGACCCAACGGAATGGTTCAACCATGTATAGCAATTCTTCGAATACCAGGGCACGACTGAAAACCAAAAGGTGTCCATGGTTGCTTACCACATTGAAGGGGAAGCCAACCGGTGGTGGAAGTGGCTTCGAAGGACATTACAGAAAGAGAGACATATGATTTCATAGGAGAGGTTCCAAGCGAAATTATGGGCTCGCTTCGGACCATCTGATTGTGAAGACTTTGACGAAACTCTCTCAAGAATCAAACAACTAGGGACATTGAGAGACTACAAATGTGATTTCGAGAAGCTCGACAACATGGTACGTGGATGGACACAGAAGGCATTGATGAGGACATTTATGGGCGACTTAAAGACTGAAATTTCGGATAGAATTAGGTTATTTAAGCCATAATTCCTCAGAGAGGCCATTAATTTAACACAAATGAAAGATGAGCAACTTACACAACAACAGCGATTCATGCGACCACCTCATACAAGGGCTCCTTTAGCTCTCCCACAACGCACTCAGGTAGGCCCTGCTATACCAGCTGCTTTAATCTGACGTTTATTCTAGGAGGAGATGCAAAGGAAACGAGCACAAGGCCTTTGCTTCAACTGTAATGAATGATTTATTGCTGGGCATCGATGCCAAAAACCGCATCTCTTACTTTTGGAGAGCTACACATGTGCCGGTAATGTGGTATGTGAGGATGTCATTGATCAATAAACGGAAGAAGTTATTTAAGGAGATGATACGAGAGAAGTACGTGAACCAGAATTAGAACCTGAAATCACCTTACATGCACTTACGGGATGGACTGGTTAAAAAACCTTGTGCATAACAACAAGAGTGGGCCCTCACGGAGTGGTGGTTTTGGTTGACAGTGGATCTACACACAATTTCATTAGCGATCATTTGGCAAACGTACTCAGGTTGCCAGTTGTTCCTACGGAAGTATTTTCTATCCGAGTGGCCAATGGAGCGAAACTAAAGTGTCAATGGCGTTACGATAAGGTTCAAGTGGAGTTACAAGGCACCGAGTTTTACTTCACATTTTTTCTCTGCCTTTAACAGGTCTTGACCTTGTACTTGGTGTGCAATGGCTTGAAATGCTTAAATCCGTGGTCTGCAACTGGAAACAATTGACCATGGATTTTACTTGGAACAATTAAAATCGAAGGCTATAAGATGTGGACGTGCAAGCAATTCAAGTTGCTTCACCCAACGAACTCACAAAAGAGCTTCGCTAAGGCCATTCATTGTTTGCAGTATACGTTCAACCAGACTTGGGCACATTGTCACAAGGTGCCCCCGCTCTTGATGATATGCGGCAAGAGATGCAGATGTTGCTGAAAGGCTATGCAGATGTGTTCCAGGAGCCCTCAATTCTCCCACATGTGCACAGGGTAGAGCATTACATTACGCTCTATGAGGGGACCGAGCCAATTAATGCACGACCATATCGATATGCCCATTTCCAAAAGGAATAAATCGAAAAACAAGGTCAGAAGATGTTGAATTCTGGCCTCATTCGACCGAGCACCAGTCTGTTTTCGTCGCCAGTATTAATGGTGAAGAAAAAGAACGGAAATTGGCGAATTTACACCGACTACCGCGCACTCAATACTGCCACCATAAAAGACCGATTTCCCATTCCAATAGTATATGACATGTTGGATGAATTACATGGCGCATCCTACTTTACGAAGCTGGATCTATGGCCGGATATCACCAAGTAAGAGTAAATCCTTCCGACATACTCAAAACTGCTTTCCATGCTCACAATGGTCATTACAAATATTTAGTGATGTCATTTGGCCTTTGTTATTCACCATCTACATTCCAGGCCATCATGAACTCTATATTTCGACCTTATCTTCGAAAGTTTATTTTGTTATTTTTTTTTATGATATTCTCGTATATAGTTCTACTTGGGATAGACACGTGATGCATGTTAAACAAACCTTGGAGATTTTGAGGCAGCATCAATTTTATGCCAAGGCTAGCAAATATGCATTCGGCCAACATGATTTAGAATATTTGGGGCACATAGTTACGACACAGGGAGTGAAGGTCGATAATCACAAAATTGCAGCCATGGCGGCGTGGCTTCAGCCAACTAATATTTCTGAATTACGTGATTTTTTAGGCTTGACAGGATATTACAGGAAATTTGTTCAGAATTATGACATCATCGCTCGACCCCTTACCAATATCCTCAAGAAATGATAGTTCAGATGGAACGAGGAAGCTGAAGTAGCCTTCGTGACTCTTAAGCAAACGATGACCATCATACCTGTTTTGGCAATGCCCAATTTCAACGAGTCCTTCACCATAGAAACAGATGATGCATGGGATGGAATATGCGCAATTTTAACTCAACAAGGCAAACATATCGCCTTCATGAGCCGTGCACTGGGAGTTACAAAAAAATCATGGTCAACTTATGCCAAAGAAATGCTTGCAATTGTGGAAGCTATACGCATATGACGACCATATTTATTGAGGAGAAAGTTCTTCATCCGAATTGACCAACGCAGCTTAAAATATTTTTTGGAACAACGTTTGGCAACACCGGAGCAGTAAAAATGGGTAGCTAAATTGCTAGGCTACGATTACGAGATTACTTACCGCCCAATCCGTGAAAACTCCGCAACATATGCCCTCTCATACAAGCCTAATAGTCTAGTCCTTAATCACCTCCATGTACCCACCGTAACCATTTGGGATGATGTTCGGAAGGCATATGCAGAAGATCCATACATTCATTCAATCGACCGATTGGCCAAAACTCAAATCGAATGGCCATATACACAACGACATGGGTTATTTTACTTTAAAGGCAGGGTACTCATAGTCATTCATTCCCAAGGGGAGTTACTGAAAAAATTGATACATGAGGCTGACGATACAAAAATTGATACATTTGTAGGCGTCAGTTACTGGTAGTGGCCTTAGGATGTTCCTCTGTTTTCAGCTTACTCTGTTTTTCAGTTTCATGTATGTGGTATGCTATTTAAGCAGCGTGGATTATCAATGAAAGGAGAAAAATTATTCCAAAAAAATTATTCGAGTCATATTGCGGTACATCCTCACCCGAAGAGAAAAATTACGTGAGTATTCCTTACATATATATGGGACCTATCAAATATATATCTGGAAGAAAACATTCGTCTAGATGTCCTTATTGAAAGTTGACAATATTGTTGTAAATTCCTCAAATTCATTAAATATGATATGTATATGTATATGTATATCATTGGAATTTTCAAGGGGTGTATGAGAGGTTGCAATCCTTGGAGGGTTGCAACCCACCCCAATGGGTGCCCTATTGGCACCCCTCCATGCTTTATAAAAGAAGACTTTTATTCCAAATGAGATATACAGAAGATATACAACTATTATCCAAGAACTTAAAAAGGCATTGTTGCTTTCTTTGTTTTGAGAGAGAGATCCACCATTTTGTATCCTAGTTCAAACATTTGTTAAGGAGTGCTCCTTGAACAAGTAGAATCCAAGTAATCCTGGGAGAACGTTGGCAAAACGAATCCGTAAAGCACCTGTGACGGCGCCAATAAGTTCTTAAGGACAGAGATCATCTCGACTTGGACGATTGAATCAGGTTTTTCTGGTTCTTATTGTTTTAGAGTTTTATTGCATCTAGATCTACTATTGGATGTTTGATCTGACTGATTTGCATGTTTATATTACTATTTAATGACATTAATTTTTACAACAATCTTAAGAACTTAATGGTATAGTGTTATTAGATAGTAATTTGCATGTTAGGGTTTGAATATTTTCTGGAAAATTCGGACTGTGCATGAAAAACCCGTAGGGCGTTCGAACGCCCGACGCACGCGAAGGCATAAATTTGAAAATCCGTAAGAACGTTCGAACGCGTCTTTAAACACAACTCGAACGCAAGCCTTCTGTCTTAGAACGTTCGAACGCGTCCTAAATGCAACTCGAACGCAAACTCTCTGGAATCATTCCGTTCGAACCCGTTCACGAACGCTATACGAACGTGAACTCTCTGGAATCATTCCGTTCGAACGCGTTATCAAACGCTACTCGAACGTGAACTCTCTGGAAACACATCGTTCGAACGCGTTATCAAACGCAACACGAACGCACACACACTGGACAGTCTCGTTCGAACGTAGATACGAACGTGACACTAACGATTTTGTCCTGGAAGTATCATAAATTGCAAACTTTAATTAATATTAACTTGGTTAGTCATATACTGTAAACACATTAATCTTGGTAGTATAGATTTAAGTTATTATTAAGTTGTTCAATTATCACAAGCATACACATAGTGATAAAGTTGAAATTAATTGGTTGTTGCATAATTGGTTGAGAATTTAAAGTGTAATTTTGCACAAGTAATTCCATCCAATCTTGATTGACATATATATATCTACACTTATCGTATTAATTGTGCTATTGGAAGAGTGTAAATCTGGGTTTTGAATTGTTAAAAGATTCTATTGGAAAAAGTGTTTGAAAAATATTCGTTCATTCAATTTTCCTTAAGTATCTTTAGTTGAAATTCAAGGACTTGTGTTTATTGGAACTTTCGTCCATTAGAATAACAAGTGACTACCTAGTACATCACTTTGAACTAGATCATTCGTTGATCATGGTGTAATTTGTCTTTCGTAGACCGATTGAACCCTGTTGATTTCCAGTTACAAATGGCTAGCGGAAATATCACGGTACCGGTCTCTCACGGAGAAAAGCCGGAGAAATTTGGTGGGGCAAATTTCAAACAGTGGCAGAGCAAAATGCTGTTCTACCTGACAACTCTCCAGTTGGCTAAATTCCTCAAAGATCCTCCGGGTCCTGTGGAGGGTGAATCTGAATTGGCCAAGGAAGAGCGAGAACATACTTGGATGTCTGGAGACTTCTTATGCAAGAACTACCTTTTGGGTGGTCTTGACAATACCCTGTACAATGTGTACCAAGGCATGACTTCTGCGAAGGTTCTCTGGGAATCTCTCGAGAAGAAGTACAAAACCGAAGATGCCGGACAAAAGAAATTTGTCGTGGGTAGGATCCTGGACTACAAGATGGTAGTTTCAAGGACGGTGGTGTCTCAGTTGGGTGAACAACAATAGATCATTCATGAAATACTGGATGAATGAATGAAACTTTGTGAGACGTTTCAAGTTGCCACCATAATTGAAAAGTTGCCTCCATCATGGAAGGACTTCAGGAGCTATCTGCAACACATAAAGAAGCAGATGAGCCTTGAAGACCTTGGAGTTCGATTGAGAATCGAACAGGACAACATGATGTCCGAGAAGGCCAGCTACAAGACTGTGGAGTCTAAGGCCAACATCTTTGAGGATGTAAAGGGTAGCAAGAAAAGAAATAACAGTGAAGCTGATTCTTCCCAAGCGAACAAGAAGTTCAATGGGAAGTGCTACAACTGTGAAAAGAGCGGTCATATGACAAAGGACTGCAGAAACAAGATATCTCAGGACAATGGCAGGAAAAATGAGGCCTATGTCGCTGAAGATGAGCAGTTAACTGATGAGATTTCAGAAATGAATCTCTCAGCAGTGGTAACTGAAGCCAACTTGGTTGGGAATCCGAGAGAATGATGGGTAGACACTAGGGCTACTCGTCATATCTGTGCTGATAGCAAGATGTTTTCCTCGTATCAGAAAGGTCGATGGCGGCGATCATCTGACAATGGGAAACTCGTCTACCTCTATAGTGGTTGGACAAGGCACAGTAGTTCTGAAAATGATATTCGGAACGGAGCTTACATATAAGAATGTTTGCATGTTCCAGATATTCGGAAGAACTCGGTCTCGGGTTTGTATTTGTTTCTGACAAGATTGTATTGACAAAAAATGATGTCTATGTAGGAAAATGATACCTTGCTGAGGGTTTTTTCAATGACTATCAATTGTGCTATTAATAAAGCTGAAACTTCTGCTTATATTATTGAGTCACAAAATGTATGGCATGAGAGGTTAGGACATGTTAATTATGATACAATGCGTACATAAATTAACATGAACCTTATACCTAAATTTGCATTGATAGCCAACATGAGTGTGAGGCATATGTTGAAGCGAAAATACATAGAACATCATAGAACAAAGTTCTGAACCCTTGGAACTTGTACACACTGACGTGTGTGACATGAATATTGTGCAAATAAGAGGCGGTAAAAAGTACTTTGTCACTTTTATCGATGAAAGCACAAGATTCTGTTAAGTGTATTTGATGAGGAGCAAAGCTGAAGCTATTGAGAGCTTTATACACTGAGAACGAAGTTGCAAATCAACTTGGCAAATAAATCAAAAGAATCAGAAGCGATAGTGGTGGTGAATATGTTTCATCATTCGGTGAATATTGTTCTGTGCACGTAATTATTCACGAAACCACTGCTTCTTATTCTCCTCAATGGGATTATTGAGTGCAAAAACCAAACGTTGAAGGAATTGATGAATGTCATGTTGACTAGTTCTGGCTTACCTCAGAACTTGTGGGGGGAAAAACCCTGCTTTCCGCGAACTACGTTCTGAACGAGCTTCCTCACAGGAGATTAGACAAGACACCATATGAGTTGTGGAAAAGTTATGTACTTTCCTACAAATATCTGAAAATGTGAGGGTGTCTTGCCAATTGCCAATGTGATGGTTCCTAAACCTAAGAAGGTGGAATAAGACCCAAAACTGTTGATTGTATATTCATCAGATATACTTGCAACAGTAATGCATATCGATTCTTGGCACACAAGTATGAGATTCCTGACATCAATCCAAGTGTGATGATTGAGTCAAGGAATGCAAAATTTTTGAAGAGACATTTCCTTGTAAGGAAAGACAAAGAAGAAAGTCTCTCAAAAAGATTTGTTGATACTGTCAAGGACAGTGATCAGGTTGACCAAGAGTCAGATCCGATTTTCTGACATATTTGTTAGAAAATGAGCCTCAAAGCTATAAAGAAGCTATGTCTTCTCTGGAGGCACCTCTGTGGAAAGAGGCGACTATCAGTGAGATTGATTCAATCCTACAGAACCATACTTGGGAGTTGGTTGATCTTCCTCCAGGTTGTAAGCCACTGGGCTACAAATGGAAAGATGAAAATGGATGGATCAATAGATAAGTACAAGGCGAGGTTTGTCATAAAAGATTATAGACAGAAAGAATGTCTTGTTTACTTTGACACATATCCACCAGTGATTCGTATCACAACCGTAGAATGCTTATAGCCATAGAAGCTATATTTGGTCTTGAAATACATCAAAATGATGTAAAGACGTCATTCTTGAATGGTGAATTGGATGAAGAGACTTACATGGAACAACCAGAAGGGTTTAATGTTCCTGGATAAGAACAAAAGGTGTGCAAACTTGTAAAATCCTTGTACGGATTAAAACAAACACCTAGACAATGACATGAGAACATTGACAAAGAGATGTTGTCAAGTGGGTTGAAAACCGATGAGTGTGATAAGTGTATCAACTCAAGAATGATATGTCGTTGTATGTCTCTATGTAGACGATATGCTGATAATTGGTAATAATCATGAGTTGATTCAGTTTACCAAGAAAGTGTTATCCAGTAAATTTAATATGAAAGATTTGGGAGTAGCTAACCTAACTCTTCCTTTATCAAAGAATACTGGTTTAAGCATATCGCAATTAGAGTATTCAAGGATCATCGGAAGTCTGATGTATCTCACGAATTGCACACGAACTGATATCGCTCAAGCTGTGAATCGGCCAAGCAGATTTACGAGCAATCCAGGACATAACCACTGGAAAGCCATAGTAAGAGTTTTGAGGTATCTGAGAGAAACTTCAAAATATGGGCTGCATTACGAGCGATATCCTGCTGTACTAGAAGGATACAGCGATGCTAACAGGATATCTGATACGGTGGATTCCAAATCCACGAGTGGATTTGTTTTTACACTTAGTAATGCAGCCGTGTCATGGAAATCCTCGAGGCAAACATGTATTGCCCGGTCTACTATGGAATCTGAGTTCATAGCATTAGACAAAACAGCGGAAGAAGTAGAATGTCTTAGAAACTTCGTGGAGGATATTCCTAGTTGGGCCAAACCGGTGCCAACGATTAACATACATTGTGAAAGCCAATCGGCTATTGGGAGAGCCCAAAATACAATGTATAATGGTAAGTCTCGACACATACGTCGGAGACATAATACCATACGTCAACTGCTCTCAAGTGGCATAATAACGATCGATTATGTTAAGTCGAAGGAAAACCTAGCGGATCCACTAACTAAAGGTTTACCTCGAGAGCAAGTTGAGAAGTCATCGAGGGGAATGGGCTTGAAGCCTATAATCTAAGAATTGTCACTGTGGAAACCCAACCTAGCTGACTGGAGATCCCAAAATCTAGGTTCAAAAGGGACAACAGAAACTTTGTGCAATTCAAAACAAGCACTGAAGAGTTTCGTACTCTTTCTCATTCTGATAATGACGCTGAGTGCTGTCTATCATTGGTTAGGATAAGCTAAGGCTTTTAATGATCACTATATTAGGAGATGAGTCCTAATGGGGGTAAAGACAGATTACATCTTCATAGTAGATCACCTATTTCAAGTAAGAAGTGAGGCCGCTTCCATGGGAACCTTTAAAGGTGGGTTACCCTAAAGTGCTTGATGAATCCATGACCGTTGTTCAGGGCCAAAATGAACACAACCGTAGAACGAGAAAATGGTCGAATTAAAGCTGTGTGTTGGCAATTGTCTTGCTTTACACCAACGGCAGAACAGTTCAAGACTATGGGTCACTGGTTTGCCAAGTAAATCCGATTGTCATTCACTAGGAAAGGTTCAAGGCGAAAGCTACCTCTTTCGATGCAGCTTTAGCTCACGGTATCTCTCTCACGTGCCTGAATGAATATTTGAAGAATTGTGGGGGATTGTTGTAAATTCCTCAAATTCATTAAATATGATATGTATATGTATATGTATATCATTGGAATTTTCAAGGGGTGTATGGGAGGTTGCAATCCTTGGAGGGTTGTAACCCACCCCAAGGGGTGCCCTATTGGCACCCCTCCATGCTTTATAAAAGAAGGCTTTTATTCCAAATAAGATATACAGAAGATATACAACTATTATCCAAGAACTTAAAAAGACATTGTTGTTTTCTTTGTTTTGAGAGAGAGATCCACCATTTTGTATCCTAGTTCAAACACTTGTTAAGGAGTGCTCCTTGAACAAGTAGAATCCAAGTAATCCTGGGAGAACGTTGGCAAAACGAATCCGTAAAGCACCTGTGACGGCGCCAATAAGTTCTTCAGGACATAGATCATCTCGACTTGGACGATTGAATCAGGTTTTTCTGGTTCTTATTGTTTTAGAGTTTTATTGCATTTAGATCTACTATTGGATGTTTGATCTGACTGATTTACATGTTTATATTACTGTTTAATGACATTAATTTTTACAACAAATATATATATATATATATATATATATATATATATATATATATTTGTTTGAGAGCGAGGGAGAGATCAAACCAAAATGCCCATCAAAACGTAAAAGATAGAATCATATTTGAATGGACCAGAAACTCAAAAGTGGTCCGTCAATATGAAGATTCTTAAATGAATTCAACTTTTGCTCCATATATGGACATTTAATGCAGAAATATGATATCACCTCAAGTCCTGAAGAATCCTTATAATCTGAATTAGAATTAGGATAAGATTAAGCTCTCTCTTGAATCTTTAAAAATGTTATATCTAGATTAAAAGTTAATCATCTCTATCTGATATTTATATTAATCTTTAAAAAATGAACATAAAATATATCAACATTGAACCCAAATTCTGATGAGCAAATTTTTCTCTTTTAACAATTCCTTGTTAAAAAAATAATAATAATAATTGTGGTCTGAATTTTAACAAAATACGTCGGAAAATAAACTTTGCTATGTGTTAATTTATGTGTAATTGCGACGATCAATTTTGCAAATTTATGAAACAAAGAAAAGTCGACATGCATGTGCATAGATGTGGTCATTTGTTCACTTCATGTCGTCATTGAAACCAAACCCTGAAGCAAAAATGTCGTCATGTTATCGTTACATTAACATTACAATGCTTGTGATTCATATATATAATTCTCAATAAATTCAACTGGCAAGTAAGCACAAGCTATAAGAAATTAGGAGGAAAAAAAATATATGAAGTAATTGGATCTTCAGCTCACATTTTATCATAGACAAAGCCTCGTGATGCGTGCCGCAGCTTTCGCTTGTGTCCTCGGTATGTTTTGCAGCCGATTTTGATAATGTGCCGGAGAAATCTCTGCCAACTGGTTATCAAGAAATTCTCTCTATGCATATTAGATACCGTTTGATAGACATGTATTAATTGAAAGTATTACTAATTTATAAGTATTACCGTTTTTTTAATGAGATTATAAACTAATTTATAAGTTAATTAAACTTGAAGGGTACATTGGTGTTCATAGTGGCATATTCTTCTAAAAAGAAGAATATAGATCGAAATCAGAATCCATTTTAAGGTTAGCTTTGCATGTCTGGCTTAAAGATGCCGGCCTTTAATTTACTGCTTTGCTTTGTTAATAAAGAACACACACAAATAACATATAATATGTAAAGATATTATAATTATTTAGAGATAAAAATGTAATTGTGACAGTTTCAAGGTGTGATTCTGTATGCACAGGTGGTGGAGCAAATATGAATTTGTTTTTATTTTGAAAATTCATATTTGCCCCACCACTTGTGGATTCAAATTCAACCTTAAGAGACTGCCACTTTCTATAAGGAGATGGTGAAACGGTTGCTAGTGAACATGAAAATGGATTGAGATTGAGATTGAGATTGAATTGGAAAGTTTTTGTAATGTACATGTATGAAATCCGAAGTTAAGAGTGAGCATTTGAATTATTTTCCCAAATTTCGATCTCTGTTGATGAGTTTTAATAAATTACTTCAAAATCAACTCGATTCCTAATTTGTAGGTAAGTAATTGTCTACATGAAGATTACGATTTCTTTTTCTTTACATATTTTATTTTATTTGTTTCCAATAAAATTATCTGTTTTACTTTATTACTTTATAATTTTCTCATTAGAGTTTTACATCGAAAAGGAAATTACTGAAAACTTTAATTCATAATAAATAATTCATGATTTTAGTTCAATGAAATAACGTAAAGCCCAAATTTAAAAATATTCTTATAGTTTTGGATCTTTACTTGACTAGTTGTATTGATATATAATGTCCAAAAAAGAATATACTTTCGAAAAAAATTTCATTTTGAAGTAATTTATTTTTCATTATGTTAAAAATATTTTATTTTATGTAGAAATTTATATTGAACATTTTGTGGTATACACTTTGGCTTTTGTAATCAAAATTGTCATGTTCCTCCCGTTATACATGGATGAAGATTTCCTCATGATCTGACCGTTTCAATTTATCTCATCACCTCTATATTACAATTACTTCAATTTATTTTTGAAATTATTCTTATTAAAAATTAATTTTTTTTATTTAATCTTAATTCTTTTGAAAAGAAATTAAAGGGATGCACTCAACCACTCATGATGTAAAGTTTTCACAGCTTGTAAAATCAAATATTTTATTTTATTTATATTTAATTTATACTAAATCCCTATGAGAAAAGTATTCAATTCATAAAAATTCAACTATTGGTCTGGGTTGGATCAAGTTTTACTAAACTCAAGCCTGGACCCGAACCAAATATTACTTAATGGGCCTTTTCTGTGGACAGCCCATGTGCCATAGACAATCTAAAATATTGAATGAATTGTAATAAGTTAAGACCTTAGGGACATAATTGAAAAATAACCAACTAAGATCTTCTCGCTAAAACCCTAACCCTACCTCTTTATAAACCCTAACCCTTCTTCTTATTTTTTTCAGCAGTCTCGGTACCTTCTAACAATTTTTTATTTTTGGTTAACTTATTGTTTGGTTCGATTCACGTGATTGTATTCTTGATTTTATTGAGTTTCAGATAAATTATGAGTATGTAATTTTTTTTAAAAAAATTCAGTCAGTGATGATAAATGTATTATCCCAGCTCATTATGAGGCCTTTTGTAGGCCAGGGAATAGATATGTTTTCCAACATTTATCTGAGCCGCCCCCTAATTTTATTTTTAAATTTTGATACAATCAATGCTTGTTTGATTTTCTATTTGTATCTGATTTGTGAAGATCATGTTTTTCTTATATTTTGATTCAAATAAACTAGTAGGAATTCTTTAGTATTGATTTGTTCAACTGGCTTGTGGATATTTTTTTGTTTTGCAATTTTTTTTTTATTTTCTATGATGGTTGAAGTTTAATCATGCTTATGTATATCTGATTTTTTCATGACTGATTGGTTTGATTATTTCTGTGGGGATTTTGTTTGTTGTTTTAAAAAATTTATTTATTTTTAATATTGCGTGAAAGAAGCTTGTTTGATATTTAAATTTTTTAGCTTATTGCATGTTTCTAGTGTTTGTTAAATTAGAAAATGATCTCCAATTGAGCAAGGATTGTTCCCAGTGATGTTTCATTACTGACCATGCTAATTCAGATAATTAGATGACTGGAATCGTTGTTGTGTTATTTTCTGAGGGAACTATCTCAAATTATATGTTTTTTTTAAATGAATGAGAATATCAGTTGATATCTTGATGTTGAAAGAATTAAAATGATAATTTTCATTTTTATCGGGATTTTTCTTTATAACCCATGTCATTGCAGCCATGTAGGATTTCATTTTGTGTTTTGTTGGGATTGTTGCTGAGCAGCAGCTGCGACATAATTTGCAGAGTTCATTCATTGAAAAAAAACCTCCAGTATGTGCATGAAAATCTTATCCTTTTCAAAATATAATCTTTTGTATGAAGTTTTGATGTGGTATTGTTTGCAATTGATTAAGTGTTGGGTGCTGGATATGTTGTTAATTTTGTGATGCAAAATTTGCTTCACTGCAAGTTTCGATGATAATGTGATGGAGGTTTCTATAAAGAAGTCCTATGCTTTGCTGGAGCAAACCAGTAATGTCTGTAGATTCCAAAGTAACCGTCACAAACAAATGCTCAGATGTTGACGGTCCTCCTTCAAAGGAGCTCCTCCATCTGGGCCGGTCTCATATTCCATTGCCTTGTGGAGTGAGTTGATGCCATTACCATTTGGGAATGGCCATGAGACATACATTCATAATATCTTATGAAGTCTGATTTGCGTGTTTTTACTTTCAATTTCATGCAGTTGAATTGTGGTTTTCAGTCTACTTGTATTATTTGAACGTTGCTATGCATTATTTATTTAGTTAGCCATAGCTTGCTCTTTTTCTGGGGTTACTGGAAAGAAGTCCAATACTTTTTTTGGGGCAAACCAATTATGGTGGTCCTATACATAAGCTTTTTTAATTGGCAAGTCTCATATCCCAGCTCCTCCTTGTGCAGTGCAGTTGCTGCATTTACCATTTGGGACTGGCCATGAGACATATATTGTCAATTTCCATATTTTTCTGAAACTCATTCCTGTTATCTGTGGCATTTGCAGTTCTGGTTTCTTAATATTGTCTTTGTTTTGCTATTTTTGATCTATTCAAATTCAATTTAATGTTGTAAACTCTAATAATGTGACGGGGGTTTCCTCCAAGAAGTCCAATACTTGTATGGGGCAAACTAATTATGTTTGTAGATCTCAAAGTGACCGTCACAAATAAATGCCATGATGTTGATGGTCCTCCTTCACAGGAGCTCCTCCATCTAGGCAGGTCTCATATTCCATTGCCTTGGGGAGTGGCGTTGCTGCTTTGACCATTTGGGATTGGCCATGAGACATACATTTAATTTAATATTATGTTGTTTTTTTTTTAAAGAAATTTGATCTGAGTATATCATCCAAACAATGATGAAAAATGACAATGCACATAAAAGTGTGCAACTCATTGCACAAAATTTTTAAAGAAATTTTTTTTTACTTAATATAGTGAATTAATTTTTTTGTCTTTTGGTGTTTTTGTGCAAGTAATTGTTCAATTTTCTGTGCATATATCATTATTACAGGACTGAATCGCTTGTTCAAGTCTTCCTGTCAGTCCTCAATTCTGAGGCATTTCCTTGTTGAAAATTTACTTGCATCCCGAACTCAATAGACTTATCTGTTTCTCTTTTTCAATTCTACCGAGTGCTTGAAAAAAAAGCTACTGAAAATTATTTAATGCAGGTTCCTTTCACTCTTGCAAAATGGAAGCAAATTGAGTTTTGAAGTTCAGTTTGGTTGGAAAAGGATTTAGTGTTCCAGCTGGTTCCATCAGCAGTTAAAATATCAATGCTGATCTGCTCCTCTGTTCTTTCCAATAAGCATTCAGATGCTGTAAATGTGGAACCTAGTCGATTTCATTTCTTATCTTAATACACTGCCTAGTTAATCAAAGATATTTTTTTTTGAATACCTGGTTAATCATTACTTTCACTTGTTTATCAAATAAGGGGCGTAGTCGTGCATCTGGTTTTAAGCCAGGGAAATAAGGGATTGTTAAAATTAGATTCATCTAATTTCACTATTTAAATACTTATTTAATTGTTTATTTGGCAAATTGAAGAGTTAAAAATAATGTAATTTTCCAAAAAAAAAATAAAAAAAATAAGATTATATTATTTTAATTAAATTAAAAGAGTTTATTTTTATTATATAATTTTAATATAAAAATAATTATAAATAAAAGTGAAGTGAGATGATATAAATAAATTTATATTATTTTAATTAAATGAAATTAAGTTTTAAAATCTCTCACCTCTTTTCTTGAATCAAACATATATATAAATAAAAACCCTCATCTCCCCTCCCCTTCTTTGAATCAAATATATATTTAATTAAAATTTATTACTTTCCCTCCTCTCCCCTTCTTTGAACCAAAAATACCCTTAGAAATTAAGGTAGCGGTTGAGGCTAATTATGTTCCCTTGATCATCGACTCTAATCACTCTATGCCCTAATTATTGTTAAATGACAGACTTTGTAAATAATAAAGTTTCCGTAAAGCAAGTCAACTTAATTTATTTTGTAATGTTCAGAAGTCTTCTTGGCAACAGGACCACAAAGTTGAATGGCTGACTGAGCTTCCTTCATCTTCATATATGTCTGTAGTGGAGTCACTTCCAATGATCATATACAAAGAAGTGAAAATGGAGAACAACCAGATGATCATGATGAAGGAGAAGTTGGAGTTCTTTGGAATAATCAAAGAAGCCTTCAAAATACCCTTTAAAAATCCCAAATTCATCTTCACTACTTTCCTCACTTGCTTCCCTTTGTTTTGCTTCTTGTTTTTACATGAAACCTGTTAAGTTTTTGTCGCAATATTCGTCAATCAATCAATCAAGAATGCACGATTTTTACCGTGGTTCGCCGGAAAAATTCCCGACTACATCCACGTTGAACTCCGGAATAGGGAGCTCGCTGCACTAAGCAATTTCAAGATTACACACGGAATCTTAAATCCGTTTACAAATTGTAATTCCCCAAATCTCACAAAGAACCCTAATCTCTAAAAGTGACAATCTCTCAAATTCCAATTGAAGACTACACTAACTTGGACTTAGGGAATAGGCTTAACACTTAGCCAATTATTAAGGGAATACAAATAATGAAAACTCTCTCTTAATTCTCAACCTAAGCATCCTTTATATAGTGAGCAACTTAATGTATTCGGACAACGGCAAGGATTGCGCCACGTGTCCCTTATCCAACGGATGACAAGGCTTCACATTTTACAATCTCCACCTTGAAGCCAAAACACACTAATCACTCCTAACCATATAGAAGGACACACTAAGGCCAATATAGCACAGCAAACCCACCTACTCACATCATCGCTCATGTCGGCTGCAAGGTCAGCCAACCCCCACCTGCAACAGCTTCATGCAGTGGAAGAGTTTGGTAGCAGCCACAATCTTTGTCCCCATGTCCGATGGGTTATCTTCTGTTGGAACCTTCTTAATCTCAATCTTACCGCTTGAGATAATTTCCTGAACAAAATGATACTCTGCTTCGGTAGTTGACTTTCTTGAGTCTCTGTCACCTGCAAAATCAGAATCAACATACCCTACCAAATCTAAAGCGTTAGATTTGTTAAAACATAAGTCATAATCAACAGCAGTATTCAAGTATCTTAACAACCATTGTAAAGCACTCCAGTGTGCTCCACCTGGATTAGGCATAAACCTACTCAACAAAGATACAGCATATGACAAGTCAGGTCTAGTACTAATCATGACATACATCACAGAACCTATATCATTTGCATAAGGCACATTTTCCATTTTAATCACCTCAGGTCTAATACTAAGGGAAGACATCTCATCTTCTATAGCCGCTTCCCATTCAAGTTTATGGGTAGACTTTAATGTCTCTCCTAAGCTAGCAGGCTCAACCCCATTAATTTCATGACTTGCTATTAACGCACAGAAATATAAATCATTAGTTGAGTAATCATACCTGGTAGGAGGCCTTACCTGCCTCCTACTTCTGTCTCTCGCTAGCTGGTAGTTGGCCAATGTGTCTTGTGGTGTTTCATCATGCTGCTCAGTATGATCCACTTGATCTACTGTGTCCTCTTCACTTTGTTCTTGTATATCTGCTACTTCATTTCTGTTTTCCTCCTGGTTATTTCTCATGGGCTAGGTGTCCTCAGATGTCTCCGTGCCTGACATGTCACCGACTTGCTCAGCGGTCCTTGATGTCCCTAGCTCCACCTGCATCTGAGCTCCACCTGCAAAATCAAAATCTGCTAGATCCTTTTCTAAGGCACCTGCATTGTTGTTAGTAGATTTACAAGGAAAACAAATTTCATTGAATATAACATCTCGACTAACTATGACTTTGACTCCAGGTGACTCCCTTTCCCATAACCTATACCCTTTTGTCCCTTCTTGGTATCCTAGGAAAACACACTTGATTGACCTTGGTTCAAGTTTACCTACGGATTGGTGAACATAGGCTTCACAGCCAAATACTCTAAGGTGTGCAAGCTTATGAGCTCTACCAGACCAGATTTCCTCTGGTGTCTTAAACTGAACTGAACTATTAGGGCTAAGGTTAATCAAATGAGTAGCAGTATTGAGGGCTTCACCCCAAAAGGCCCTCGGAAGTTCGGAAGAAAATAAAAGACATCTGATCTTTTCTAATAAGGTTCTATTCATTCTTTCCGCAACTCCATTCTGTTGAGGGGTGTTTCTAACAGTCCTATGTCTTAGGATACCCTCACTAGTACAATATTGGTCAAACTCAGTATTACAAAATTCTAAGCCATTATCTGTTCTCAAGACCTTTACTTTGTTACTAGTTTGATTTTCTACCAATACTTTCCATTCTTTAAATTTAGTCAAAGTTTCATCCTTTGATTTAAGTAAGAATGTCCATACCTTCCTACTGTAGTCATCAACAATAGAGAGAAAATATCTCTTACCCCCATGTGTCTGGACCTTTGCTGGTCCCCACAGATCACAATGAAGATACTCCAGACTCGCCTTTGACAAATGAATTCCAGTTGGGAAGCTCTGTCTGTGCTGTTTGCCCAACACACAGATCTCACAAAACTCAAGTGGCTTCAACTGGTCCTTTCCAAATTGTCCCTGCTTGCTGAGTACCTGCATTCCTTTCTGGCCTATGTGGCCAAGTCTCAAGTGCCATATATTAGTCATATCATCATTAGAAGTTAAAGCAGAAATGGGTTTATCCGAGAATACATGTTGGCCATTTAGAACATACAATCCATTTCTCTTAATACCAATTAGGATTAGTTTATTACCCTTAGATATGTGCATGTGTCCTTTGTGTGCCTTATATGTGAAACCTAATTCATCTAGTGTTCCTAGTGATATCAGGTTCCGTTTCAAGTCAGGTACATATCTAACGTCAGTAAGAATCCTAACTTTACCATCATGAAGTTTAAGAGTTATGTCCCCAACCCCCTGTATCCTACAGGTATTGTCATTACCCATATACACAGTGCCTTGATCTGAATTTCTAAAGTTGACAAACCAGTCCCTATACGGACTCATGTGGAAGGAACATCCTGAGTCCAGAATCCATTCTCTGCTAATGTGATCCATACACACAGTCAATGCCTCAGATAGGCACATTGACTCCTTTTCGGCAGCCACAGTGGCGCTGCCTTCATTTTCCTGTTCCCTCAGGAACTTATAACAATTCTTTTTCAGGTGTCCCATCTTTCCACAATGATAACACTTCTTGTCACTATCCTTATTCTTATCCTGTTTATTCTTTTTCTGTCCTTTAGGTTCTTGGTTACTAGTCTGATGATTATTAGGACCATTGTATTTCTTTTCATTTTTTCCTTTCACGAATAAGTTCGCTCCTCCCCTCCTACTGGTTCTAAGTTCTAGCTCTCTAGCCCTTATACCAGATATCACCAAGTCTAGCCTAGGTACAACTCCTGTGTACTGTAGAGAATTCTTAACGACACTATATTCTTCAGGTAATGCATTTAAAAGTATCATAGCTTCGCTAGAGTCTCCTAGGGCTTGGTCAGTTCCTTTAAGGATTTGAGTCATTTTCGTGAATTCATCCAAATTATCATCAATCGATTTACTAGTATCCATCTTATAATTAAACAAATTTCCTTTTAAGAACACTAAATTTGGTGCAGAAATAACAGAATATAAGGATTCGAGTTTACCCCATAGTTGAATGGCCGTGTCCATTCCGTCAACCTTTCTGAGGACTGAGTCTCCCAAGTGGAGGAAGATCAAGTTGTACGCCTCTTCCAGGATTTCATTCTTCGTCTCCTTTTCCATCTTCGGCCATTTTTCTGGATCCGGTTCCAACGCCAAAGCCACCTTATGGTGGGAAAGAAGAACCCTCATTTTCTTCTTCCATGTGTTGAAATCCCCCTTTCCGTCAAAGATTCCAATGTCGAGTCTCATGTTCGACATTCTATTTCCGAAAACACTGTATCTTAATCCCCAAACAGTTCGGCTATACACACCTAAAACTGCCTACACACAATTCGACAATACACTGTCTGTCTTGCCAAACACCAATTCACAGTACACAACTGAACTGCCTAATCACAATCGGCGATTCACTGCGACAATTCGCCCAGAACTCACTTTGGCAGGACACACCAATTTGCCTGAACAGGACAACAGAATATCATACACAGGCCACAATCTCAATTTCACAGAATCTCAGCCACGCAGTGACTAATGATCCTAGCCTCCCAAACACCAAACGGCAACACACCCAATAACAAAGCCCTAATCACCGAACACCACAATTTGCAGATGGTTTGCTTACCCAACCAGCGGCATTTTAGGGTTTTGTTCGGCTGATCTGTGTTCTTGGTCGCGGCTGTTCCTCAGGTGTTCTTGATGGAGCAGTTTGTAAAACCCTGATCTTGTCGCAATTACCTTGATCGGTCAACTCAAGATTCTTATGGATGCTCTGTTTTTGTGGCTGTCTTCGTTGCCCTTCGTCTCTGGGTTCATGCAATTCGTCTCTGGTTGCGTCTTCTTGATCCTCTGTTTTGCCGCCCAAATTCGTCGCCTGATGAAGCTTTTATCGGCTGTGAATCTTTGGATTTCGTTTGTCTTTGGTCGATCTTTTTCCTTCAATTTGATCTTGACTCTAGGCTTTGATTTTGCCCTTCGTCTATTGATCTGCAGGGGTTCTAGTTCGTGACCCAAACAAAAGAAAAAATTAGGGATCTTTGGCAGTGTCTTCAATCTTTGTTGCAGAGGCCAATTAGGGACTTTTGGCTTTTGCTTCTTTTGCCGCCAAAAATCGCACAGGCTGAGTCTTGGGCTGTCAATCAACCTCTCACGGCCCACCTCCAATTAACCTCTGCCTTTTGCCGCCCAAACCAAGCAGCTCGATCTTCGGCTTCTTGATCACCAATTTTTCTTCGGCCCACTGATCTTGGGCTCTGATACCAATTGTTAAGTTTTTGTCGCAATATTCGTCAATCAATCAATCAAGAATGCACGATTTTTACCGTGG
This sequence comes from Zanthoxylum bungeanum, assembly GCA_019454045.1. NCBI lineage: Eukaryota > Viridiplantae > Streptophyta > Magnoliopsida > Sapindales > Rutaceae > Zanthoxylum > Zanthoxylum bungeanum. The sequence goes on along the minus strand of SKCR01007834.1, from coordinate 252,948 downwards.
TTCGCCGGAAAAATTCCCGACTACATCCACGTTGAACTCCGGAATAGGGAGCTCGCTGCACTAAGCAATTTCAAGATTACACACGGAATCTTGAATCCGTTTACAAATTGTAATTCCCCAAATCTCACAAAGAACCCTAATCTCTAAAAGTGACAATCTCTCAAATTCCAATTGAAGACTACACTAACTTGGACTTAGGGAATAGGCTTAACACTTAGCCAATTATTAAGGGAATACAAATAATGAAAACTCTCTCTTAATTCTCAACCTAAGCATCCTTTATATAGTGAGCAACTTAATGTATTCGGACAACGGCAAGGATTGCGCCACGTGTCCCTTATCCAACGGATGACAAGGCTTCACATTTTACAAAACCATTTTCCACCATGCCTTTATTGAATCACTCAAATCTCCCCATGATGGGTTTCTCATCATCTACAGATCTTCTTTGTCAGAACTAGATGATTTCATAAAATGGATTGGAGACTTCATTTCTCCAAAACCTATCATGCAAAGTTTCATTATCTTTGTAATTATTTACCTCTTTGACCTACTCAATACTATCATCACTGTCTCTGCTGCTTCAGCCATATATCAACAAGAAAAGGAATTGTTAACAAAACTCTTGCCTTTCATAAAAAATAAGGTAGGATTATTATTCAAGGGTCCTTTGATTACATTCATTTATGCTCTTCTTTTGAATTTTCTTACTTTGATTGGATTATTGACTTTGTCAATGAACATCTATCTCTCAACATTTGGCTTGATCAATGTGATATATGGGTTTCTTTTTGTGGCTTTATTTACAAAATATATTGAGTTTAGTGCTATATGGAACATGGGTATTGTAATTTCAATCTTGGAAGAGAATAAGCGTGGTGATGTAGCTTTACTACTTTCTGCTTATCTGAGTAGAGGCAGCAGGAAGCGTGGGTTTCAAGTAATGCTTGTGTTCTTTGCTTGGAGTCTTGGTTTGAGACTTTCAAGTCTTTATGTTGGGTGGCAAAAGGGTAATGTGATGATTGAAGTCATTGTTGGACAAGTTTGTTTGGATTGTTTTGGGAATTTGATGAAGTGGGTGACGTTTATGATTTATTTTTATGATTGTAAAAAGCGATTTCTAGAGAAGAAGTTGGATGGAGGAGCAGAGGGATCTGAGGGAATAGCTTGAATTTAAACTTATTATAAAGAATAAAATTTGTACTTTATGTTGACGATGTAGCCATATATGATATAAATGTTGCTTGCTTGGCCTTTATTAGGCTAAGATTATGAAACAATTGAATGAATTTCACACACTGACAGTTGCTAATATATTTTAAATCTTCCAAAAAGCATATGTATATATAAGTAACTTGCATATCTGTCATCTGTGAGAGAGAGCTACTATACCTAAATTATCAAAATCTTTGAAAAGGAAGAAAAACAGAGACAGCTTTAAAACGACAATTCATCTGCAGAGTGTTGGTAGATAATTAAGGTAAGACTTGGGTTCAACTCTTTGAGCTTCGGCTGGAGACTTGAATTTGAGTATGCCCTTACTAGTCTCATTGAGGCACGACTTTAGCTGCGGTTTATATAAGCGAATCTATAGAGGGATATCATTGACTCATTTTTGAAATTGTCTCTTTATTTTTTAGCTTAGAACAAGACAATGTATGCATAATTCAAGTTTGGGTAAAGCCGGATGTAAATGTTGGCTAGGTAAGTATCCTGTAGTAAGAGGAGTTGTTATGAACACTGTAGACCACCCCATAGGGGAGGTGAAGAAAGGACTCTAATTGATAAAAAAAAAAAAAAAAAAAAAAACCCAGCAACCTCTTGGGTTATCTTGCACTTAAAAGAAGAAGTAGAAAAGAGAATAATATAGTGATACCTCACTAAAAAAGAGAGAAAATCAAATTTATTTCTTCGTTTTTCTTTTTACTATTTACAAAAAAAAAAGGAGTTAATTAACAATAACATTTAGTCTGAGTTTGATCGAGAGTATTATACTGAGAGTATAAATTAGCTTATAAACTGTAGAACAAAAGATAAAGTATAAATTATGGTAGAAAAATAATATCATGTTCTGAGATTATAATTTTGTGAGAGTATAAGCTAACATTAATGTTAACGTTAACTATATGTTTGGTGTAACGTTTAAATACTAGCTTTTAAACTCATCAAATTCATACTCATCCAAAATCCGCAACCACAATCCCTAAATATAGCGGAACTCGAGTGGCTCAACAAGTGACCAGTCAGGTTGAACAAGTTACCACAACTCTCAAGAATGCTCAATAGTGAGTGAAAAATCTCAAAACAACATTCCTGATAAAAAAAATTGCTCAAATGTAAAGAAAATTTGAGTTGTGAAATTGGTTTGGTTGAAGATATTATGGTCTAGTGTCTCAGATGGTTCCAGCAGCAGATTTGAACATCAAATGTTGCTGTTGCTGCTGCTCTTTTAAATGATCAATCATTCAGAATGTCATAAGAATGCTGTAAATTTGGAACTAGTCTATCATTTTTTCTATCGACGCCATCATAGATTTGTATTCACCCTAACTTGTTAATCATTTCTTGGTTTGTTTTACTTGGAACTTGTAACAATCTGCTTGTTTATATAAATTGAAGCTTTCATTTCTTTTATCACTCAGAAAGTGATCACTTGTGCACTTCATAGAACTAGCTGTAAAGTGTAACTGAATGTTTTGTAATCACTTTCATAGGGAACTTTTAAATTCTTGCAATATTGGAAGCCATCATTGCTGTAAACGCAAGATCAAAAGAAATCTAGGAGGTCTTAACTGATGGAATTTTTTGTTAAACAACAAGGACTTCAGTGTGAATTACCCCAAAGCAAGTCAACTTAATTCGTTTGTCACATCCAAGAGACTTCTTGGATGTTGCCTCTCTTGGCACCACAAAGTTGACCAACCCCACTTTATTAATGTCCTCGAGTGGACTTGCATACTCTTATCAGAGTCAGACAAGAAATGAAAATGGAGAACAACCAGATCATGATGAAGGAGAAATTAGAGTTCTTTGGTATAATCAAAGAAGCCTTCAAAATACCCTTCAAAAATCCCAAATTCATCTTCACTACTTTCCTCACTTCCTTACCATTGTTTTGCTTCTGGGTTTTACATGAAACCATTTTCCACCATGCCTTGATTGAATCACTCAAAGCACAAACTCATGACCCTCCTCTTTCCCATGCTTTTTTCATCATCCACAGATATAGTTCACCAGTAGAGGTTCTCAGAAAATGGATTGGAGATTTCATTTCTCCAAAACTTATCATGCAAAGTTTCATATTCTTGACAATTATTTACCTCTTTGACTTACTCAATACTATCATCACTGTCTCTGCTGCTTCAGTCATTTATGCAGAAGAAGAGGAAATGTTAACAAAACCCTTAACATTCATAAAAAATAAGGTAGGATTATTCTTCAAGGGTCCTTTGATTACATACATTTATGCTCTTCTTTTAAATTTTCTTACTTTGATTGGATTGTTGACTTTGTTAGTGAACATATATGTACTCAAAATCTTCAGTGTGATGTATGTGTTGCTTTTTGTGGCTCTGTTTATAAAATATATTGAGTGGAGTGCTATATGGAACATGGGTATTGTGATTTCAATCTTGGAAGAGAATAAGCATGGTGATGTGGCTTTAGGGGTTTCTGCTTATATGAGTAAAGGCAGCAGGAAGCGTGGGTTTCAAGTAATGCTTGTGTTTTTTGCTTGGAGTCTTGGTTTGAGATTATCAAGTCTCTATGTTGGGTGGCAAAAGGGTAATGTGATGATTGGAATGATTGTTGGGCAAATTTGTTTGGATTGTTTTGGGAATGTGATGAAGTGGGTGGCTTTTATCATTTATTTTCATGACTGTAAAAAGCGATTTCTAGAGAAGAAGTTTGATGGAGGAGCGGAGGGATCTGAGGGAAGAGCTTGACTTGAAACTTATTATAAAAAATAAATTTTGTGCTTAATGGTGTTTATGTGTGTAATGTAGCCAAATATTATGATGTAACTATATGTACGAAGTTATCGGGGAGCGTGGTTTGGTGGTATAGGGTTTATGATCTTAAGATTCTGAGTTTGAATTCAAGAAGTGCGTTTCTTGTAAGAGTCTGAGACAGCCGAGGGTTTCACCTGCTCCGTTTGTTTGAAGTCTTTATTAAGTAGTTATTCAAGCTTAATTTATTCGCGTCGTTGTAATTGCATCACTTGCAATAATGTATGATTGTATTTTCCGATATTATTTATGCAAATGTATTTGTTAGGAAACATCATCCCTAAATTATCATGGAACAAATCCATGAATGATTCATTTAGGATTTAATCATACATGTATTATTAGTATAAGGTTTATTCAAAAACACATTGAAATAAATCTAAGTATTTCACAACATAATTACATATCTTACTTTTTATTTAATCACATGCATTTGAAAGTTTGATGACTTCCTCAGACCCCTCCAAAAATATTATCATCATAGGTGTATCGTATGTTCCCCTCAACAGTTGTTTTCTAACAATATCTTTTTAAAAAAAATGCATATTGCTTTCTTGGCCTTTATCAGGCTAAGATTAAAGTTTGATGAATTGAAATCTATCTTGATTAATTAAAACAAACACCTTTGTTCATGGAAAATTGGCATTGTTTGCATTATGAATAATTCCAAAATTATTACTCAGAAGTTGATACTATAACAACATTCCCTCGAAAAGAAAAGAACTAGAAAATGGATTCTAATTTTTTTATTTTTTTGGGGTCATTTTGCATATTTTCGGCTCTGAATAAGATTTTATTTCATTTTTCCTTGCTCTAAAGTTGAAATATTTGTCTTCTTTTGAGGAAAATTTCAGCAATGCCATCATAATTAAATATTAGTACCATCTAGAATCTTTTATCATATCATGTGTCCGTTTGACTATTTGTCTAACGCACCTAAAAGTATTGATATAATAATAAGAAAATGCTAATGAGTGTTCTAAGGATCTCTATTAATGATTCATTTTAGGAAAGTTTTCATGGGAAAAAAAGAAAAAATAATTAATGTTTTGATACATTTTTACATTTTCCATAAAAGTGACGTGAACATTTTACTAAAATGAATTTGTAATGATTGCTCTTAGAATATTCTCATAATAATATAATATCTCAATAATTGATTCGCTTAACATTGTTTGTCAGTTAAAAAAAAACATTTTATCTTCTTCAAATTTATAATGTATCAATAAAAATAATTAATGAATGGGTATTTTAGGCATATAGACTTTCAAATGATGATAATGACATGTCCTATTAAGCAAGGTAATTATATATATTGAAATTAAAGTATTAAACATTAATGATGAATAATAAAATTAATAATTACCGCTTTCTTTATGAACTGTCGTGTTAATAGGATATTATTATTTTTAATCCAAATGTTACATTAACCAAAAAAAAACCATTTGCCATGTGTCGGCTGTTGATAAGTGTCTGCGATAATATAGTTACATGTTCCTTCAAAATGAATTTTTTAGTACCATCATTATATGGGTGAATTGATACCATCAATTAATAATTATATATATATAGAAGTTGTGGTAAATAAAAACTATAATTTATTTAATTATTTTTTACTATTTAACACTTGTGATAAGATAATATTAAATTATTACATGCATAATATGATACTATCATTATATAATATAATTTTCTATTTTTTCAAAAGAAAAAGACATCTAAACTCCCCATATTTGTCCGCATGTATCCTAAAAAGTAGACCCGGGCGGCGGTTCGGTTCCGGTTCAGAACCGAACCGAACCGGCCGGTTTCCGGTTCCACATTTAAGTGGAACCGAAACCTTGAACCGAACGGTTCCGGTTTGGTTTCGAACTTTTTTTTTTTAATTTCGAAAATAAATAAAAATAAATTAGATTAATTTTATAAATAAATAAAATTATTACATTGAAGAGCTTGACCTTAAATTTTTAAAATTTTAAGTTGTATACGTATCCTCCATGGGTGAGAGGAATCAAAGCTCACATAGTTCCATTACAATTTTAAGACATTTCCCCTTTGTAAATTTATAATTTTACAATTATCAATCATCATTATCAGTTGAACTTCAGCTCCGGTTCCGCTTGCACTTGCTGTTGCAGATACATTATTGAACAAATCTTCAAAATCATCAGGGGCATCTTCTTGTTGTCTCAGATCAGCTCGAGTCCAATCATCCACACAAGCTGTTGCTTCTAGAGTGCTTGGATGTAATGAAGACCGTCTAGCTTCCAATATATTACCTCCCAAACTGAAGGCTTTCTCACCCGCAACGGTGGAAATAAGTGCTGCCAATATCTCTTTAGCAATAATTGATAAAACATGATATATATTTTGATGTCGGTTCCACCAGTCAAGGATTTTAAAATTTTTACTAACTAAACTTTCAGTAGGAAACTCGAAATTTGTAGATAAATAATTATCTAATTCGGGGTTATTAGTTGTCGTATCCATAACTTTTTTATTTCGTTGCAATAACCAACGATCCCATGCGCTAAGTCTTGTTTGAATTACCGGGTCGCTACTACTAATGTTCCTAAGTTATATCTTACAATATAATCATTAAATAACTCAATTAAATCATTTCTTAATTTAGTCATTATTCTTGTAATATCAATTTCATCTAATATTCCTAAATAAGCATAGTAAGCTTGTAAATCACCATTCAAATCTTCTAATTTAAATTTAGGATAAAAAACAGTAGCAATAAGATAAAGTAAATGAATGTCTCTAAAATAATTCAATTATTTTACCTTCATAACAGTAATGGCTTCTAACAAAACAATATCATTAGGATTGCTACTTTCAGCATGTTCATCGAGAGCACCACCAATATTCAAACTTTCAAGAAGAAATAAATGTGTTGTTGGATAATAAACACCGCTAAAAGTTAAAGTAGATTCATTAAAAACTTTTAAAATATCTAAAATGTTTTCACAAATATCCCATTGACTATGATAAAGTGTGACATTTTGAACATGTTGAGAAAAAAAACTACATAATGCATATTTGTATTGAAATGCTTGACATAAAAGAAAATAAGTTGAATTCCAACGTGTTGGAACATCTCTTGAAAATTTAATCGGTTTAATACCATTTATTTTACAAAACTTCGTCAATTTTCTCCTAACTTGAGAATATGACCAAATACAATTTAGTGTCGTTTTAATAGGATCAAAGAAATATGATAATAATTTTTAGACCGTCTTGAACACATAAGTTAAGGACATGACATGTACAACGAATATGAAAAAATCGACCCCCTAAATTTGGTTCACATAAGGATTTTAAATCATTGATGGATGCAGTATTTGCAGATGCATTATCAAATCCAATTGTTAAAATTTTGTGCAGTAAACCATATTCATCAAAAATTACCTTAATCATTCTATAAATATTTTGTGCAGTATGTTGATCATCAAAAACTCTAAATGCAATAAGTCGTTTTTGCATGGTAAATGATGCATCAATCCAATGACAAGTCACACCCATGTATGAGTGTGTTTGCCAATGATCACTCCAAATATCAGAACATATAGAAATATGACATTTTATCTCTTTAAATATGTCATTTAAAATAATTTTACCATCTTTATATAATTTAAAAATATGACGTTTTGTTGTGTTTCGAGTCATTCTACATGCAGAAGGATTTAAAGCATTATGCTTTCACCAAAGCTTAAAGAAAGATGTGCCATACAAGTTAATTTCACAAATTCTTCTCTATTTTTTGCATTAGAATATTTAAATAAATCTACAGCACTCGTACCTCTACTAGATGATGCGTACCTGGCCATTTGAGTTTGCGTCGTATCAATTCCAAGTTCAACCGGATGATGTCTTTCCAGGTGCTTGATCATATTGTCGTATCCACCAAAAAATTTATAGGTAACCCCACAATAGTTGCAAATTGCTCGTTGTGTATTATCTTCTTGGCATTCCAAATGAAAATGAATTTTTAAAACATCCGAGGAACGAGCCTTAACTTCTCTTCTCCGTGATTGTGCACCGACACTAGTATGACCGCTCTCTTGGGTTGGCATATTTGACATTATGTTCTCAGATGAGCTTGTCATTTTTCGTTTGAGAAATTAAGAAGAAAAATAAGAAAATTGACTAATTGCGAATGATAATAACTAATTGAATTGAGATTGAGAATAAGAGAATTGTATGAATTGAGATTGAGAATAAGAGAATTGTAGGAAATGAGAGAGTTGAGAATTTGTGTTGAAATAATGAAAAATGAATCCTATTTATAGTCTTAGAATTTTTTGGATACCAAAAATGCCCATAAATATAACCGTTTTATTACCATTATTAGGGATATATTAGTAATTTATATATATATATATATATATATATATATATATATATATTTAAAAAACACTTTTTTTTTTATATTAAGGGCAAGGAACGGCTCCCTGCCCCCCAACGACAACTAGCCGTTGGGGACATAGGGTTCATGTTGGAACCCTACGGTCCAACCGGAACTGTAGAACCGGTTCGGATTGGGGTCGAACCCCCAACCGAACCGGTCGGCCACGGTTCCGGTTCCAACCGGTTCGGTTTCGGTTCGGTTCCGGTTCCGAACCGGAACCGTGGCCGGGTCTACTAAAAAGGATCGGCCTAAATATCATTTTCCCAATTTTTATCCAACCCTTATAATTTATAAGGAAAAAAAAAACTGACCCACTTATATAAATATTTAATCTCTTTGTAGTTATTAGGGTTGGCGAATAGGTTGGATTTTGAAAAAGCTAATCATATTTTAAATAAATTTTTTTTTATTTAAGTTCCGGTCCAAAAAATACACTAATTATTTTAATAAATTAAGTTTTTCTAATATTTAAAAAATATTAATAAATAACACTTAGATTTTTCAAAGTCCCGTCCATTATTAGTTATTGCTTCAGACATGATCATTCATTAAAGCTTATGTTTATGTAACACACACCATCACTCTCTTGAGTCTTCAACGACGTCTGCTGGGACCGAGATTTCGGACAACATTGTTCAGGATCAACAACAAGGAGGGATTGATGCGGTCATCAGAGATAGTGGAAGAAAGGTGAAAGCTGCAGCAGTGCAACAAGGAAGCTGTAGAACCGTTAGAAGCTGAAGCAATGGTGTTAATAAGGATCAAGCTTGCCGTGGATGCTAAGTTGCTGCCGTGCGTCATCGTTGAGTCAGATGCTTTAAATGTGATAAATTAGATTCAGGAAAGATATTTAGTGTTAAAAAACTTAGTTGGATGATTAATGACCTCCAACGGTTGTCAATTTGAATGAGATTTTAATTCAGTTTAGACCTAGGGTCTGTAATATAACAGCGCACAATCTAATTAGACTTGCTCTTTGGAGTCTTTGTTGCGGTTTTAGGAAAAAAGCCTTCCCTCTTTTAATATTCTTCTTTATTTTAGTTACCAATTAACTTCATCTTCTAAAAAAAAAAAATTTCCGATATCATGCTGAGAGTTATTGTCTTTAGGTGGTTTCCATTAACAAGCTTCCATAGTTGTCCCTTTATACATCAACGCATCTACCTTCTGTCTGAAGCAAGAATTTAGTTTGGATCAGATTTGGCCTTTTGAAAAAGAAATTTGTTTCTTGCTCCCCACCAGCACCACATCAAAATCACAACCATTCTTATCTTCTCATTGGACAAACTGCTCCAGCAAACACTGAGGAAATCATAATGGAAACTTCCTGAGAATTTACTCACCTAATTTGGAAACTTTACATTTGATCAAAGCATGAAGATCTGTTTCTTCCCTCCTAAGGCATCTTTGACATGTGCTCTGTTACTTTTCTGTTCTTCAATCTAGATGCAGTTGGCAGCAGGTTTGAAGTTGCTCTCCATATAAAATTCTAATCTTCTCAGGAATATCAATCCCCCAGATTCTCCTCCAAACATCAGACTCTTTATGTGAGCAAGTAGCTTCCTCCATTTCATTTTCCTTCACACCCAAGTGATATGCACTCTTTACTGAAAACTCATCTCTTTTCTCATAGTGCCAACACAATTGGTCCTCTTTACTACATCTGGGCAGAGGGATCTTCTTAATCTCTTCAACATCAATTGCTAAGAAATGCTGTTCTAGCATGTCAGTGTTCCATATGCTGTCTTCTTTAGTTCTGTTATTAACCTGAATAAAGAAGGCCCGGGAATCCAGTTGCTGGCAAACACACTTTGGCTTGATCCCTATTGCTGATTCTCCACTTTAAGCCTTTCTTTAGAAGCTTCTTCCCCCACAACAAACTTCTCCATATAAAAGATGGATTTTCCCCAAGATTAGCACTCAAAAATTGTTCCTAGTTTTCAAAACTCTGGCCACCAATGATTCAGGATCTTTAAAATTCTCCTACCTTGCTTTGCTGGTAGAGCTTGGTTTAATGTGGTTAAATCTCTAAATACAAGTCTGTTGGAATCAGCTTGCACCAAAAGCCAGTGTGTGTGTGTGTTTACAGCCTGTGTGTGTGCTGTGAACTATGAGTGCAAGTTGTGTGTGTTGCCAGGAGAAGCAAAGCTGGCAGCAGCTGTGCCAAACCGCGTGACACTGTTCACGCGGTTTGGACACTATAAAATGAGCCATTCACCCATTGTAAATGCATCCCAAAGTGTATAAGCTTCAAGTAGAAAGCTTGAGAGAGAGTGAGGTTTTTGTGAGTTTTCTAGTTGTAAAACTTGTGTATTATTCTTGTAGTAATAATATTGATTTCGGTTTTTCCTCAAATCTTCTCTAAAGTGATCGGTGAATCACAACAAGTGGTATCAGAGCTTTGGTTCTTCATTGGGATCGAAAAACCGAAGAACGGAGTTTGGTTCGGAAAATTCGAGTTCCGGAAAAGTTGTCAAAAATTCATTTTGAGGGCACCATCAGCTAGTTCACGTCGAGACGAGCACGGTGGTATTTTCCGGCGACCGAACCGACGTCCCAGCAAGCCGCACGCGCCGCACGCGCCTTCCAGAGAGCTGCCGACGCGCCCTCACGCGCACCACGCGCCGCACGCGCTGCTGAAGGTTGAAGACGACACACGTGGCGCCACGTCAGCGCACAGTCAGCGCCCAGTCAGCCGCCACGTCAGCGCCCAGTCAGCAGACACGTCATCCGCCACGTCATCCGTCACGTCAGCGCCACGTGTCCGCCACGTCAGCAAACCGGTCCCACCTTGCCACGTCAGCACTGCCACGTCAGCGCCACGTCAGCAGCCTGGTAAATTTCATTTTGCCCCCTGAAGTTTTGAAATTTACAGTTTTGCCCCAGAACTTTTAGGAATTTACAAATCAGCCCCTGTGTCGGATTTAGACCAACGAAGTGTCTATTCCACCATTTTCGACCGTTCCGGACGCAACGGTGACCTCCGATTTGTGAAATTCAGATCCGATTTTTGTGTATTCCCATTTTAAACTTTAAAACTTAAAATGGAGATGGAGGATTCTCATTCTGGTGCAATGATTAAGTTGGCTGCCACTAATTACTCCCTATGGAGACCTAGGATGATAGATTTTTTACATTGTAAAGATCTGTTTGATGTCATCGAGTTGAAGGGAGTGAAACCAGTGTCTGTTAAGGAGTATGACTGGAATAAACTCAACAACAGAACTTTGGGTCAGATAAGGCAGTGGATCGGTCACAATGTCTTCCACCACGTAGCACAGGATTCAGATGCTTACGGGATGTGGATAAAGCTGGAAGACATGTTCCAGGCCAAGACAGCTCGGAATAAAGCCCTGTTAATGAGGCGTTTGGTGAACCTGAAGCTACGGAGTGGAACTTCCGTTGCGGAACACACCAACGAGTTCCAGAGCCTGGTGAATCAGCTGTCTGCAGTAGACATGCAGCTGGGAGATGAAGTACAAGCCCTCTTACTACTCAGTTCCCTTCCTGACAACTGGGAGACATTGGTGGTTACTCTCAGCAATTCCGCTCCAGGAGGTAAAGTTACCATGCCTATGGTAAAAGATGCCCTGTCGAATGAGGAGTCCAGGAGAAAAGATGTTGGCTCAGAACAGACAGAAGCCTTCGTCACAGAGACTCGAGGAAGACATCAAGGAAGAGACGGAGAAAGAGGCAGAAGCACAACCAGGGGTAGATCCTCAGATGGAAGGAAGCCTACCTATAAGTGCTATCATTGTGGCATTGTAGGTCACCTAAAGAAGAATTGCCGAAAACTGCAACGAGAGCAGAGAGAAGGCAATCACCAGCCGAAGAATGACGAAGGAGAGACACTGGTCGTTGTCCAAGCAGATGTAGCAATATGCTCCATACAGGAAGAGACATGCCTTCACAACGCAACCCAAGATGTTGAGTGGGTGGTAGATACTGCAGCATCCTACCACGTCACTCCTCACAGAGATTTCTTCACAACCTACAAAGCGGGAGACTTTGGAGCAGTGAAGATGGGAAATATCAGTTCCTCTGGGATAGTAGGAATGGGTGATATTCAGTTGCGGACAAATGTCGGGTGTACATTGATCTTGAAGGATGTCCTGCATGTTCCAGAACTTCGGCTGAATGTACTCTCGGGGATAGCTCTTGACAAACAGGGCTATGAAAATCACTTCAGAAATGGCACATGGAGAATGACGAAAGGTGTCATGATTGTCGCCCGAGGACATGCTTGCGGCGCACTATACAAGACTCATGTGAAGATTTGTGCAGATAGCTTCAATGTAGCTGAAAAAGAGGCTTCTCAAAATCTGTGGAACCGGAGACTCGGACACATGAGTGGGAGAGGGTTGTCTACCCTGAACAAGAAAGAGCTTACCAAGGATGCTGCACGAGGTCCTTGCAACCACTACTCAATTGGTAAGCAACACAGAGTCTCATTTGATTTCTCTTCAGAGAGAAGATCAGAGTTGCTCAGTCTGGTGCACTCTGATGTTTGTGGTCCCTTGGAGGTTGATTCGTTGGGCGGTAACAAGTATTTTCTGACTTTCATCGATGATGCTTCACGGAAAATCTGGGTGTATTTCCTCAAGACGAAGGATCAGGTCCTAGATCAGTTCAAGCTGTTCCACGCCATGGTAGAGCATGAAACAGGGAAGAAGCTGAAATGTCTTCGCACAGACGATGGAGGCAAGTACAGTTCCAGAGAGTTCGAAGCCTACTGCTGGAGACACGGGATTCGACATGAGAGAACTGTTCCACACACTCCACAACATAATGGTGTCGCTGCAAGCATGAACCGCACCATTATGGAGAAAGTCAGAGGAATGATCAGTATGGCTAAACTGCCAAAGCCATTCTGGGGAGAAGCTGTTCGTGCTGCCTGTTACCTGATCAACAGATCACCAACTGAACCGTTGAACTTGGAGATTCCGGAGAAAGTGTGGTCTGGTAAGAATCCCTCCTACACTCACCCTAGAGTATTCGGTTGTTTAGCCGTTGTACATGTATCCAATGAGCTCAGGGAGAAGCTCGATGCAAGGACAACTCCATATATATTCCTAGGCCATGGAGATGAAGAATTTGGATACAGACTATGGGATCCGAAGGAAAAGATGGCCATCAAAAGCCATGAAGTAGAGTTTCTTGAAGACCGAACAATTGAAGACATTGAAATGCCCATAATGTCTTCCAATACCAGTGCCAACAGAAATCCAGACCCAGCACCAGCACAATTGGCCACATATATGGTGCACGAGGAAATTCCAGAAGTAGAACCAGAGGAGGCAAATGAAGATGTTGAGCAGGGGGAGACACAGCCTGTTCCATCAGAGATTACAGAAGAAAGTGTTGAGCAGGGGGAGCCGCAACCCACTCCACTAGAAGCTGCAAGATCATTCACAGAGATGGATGATGATAGACCTCCTGAAACCAGTGGACCTCAGACAAGAAGATATGAGCGAGGCAGGATTCCATCAACCAGATATCAGGAATCCGAATATATTCTGCTTACTGATGTGGGGGAGCCAGGGAGTTTCCCAAAGGCAAGAAGGCACTGAGGAAGTGAAGAAACATGGCAGCAAAACTGTGCAGAGACACAACAGAAGATTACTGTGCAGAGACGCAGTGGATTGTACTATGCAGAGACATAGCGGGAGAATACTGTACAGAGATGCAGTGAAGTGTGCTGTGCAGAGACACAGCCGACATGTCAACAAGGAACGATGATCGGGACAAGCTAGAGTTGTGCAGAGACATAACCGGGATAGCTGTCAGATGACGATTGTTTCAGATACAGAGAACTACGATTGGCTTGATCCCAACTCAGGGTACGTAGGCAGTCATACAGATGCAGCCAGGGGAGGATCCTTTGAGGATCCGGTTTGGATGATTGATGGTCGGCTCAGATTTTGGAAAATCTTCACCGAGGGGGAGATTTGTTGGAATCAGCTTGCACCAAAAGCCAGTGTGTGTGTGTGTTTACAGCCTGTGTGTGGCTGTGAACTATGAGTGCAAGTTGTGTGTGTTGCCAGGAGAAGCAAGCTGGCAGCAGCTGTGCCAAACCGCGTGACACTGTTCACGCGGTTTGGACACTATAAAATGAGCCATTCACCCATTGTAAATGCATCCCAAAGTGTATAAGCTTCAAGTAGAAAGCTTGAGAGAGAGTGAGGTTTTTGTGAGTTTTCTAGTTGTAAAACTTGTGTATTATTCTTGTAGTAATAATATTGATTTCGGTTTTTCCTCAAATCTTCTCTAAAGTGATCGGTGAATCACAACAAAGTCCTCCCCAATGGATGTAGAAATTTAGCCATAACAAGTATCCGAGCTTACAAAAGTCAAATTCTATTGTGTCCATCTATGTATATCTTTTTTTTTTTTATATTTACTATTATGATTTTCCCTTGAAGATATTTTGTATTGCCATTTTCATTTTACTATTAAAGTATCATTGATTGTGATTATATTTCTGGGTTCAGAAATTTGAACATTTCAAGTGAATTAGATGTCTGGTTTTATTGTAACAGTGTAAAAGTTGACAACTTTAATTCTCAGGTCAGTTGCAGGCAATATTGTGAGTCAAGGTTCTCAAAACTCATTGGGAAGCTGTAGACGCTGGTTTTCGCTCGAGGTACACAATCGAGAATTTGTTGGTTGGGGGCACTAGTGATCCTGCAAAACAATAAGTAGAGTGAGCGTGAATAGTCTACCCATCGGTGTGGTGGATGCCGTAGGCACTCCGACGCCCAAGTCAATGGTGGAAATGAGCTGTAAATGCCGTAGGAGGAGGAGCAAGGTCAGAGGTTACCTTGATCCCCGTGAGTTGTCGTGAGGGCGGTAGGTAAGGGGGTTCTGAGAGCTCTGGAGAGGATATTATTAAGCTGTGAGTACTGGAGAGAATATCTCTAAGCTGAGAGAGTTGTGATGCTTGAGTCCCTTCTCTTCTGGATTATGGTTCCTTTTATAGGCTATCAAAGGTTGAACTCATAAATGTATTAATTGATATACGTTTTGGGTGCTTGTAATGGTTCAACCATTTATTTCACGTAGAATGCGTTTTGTAACGGTTCAGCCATATAATTTACGTAGTATGTGTTTCTCTTTGATTGGGCAGCTGGCAAATCAAGATGTTGATCTTTCTTTAAATAAGGGCTTGATAAGGTGATTGGGCCAAGTCTTGGCCCAAGTCTTGTTTGGTTCCTGTTTGGTGGGTTTTGGACTGTATCTGACTTAGGGCTTGAACTGAAATGTCCGAAATGCCTTTAGCCCAATTTTGGCCCGTACAGAAGCCAACAATTTTTTATGAAGGAAATGAAGAGTATGCTTGGCTGAGATGCAGAGAAATTTGGGTTCAAAGATACCCATCTGAGTCTTTTGAGAATGAAGTGGATTCAGATTCAAAATCAATTTGTTTTACAAATGAAGATGTATTGAATGAAGTGAAAAAGAAAAGATTTTCATACTCAAAATTTTCTGAGCCATACAAGTGCGAGCTTGTGTATTTGATAGTTGCCATACAGGAAATTTGTTCATGCATGTTACAGAAGTTTTCTGACGGGTGCTCTCATTTTGTGCCTGCTTTGGATATTCAGCTAATGTGGCTGCCTCATATGGTTGGTTTTTTATTCATCATTATTATTCCCATTATCAACATTGCTTCTATTGGATCTTTGTTTTGTATTTTCCATTTTGATTTTGTGTTTGTCTTTTGTCATGCCTAAATTATGTATATTTTCTTAAATCCTGGGCAGTTTAATCATTATCCCAAGAGCGATTTGTGATTAATCAGAAATAATCAAGAATTAATAGAAAAGTAATCGAAGGTAAATTTGATATTTTGTATGGTTGAAAATAAAAAAATATCTCAACTCTCTTTCAAAATTCTAAAAAAATCACTAAAAATCATTAATTAATTATTAAAAATTACTAAATAATTTAAGAGTTTTATTATCGGGAAATAATTAGTTTAAGTTAAAATATATTTTATTTTTAATTTTTTTAATAAAATCTTTCCATTATCATATAAAATCATCCGTCAAAACTTCAAATAGATATTGAAAAAAAAAAGATTAAAAAATGAAATCAATTGATTTTTGGGAAATTCTAAGTCGAAAATCACTCATATGTCGATGTCAATTTAATTCAGCGAAAATTTGTTTGGTCAAATCGCTAAGCATAACTTTAATCTCAGTGCTTTTTAAGAAAATTTATCCTCCCACCCCCTCTGACACATCCACCTCTCAAATTTTTCTCTCTCATAATTTTTTTTCCTATAATGTCCTCTTTTTTTTCTTTTATTTTCTTTTATTGTTTTCCTTAATTTTTATCCCCTTTTATTTATTTTTCTTTAATTTACTTTTTTCATTAATTTATTTCCTTATTTTTTAAATTTAATTAATTCTTTTTTCCATTAATTTTTGTCCCCTTTTATTTTTTTTATTTATTTTACTTGTATTTTATTTTATTAATTTGTTTCCTTATTTTTTAAATTTAATTATTTAATTTTACTTGTTTTATTAAATTCTTTTATTTTTTTTTTATCTTAAATCATTTTTATTTGTTATTTCATTGATTTATTTCCTCATTTAATATTATTTATATATGTATTCTCTTTTATTTATTTAATAAATCTTATATATTTTTATACGATAATTGATCTTCCCCCCTCCCTGCCAACCTGACACACCCCCATCCCCTTGTCTCCTTGCTAATTTACTAAATAATCCTTATCAATATTGTAATGACTTTTTTTTTTTAATTTTTGAAAAGTTACACATTATAAAATTTATATATTTATATATATTACTTTAAAAATAATTATATACTAGTTATAACATTTTATTAATAATTAATATATTTTTGTTAATAAATATTACAGATTTTTTATCTATTCATTTATTTTTTTGATTCATTTTAATTTAATTAATACTACTTATGTATAAAAAAATATAATTTAAACAATATAATTTTTTTTATTTTTTTTGAAAATTAATATTAATACTATTTATATATTAATATTTTAAATTTAACCAAATAATTTATAAAATATATTTTTTGAAAAATTTTTTAAAAGAAAAAAAAAAAGAGGAAGGAAGAAGGGCGATTCCCCGCCCTTCTCATCTTTTTTTTTTTTTTTTAATTTATCAAAAAATGTGTTATATATATATATATATATATATGTATATATCAATAAATAAATAAAATTAGATTTATATAGTTTATTTGAAAATTGAAAATGGAATTTTGGTGAAAGGAAAATGACAACATGGAATTACAGGGGAGATAAAAAAAGTAAAATGTGTAGGGGAGGAGGAAGATAAGCCCTCGCTTTTTAATTATCCTTTCAAATAGTTGTGTTTGTAAGTTGTGGGTGACAAATACTTATCTAGAAAATAAAATATTGTTCCCATTCCATGAAGGATTAGGTGAAGTTTGACGCTCATATTTCTTTCACTTAACAATAAGAATTTAAAAATAGAAATGGACCTCGGAGAGATTTGAGCGGTTGAGCCAACTGGCACCCGCAGTTGTTTTCAGGATTTGCTTATATTGTGTATGTTTTATCTAATCAAGGAAGGACGATTTCTATTAATCCAAATGTGTAAACTGTGACATGCATCTTTTTAATTTGTGTCTGTATTACTAGAAACTGCAATTCAAAGTAGGAGGAAATTTTTAGAGAAGAGGTGGAGAAATTCCTTCGGCTAGCTGTGAAATGGGAGGATAAGATTATAGAGATACGAGAAGGCTCTTGTTCTTATGTACGTAGCTGGTAGACCTGTTTTTTATGATAAAACTGTATATATATATATACACTAGTTTTTGGCCCCACAGTGTTACAGTTTTTGCTATGGCCTACGGCACTGTGTTACAGTATCTGGCCCGTGCCTACGATACGGTGTTACAGTATTTGGCCCGTGCCTACGGCACGGTGTTACAGTATTTGCCCGTGCATACAGCACGGTATTACAGAATTAAATGATTTTATTTTTAATTAAATGATTTTATTTTAACTTTCTATTTTTAAATTTGAAAATTTGAAAATTTTTGACATTTCCATCAATCAATTCACTCTATTTCCTCCAATTACAATGAAATGATCTGGGCCATCAATTAAACCACATAAAGAGAGCCGTTGGATACACTCTTTTTCCTCCAACACCATTATCCTTTATTATATATATATATATATATATATATATATATATATATATATTGCCAAGCTTCAAAGTGAACTCAAAATATATTACGTAACGTTTAGCATATAATTTTATGAGCTTATAAATTAATTTATATTCTCGATTAATATTTTGGCTTCAGGGAAGGAATAGATTACATCCTGTGTTATGTTGGTTACAAAATTATGAGATTTTATTCTCAGGCCAATGGTCTTGTCGTGTGATGCGGTCTTCTCCCCCTGGATTTTATTTTTTTAATATTGTGTCAATTTAATGGAACTTGCACTGCATGTGATTTATCAACAGGCGATGAATTGAATCATGCTCCTCAACGTCAGGCTTGAAATTTAATCTGAAAAATCAAACATCTCCTGATTCATCGGTGATGTGGAGGAGATTCCTGCTTCCTATTCATAAATGAATATTAACTTTGATGCAATGTCATTTTATTTATTCCTTCGATTTGTCCTTCTCCAATCTCCAAAGCGTAATTGGATAGAGACCCCTTAATTTCTTTTCATCTTTTCATATAAGGACAAACGTTTTCATTTTTGTATCTGATACGTCCCAATCTTTGTTGATTTTACTGAGAAACCCTTTTATTCTAACAATTTTTTCTTTCAAAATTTTTAAAGTTTAAATTTATAATAAAAAAATATCGAGACTCTATTAAATTAATTTGTCATGAACTTCTAATACTATTACAATATCCGATCGATTCTATATTTTACTATCATTTTTCTTTAAAAAAAATTCTCATATATATATATATATATACACACACATACACACACATGAACGAAATAATTTGGTCATTCAAATTCTCTCAAATACTAAAATAATTTTCTCTTTAATTTTAATTTAAATACTCAACATTATGATAGAATATTCAATACTATGATGGTAGTTTGATATTGCAATATAAGTTATTAAGTTAGGAACTTACTTTATATAATGGAACAAATAATAGTATTTTTTGAAATAAATTGATAATACAGGGACCTATAAGTTATTGTTTCTTAAACAATTAATGGTTAGATAGATGTAGATAGGTACGGTTTATAGCCACGTTGTGGGTCCCGTAAACACCGTACAAATTAGTAAGCACGGCTTCGCATCAGCTTCGTTGAAATTTTTAGCACGTACATCATCAACATCTTTATGTACTTTTAGTGCTCCCATCTTACCCATCTCACCACGCGTCTCCAATCAGAAACACATCACCATCTAATCCAACGGTTCAGAACAATTCCATATCTTTCCCTTTTGCTTCGTAATTACATGTAAGCCAAGTAATTCATTAATTTAAATATCTATTTTTCAATTAAGATTCGAGAAATTATAGCTAATTATCATAGAAAAAGTAATATTTTTGATATTTGTTGAGATATTTTTAGTAAATATATTAATTACATATTTCATATGTATATATTTATGAAAAATTAATGTAAATCAAATGTGGTAAATTATTTTATTAAATAATATCATTGGCTAAACGAATAAACGATTTTCGTATTAACGAATCGAATACGAATCCTGATATTATGATTCGTTTAATAAACGAATCGAATACGAATCCATCACATTTTGATTCGATTCGTTTAGGATTCGATACAAATTCGATTCGTTGATTCGTTTTGCCACCCCTAGTGCAACGGAGGTTCCACGTCATCCATGCAACAAGCCAATCATTCATTACCACGCGTGCTAAAAAATTAAAAAACAACTAAAAAATAAGTATTAAATTATATATGTCATTTTTTAATCCGTTTATGGTACAAAGTCACCCATACCTCCATTGTACCCAAGAATTACTCGATTATACTTAGCTCCACTCGCTCTATGCCTCTTAAAAGAATCAAAATTCTATTCATGAAAATTATTAAATTCGTATAAAGTTTATAGAATCAATATGATTGAATTAGTAAAAACATCTTAATAAGTTTGTTGTCCAAAGAGATATAGATTTATAACAAATGATTTATAATTTGATTGTTAGTTTAAATTTAAATTTAAGTTATATTTTTCTAAGGTAATCGAAAATATTACCTATTCCGTTTTAATTTGGAATATAAAATTTTACCGTAAATTGTAATGGTAATTTTGTCATTCCAAACATTGGCCTAATTTTAATTTTGGATTTTTCGATCTGATCGACAAAATATATCCAGTGTTAAAATTCCTTACACCAACAAAACAAGTCAACCAATGAGAACAACTCCACAATAAAAAATTCAAATTGACAACTAAGCACGTGATCAGGCACATGGCATAGTCATTCTCAGCCAATCAATTATCGCCTCAACATTTTGATAATCATGGTGCCTCCATACTGAATTATTACTCTTATCTTCTTCTTCCTCTTCTTGTACTACTACTACTCTCCTCTGTTCTCTCAGTGATTAAAAATCTGTGTGCTCATATCCCGAAAAACCAGAATTATCGGTCATCGTTAACAACAATGAACCCGATCCGAGAAACTCGGTTTAGTATAAATCGGATCCTCTTTAAGCCCACCCACCTCCCACTCTACTACCTCCGCCTTCTCTTTCTCTTCGTCCCCACCTAAAAAAAAAATCCTTAAAAACATCGAAAACATCTTTAAATTTTCCGAAATAAGATTTACCCAGAAACCTTAGTTTCCTAAAAAAGATAAAACAACGTTAGAGTTTTAAACTTTGCGAGAAATAGAAACTGTAGAGAGTTTAGTTTTAGCGAAGCAAAGTTTTAATGCCGGGTTTATCGGCGCTCGATTTGTTCAGTGAGGATTTGTGGGTACGTGTTCGTGAGAAAATCGGCGATGAATCAGATAGTAAGACGTGGCGACTCGTTTGCAAGGAGTTTTCACGAGTAGACTCAGTGACTCGGACGACTCTCCGGGTGCTCCGAGTCGAATTCTTGCCTCAACTCCTGAATAGATATCCCAATATTACTACTTTAGACCTCTCTGTTTGTCCGCGTGTCCATGATGGAACGGTGTCTTTTTTGCTGAGTCTGCACTCGCTGAGTTGGACTCGGAGCTTGAAATCTCTCATTCTGAGGCGCTCGCCTGGGTTGAGATATAAAGGTTTAAACTTTAAAGACAAGGAAACAAAAGTTTTTGTTTTTCATTTTTTTTTTCACTTGTGATAATTTACTGAAGTAAAGCTTTTGGGTTTTGATTTTTTTGAAGGTTTGGAGATGTTGGCACGTGCGTGTCCATTTTTGGAGAGTGTTGACTTGTCATATTGCTGCGGGTTTGGTGACCGGGAGGTGGCGGCGCTGTCGTTTGCGGGCGGTCTGAAGGAAGTGAAGATGGACAAGTGCTTGAATGTGACAGATGTTGGGTTGGCTAAGATTGCTGTTGGGTGTGTGAATTTGGAGAGATTAAGCTTGAAGTGGTGCATGGAGATCAGTGATTTGGGCATTGATCTTTTGTGCAAAAAGTGTGTAGATTTGAAGTCTCTTGATGTGTCTTATCTTAAGGTTTGTTTGCATTTTGATTTCATTGTGCTTCATGTCTTACGAAATGCTATGTTTGGTTGCTGAGAATTTGATAGGAAATGGAAGCTTGATTTGTGCTTCAACTTTAATTTTGAAAGCAAATAACTAAAATGTTTTGTAAATGCTACTTGATAGTTGATAGCTGGTTATTTCATTCTAGTTGTGGATTAAATGCTACAGTATCTCAATCCCACTTTTTTTCTTTTGAAAAGGAAGGTGTATATATTTTCTTATTTCTTTACAAAGAAGAAAATCTGAACGCCTACATCGCATCTATGGAGAATTAGCTTTCGTTTGGTGGATCATCATTAAGTAGACCCTGAAGAGGATGAGAACTAGACCCGTATGCCGATAGAATCATGCCGGAAGACTATGAAAACAAGACCTATAGGCTAATAGAATTAGGTCTGAAGCCGAAGGCTAATAATTGCAGGAGTTCTTTTCTCACTCTCGCCACTGTGAGAAATCGAATCCAAAACCTACTTTATGGAGTAGGGGTCTTTGACAAGTGAGCCAACACTTGTTGACAAAAAACTTGAAAGCTATCTAATTGAGAATATGTTGGATAAATGTTTTTGATGTATTTTCTTTTAGGAGTGTTCTTCTGGCTGCCTTACCAATTAGAGGGTATTTGTGTTGACGATTTTGATGAAATTTTGTAACTGTGTTGGCACAGCTGACAAGTGACTCACTTTGTTCGATTGCGGCTCTGCCTAAGCTGGAGTCTTTGGTTATGGCGGGTTGCCCATTAGTAGATGATGTTGGATTGCAGTTTCTTGAAAATGGGTGCCCTTCGCTGAAGGTAAAACAACTAACATTTGTTGGGGTGAAAATAAGGAACTACAAGTAAACAAACGGACTCGGTAATAAATTACAAGTTTTTAACTAATCATGTGTATTTTCTATTTACTGTAGAGTATTGATGTATCAAGATGCAAATGTGTCAGTTCTACTGGCTTAATCTCCATAATAAGAGGACATTGCGGGCTTCTGCAGCTCAATGCTGGCTACTGTTTTTCGGTGAGTAATTGCTTAACTATTCAGTGTTGTGTGCAATTATAGGTTTGACTTTACTAAACTTGAAATGACACTTTTGATACAGGAGCTTCCCTCAACCCTTCTGCACCATATTGCAAACCTGAAGAACCTTGAAGCAATTATGATGGATAGTGCTCAAATTTCTGGCACTTGTTTCCAGATCATCAGTGCCAATTGCAAGTCTCTGGTTGAGATTGTGTTGAGCAAATGCGCGGGGGTGACCAACATGGGCATCAGACAACTCGTCTCTGGCTGTGTTAATTTGAAAATCATCGATCTAACATGTTGCCATTCAATTACTGATGCTGCAATTTCAGCAATAGCAGACTCTTGTAGGAGTCTCATATGCCTAAAGGTAGAGTCTTGCAATATGATTACTGAGAAGGGTCTTTATCAGCTTGGATCTTTTTGTGTACAACTTGAGGAGATTGATCTTACTGATTGTAATGGCATAAATGATAAAGGTGAGTTATAAATTTGTAAATAATTCAAGTGGTTCATAAACTATTCTTGGAATAACCATGTTAAAAAGAAGCAATCTTTCCTCTCTTCCATGATTACATTATTAATCTGATTGTAATGCTTATAATGACATTGGATTTATCGTCTGCAGGACTTGAATATCTCTCTAGATGTTCAGACCTGTTATGCTTGAAACTAGGGCTTTGTGCAAATATATCAGACAAAGGACTGTTCAATATCGCTTCTAATTGTCCGAAGCTTCTTGAACTTGATCTGTACAAGTAATTTAAGCCCAAGGTTCCATTTGATAACATATTATGATCATCAGGAAGATTTGTTTATTTGTATGCTTATTTTGCATTGTAGATGTACGGGCATTGGAGATGATGGCTTAGCTGCGTTGTCTAATGGTTGCAAGAAGTTGAAGAAACTTAACTTGTCATACTGTGTTAATGTTACTGACAGAGGGATGGAGCATATAGGCTCCCTGGAAGAACTCTCCGACCTGGAATTACGAGGGCTTATGAAAATCACAAGTTTAGGTTTGACAGCACTTGCAAATGGGTGTAATAGACTGGCAGACTTGGATTTGAAGCATTGTGGTAAAATTGATGATTCGGGCTTCTGGGCACTAGCCTACTATTCACAGAACTTGCGACAGGTACGGCATCCTAATTTTGAATTGGAGTCAATGTTTTCTTCAAGACTAATATGACTTTGATATGGTTTTAATTAGGGGTGGCAATTTGGGTCAGGATTCGTTTATTCGTTCGATTCGATTCGCTTTAAAGCGAATACGGGTTTGAAAAAATGGATTCGTTTAATAAATGGATCTATTCGATTCGATTCGTTTATTAAACGAATCGAATACGAATTTAAGCTCATTGATTCGTTTAGGATTCGTTTAGGATTCATTTTATTATTTTTATTTACTAGTTGTTAATTTTCAATTAAAGTTCGAGAAATTATAGCTAATTACCACAGAAAAAGTAATATTTTCGATATTTGGTGAAGTATTTTTATTAAATATATTAATTACATATTTCATATGTATATATTTATGAAGAATTAATGTAAATCAAGTATGGTAAATTAATTTATTAAATAATATCATGACTAAACGAATTCTGATATTAAGATTCGTTTCATAAACGAATTGAATACGAATCAATCACATTTTGATTTGATTCGTTTAGGATTCGATACAAATTCGATTCGTTGATTCGTTTTGCCACCCCTTGTTTTAATAATGTACTATTCAGTCTTATTAGGCGGATTGGAAAAACTCTATGAGGAATAAAGACTGATAACAAATATATATCCTATTTTGTGATAATTGAAGGAGGATGATATATTTGGGTGATGCCATGGGGATAATATATATTAAGATAATTTACATTTCTTTTTTTGTAAGACGTCTGATTTATTATTCGTTGATTGAAGTCCTTGTTTTTTGTGCTAAAACGTCGAGCTTTCTTGATGGTGGCAGATAAACTTGAGCTATTGTGCTCTCTCAGACATGGCTCTGTGCACGGTGATGGGAAATTTGACACGCCTGCAAGACGCAAAGCTTGTTCACCTCACCAATTGCACAAGGGAAGGCTTTGAGCTTGCACTTAGGTCCTGCTGTATGCAGATCAAAAAGGTCAAGTTACTTGCTCCTATCAGATTCTTGCTTTCCTCAGAAATACTAGAAACCCTGCACGCCGCAGGTTGCAGGATTAGATGGGACTGATGTAAGCTTTTCACGTATTACTCAAACTGAGATCCTTGATCCCCTCGTGGGAAAAGAATCCCATTTCACTTTCCAGGTGCATTAGTTACTACTATGCAACTTATTTTGACAAAACAGTCGGTTTCTTTTGTATGTCCCTTGTGTGTGTGTTCCAACTTCCTGAGGTTACTTTATGATCAATATGGAAAATATGGATTCTGAATTATGGCCAAGCTTGTAATTCATCTTTCTTCGACAATATAACAAAGCTTGTATATTTAATATTGAAGTCACTTCAACATGTGATTTCTGAGGATTCACTTTTTTGCTTGATTCCATTGCTTTAGACTTTTGGTCCTCCAAGTTTAGAATCAGGATTAACATTTTAATATGCCTCTCTCTATTAATACAATCTATATATTAACATCATGCTTAAAACCAGGATTAGCCTATAAATCAAGACCAGCAGCAGCAGCAGCAGCAGCCATAACTTGGCCAACAAGCCTAAAAGTGAAAGGAATATTAAATCAAGCTCTCTAAAGAAAGCATAACTTGACCTTTACTTGAGGAAAAATGCAGAAAAGCAAGTGAATATTATGCCTCAAAAGGCAATTCATTTCTTTGCAAACAAATCTTCTCTGCATTCCATCATATATAAAGTTTCCTCTGCATTTAAAAAAAAAATCATAACCATCTCTTTCTCCTCATAGTCTCCATGGCCTTGGCCAATTTTTTTCTAATTCTAATTCTTTTACCTTCACTTGAAGCTTTACCCAATGCAGCATCATCAGATGAACAAAATTTATCCACACAAGCCCTGATGACAGTAGCTTGCTCAAGTATTCCAGACCAGGATTCATGCCTCTTAAATCTACAAACGGCGCTTCAAAACAAGACCCCTCAAAATCCACATTCAATCTTACATGCAGCCCTTAGAGCCACACTTAATGAAGCAAAACTTGCAATCCAATCAATAACAAAGTTCAACAGTTTGTCTATCAGCTATCGCGAACAGATGGCCATTGAAGACTGCAAAGAGCTCCTGGATTTCTCAGTCTCTGAGCTGGCCTGGTCTTTAGGTGAAATGAAAAGGATTCGAGCTGGTGACAAGAATGTTCACTATGAAGGAAACCTGAAAGCTTGGTTAAGTGCTGCATTGAGTAACCAAGACACATGCCTTGAAGGGTTCGAGGGCACAGACCGGCGTCTGGAGAATTTCATCAAGGGGAGCCTGCAACAGGTTACACAACTCATTACCAATGTGTTAGGTATGTACACTCAGTTGCATAGCTTGCCTTTCAAGCCACGTCTAAACAATAATACACGAAACGGAAGCTCAAAGTTCCCTAAATGGATGACTGATGGCGACAAAGGGCTTATGGATGTGAAACCAAAGAGAATGCACGTCGATGCAGTTGTTGCATTAGACGGAAGCGGCCATTACCGTACCATCACAGAAGCAATTTATGCAGCTCCAAGTTACAGTAACAGGAGGTATGTCATATATGTGAAGAAAGGAGTTTACAGAGAAAACATAGACATGAAGAAGAAGAAAACCAATATTATGCTTGTTGGAGACGGCATTGGAGCCACTGTGGTCACTGGTAATCGGAATTTCATGCAAGGTTGGACTACCTTTCGCACTGCTACCGTTGGTATGATCCTAATAACCATGCCTTCTATGCATTTTTATTTTTCTTGCACCATATAATCTTGTGACACAAAGGTTACTTTATTGTGACTTGAAGGTCACAGGTTTGAGTTGCGGAAACTGTTTTTTTTTTTTTTTTTTTTTTTTTGTAAAAAAAACAGGGGTAATGCTACATATACACATTAAATCCTCCCCAGAACTCACAGTATATGGGAAGCCTTGTGCGTCGGGCCATCCTATCCCGTGACACCAAAATTTTCATGCAAATGAAAATTTTCTTCAATGGTTTTTTATGCTTGCAGCTGTATCGGGCAAGGGATTCATAGCAAGAGACATGACATTTCGCAACACAGCAGGACCCCAGAACCATCAAGCAGTGGCCCTTAGAGTTGATTCAGATCAATCAGCCTTCTTTCGATGCAGCATGGAAGGTCACCAAGACACACTCTATGCTCACTCCCTACGCCAATTTTACCGCGAGTGCAACATCTATGGCACAATCGACTTCATATTTGGCAACGGTGCGGCTGTTTTACAAAACTGCAAAATCTACACTCGAGTTCCATTACCTCTCCAGAAGGTCACAATCACAGCACAAGGAAGAAAAAACCCGAATCAGAGCACAGGGTTTTCGATACAAGACAGCTATGTTGTGGCCACTCAACCAACTTATTTGGGCAGGCCCTGGAAGCAATATTCTAGGACAGTTTTTATGAACACATATATGAGTGGCTTGGTTCAGCCTAGAGGCTGGCTTGAATGGTATGGCAATTTTGCTTTGAGCACATTGTGGTATGGTGAGTATAGGAACTATGGCCCTGGTGCTTCTCTTAATGGGAGAGTCAAGTGGCCTGGTTACCACATTATTAAAGATGCTTCCACTGCTAGCTTCTTTACCGCTCGCCGGTTCATTGATGGGATGGCTTGGTTGCCGGGTACCGGTATCAGGTTCACAGCTGGCTTGATCGATTGATACCTTTCAGCCCTTTGGCCATCAAATTTGGTTCCTATACGTATATTGATGCTTGTGTATGTATACTATTGTATATTCTTTATTCATATTGTGGTCTGGGATATATTTAAACACGTTTTTAGTGTAAGCATTATTGAAGATTTGTTGTCATATTTCTTATTGATGAAGGAACTTGTATAAATAACACCCACATCTAAAGGTATGGTGAAGTTTGATGAAAAAGATTCCAAATCTGAAACTAAAAGTTTCAAGGTTCATTGTTCTGGACATGAGGCCTTGGTAGTTTATCGGATAAATTGATCATCCATCAAGTGACCTGCTACAATAATCAAATTAAGTTTCATTAAAATGCATCTGCACGAGATAGAATTTCTTTCAGGTGACATGTTTTAATATCTCCAATGTATCAATATTTTTTAATATTATATGTCAAGAAAACTTATCTATAGAACAGTTCAGTGGAGATCATCTAATAAAATCATATACACTGTCTTACTTAAAGCAGATGTTGAAATCTAGATCATCATACCACGATTAATTCCTTTGACTCAAATGTGTTTGTTCCAGACTCTTACATCTTTGGATACATATAAGCACTGTTTGATAGAGTATTGATTGAGAGTATAAGTTAGCTTATAAGCTCACCAAACTCTCTACCAAACGGTACGATAGATTCGAGATGTTGTATTTTATACATGCACTTGAGATAATTGTTAAATTGACCAGAAATAAGACTTGGATTCCACAAACTCAAGGATTTTTTTTTTTTTTGTTAACTTTTTCCTGAGTTAAGACCTACGTGGTTTTAATTGTTGACCACACAAGACGTGACAATTTGTTAGTTTATAATTAAGTGATGTCCAAGCTAGTGACCAAAAACGTGTAATAAGGATTGGAATGTGAGTAATGTTTAAGCTTTAATGTGTGACACATAGCTTCATTCGTCCTTACTGCAGGGCACGTTATGAAGAATTTTGATACAAAAAATTCTTGGACCTGCATCACCTTCGCAAGGTGAGATCTCAATAACAATGACCAAAAACAAATTTAAATATCAAATCCCACAACTTATTGATCTGACATGGTGGTGCCTTTTAAATTCAGAAAATCAATGTGCATTTGATTAGTAACACAAGCAAAAAGATACCCAGAAAAAGTTGATATATAGGCCTTGTTCTCCAAAGCTTCATTTCATATTTGCTTTAACAATCATGGCTTCAAATCCATCAACTCTGTTTACAATTTCTCTGTTTCTCTTGCTCTTCTTCTCTCAATCACTTGCTGATTTCGTTTCAAGTAGCCTAATCCCATCATCACCTCTAGATCCCATTTGCAAAATCACTCCTGATCCTGATTTTTGCAAGGCCAATTTGGCCCCTGATAATCCTGCAGCCACAATTTATGATTATGGTCGCATTTCTGTCTATAAATCTTTACTAGAAGCTACAAAATTTCAATCATTAGTTGATTACTACCGCAAGCTTCCATCAAGGTCATCCTTAAAAACAATTCGCGCCCTCGAAGATTGCAGCATCCTTGCTGGAATGAACATAGACTCCTTGTCACATGCTTCAGAAATTGTTAATTCTACAAGAACTTTGCATAGCTTGCAAGCTGATGATTTGCATACTCTGCTTAGTGCCATTTTGACAAACCAACAAACTTGCTTAGATGGTCTTCAAGAGATTGCTTCAGCTTCAAGTATCTTGCAAGCTCTGTTAGTCCCTCTGTTGAATGGGGCTAAACTCTACAGTGTCTCCCTTGCACTTGTGATTAATGGTTGGTTTTCGCAGTCGAAAAATGGCAGATGGTTAACAGAAAGAAAGCATGTATTTTCTTCCAATGGTGATCATTTACCTTTGAGAATGTCTAGACGGGATCGAAAAATTTATGAGTCTGTAACTGGGAGAAGGCTTCTTCAACAAGAAAATGATGAACAGAATGAGGACAGTGTGACCGTGAGCCAAATGGTGGTAGTGAATCCAAATGGAAGTGCTGATTTTACAACCATAAGTGATGCAGTGGCTGCAGCACCAAACAGTACTAGTAATAGCAGCAATGGCTACTTTTTGATTTATGTGGCTGCTGGTGATTATAGAGAGTATGTTACAATTCCAAAGAAGAAGCAAAATTTGATGATGATTGGAGCTGGCAAAGGCCTTACTGTGATTACTGGCAACAGAAATAACGTTGATGGATGGACTACTTTCAACTCTGCAACATTTGGTATGTATGTACCAAAATGCTATACATAACCATATTTTCTTTTTGATTTTATCTTGGTAAAATATTATTATTATTTTTTAATTACCCATTACTTCTCTAATGTTAAAATTATAATAGAAAAACACAATTTTGGGTTATTTTATTATTATTAGTATAATATGATATGTTTTTTAAAGGTAAAAATGCAAAAGTGACCCTCTGACTTTCACGTTTTTTCATTTCAGTCATTTAACTTTCAGTTTTGTCAATTCAGTCCTCTAACTTTCAATTTTTGTCAATTCAAGACTCCGTTATAACAAATAACACTAACAATTTCATTTTAACATACAATTAATTGATAAAAATAATTTACGTTGCAGCTGTTGTTGGGCGAGGATTTGTTGCAGTGAACATAACAATTCGCAACACAGCAGGACCAACAAAGCATCAAGCAGTAGCAGTCCGAAATGGAGCTGACTTGTCCACATTCTACAGCTGCAGTTTTGAAGGCTACCAAGACACCCTCTACGCACATTCTCTCAGGCAATTCTACAGAGACTGTGACATTTATGGCACAATCGATTTCATTTTCGGCAATTCAGCTGCTGTTTTCCAGAACTGCAACATGTATCCGCGGCTTCCATTGGATAACCAATTCAATGCCATAACAGCACAAGGCAGGACTGATCCTAACCAAAATACTGGCATTTCAATACATAATTGCAGTATCAGGGCAGCTGATGACTTGGCCTATAGCGGTAACGCGACACAAACATACCTTGGAAGGCCATGGAAGGAGTATTCGAGGACTGTTTATATGCAATCTTTCATGGATAGCTTGATTGATCCTGCTGGTTGGATAGAATGGTCTGGTGATTTTGCCATAAATACTACATATTATGCAGAATTTGACAATTCTGGTCCAGGATCAAACACTACTAGCAGGGTTACTTGGCCTGGTTACCATGTGATTAATGAAGCTGATGCTGAGTGCTTCACTGTGTCTAATTTCATTGATGGAGATGCTTGGTTGCCTGAAACTGGAGTGCCTTTTGATGGTGATTTGCTTTCTTGATTGATTCTTGGTACTTGATTTATTCGTTAAGTTGTTGTAATATTTTGTCGGACACCGGTTTGTGTATTTTTGGGGATAATAATAATACATTACATACTTACATTGTTGCACTGAGGAGTTTCTAAAATAAATATTAATTTTTATTAGATTTAGAGTCCTTAATAAGTGGAAAACAATTCACATTTGAAGATCTCTTTAAACCTGTATTTCAAAGAATTTTCAAGTTATTTCCGTTTACTTTATAGGTCTCGATTGGAAAGGTATTTTTATGTTGGGAGTGGTTTTTGATGCAGTGGACTGAGAGGTGTCTTGATACACATTTCACAGAAGGGGTTGACGGCGGATTTTGGTCTCAGGGGCAATAGGGGAATATTATCCCCAGAACAACCCTCCTTCAATAGTGAATTTGTTTAGTTTATGGGAAACCAAAAGCAAATTTGGCAAAAGATAGATAAATACATCAATCGACAAAGAGATTTAACGTGGTTCGGCGGATCAGATCCAGCCTACATCCACGGGCACAGAACAGACGATACTTTTATTACTGAGATATGCTTCTCTGATATCCCTTGTGTTTACAAGTCTGATGGTAATGATATTGATGCTTCTTCCTGATGATAATGATATTGATATTCATGCCACTTACTTACACTTTCCCCTTCTATTTATAACAGTGAAGAAATCAGATTCCTTTTCCCATAAGGATTCTTAGTTGAAAACTACATTCACTTCCCATATCCTATTAGGATACTGACTCATCAACCTTTACCTATGAAAGTAGGATAACTTATCTCCTTATCTCATAAGAATATGATAACTTATCTCCTTTATCCCATAAGAATATGATAATTTATCTCCTTACCCCATAAGAATATGATAACTTATCATCTGGAGCATATCTCGCTATCTGGTCGGTCTTTATGAGGTCGGTCACAATGGTCCTCTGAACTGAGAATGCTGCTATTGATCTGACAATACATGTCCACCCGAGCTTAAGTGGTCGGTCACTGATCACTAAGTGTTCGGCCCCTTACCGTTGGCGTATGCAACATCGAATGGTCGGGTCAACATTAATGGTCTCGATCAAGAAGAAAGTTACAATTTTACCCATGTCGTACTGCTTAAATATCATAGTGCTTAAAAAACACCATCAACATTTATCCCCTAGTTCTCGGTAACAATGAGTTTGCGAGTTGATGCCGGGGGGAACTATAAAAAAAGATGGTGTGCTGATGAATCCGTCGGTGGTCACTCCAGGAACCGCAGAGAAAAACGCCTTGGCTGCAAATCTGGTCCTTCCTGCCACCTTCATGTACTCAATCAACGAGGATCCTGATATCTACCCGTGGAGAAAAATGCTTCGCCCTTATGCTGATGACGATCGACTCGGTGGGACATAACCCGACCCCGAGCTGAGAAGAACATTTGACTCTGGGGGAATGTCCCCTCCCCATACCAATAGAGGGTCGACTATGGGGGAGATGCTCTGATCCCATGCCGATGATAAGTCTCTCGGTGGGACGTATCCTGACCCCGAGCTGAAGAAAGACTTGGCTCTGTGGGAATATTACATCCCCAGTCCAAAAAGCCGACTCTGTGGGACGTAACCCGACCCCGAGCTGAAAGAAAGACTTGACTCTGGGGGAATATTACATCCCCAGTCCAAAGAAACAGACTCGGTGGGACGTAACCCGACCCCGAGCTGAGAGAAAAACTTGGCCCTGGGGGAATGTTACGTCCCCAGTCCAAAGAAGCCGACTCGGTGGGACATAAACCGACCCCGAGCTAAAAGAAAGACTTGGCTCTGGGGGAATGTTACATCCCCAGTCCAAAGAAGCTGACTCGGTGGGACGTAACACGACCCCGAGCTGAAAGAAAGACTTGGCTCTGGGGGAATGTTACATCCCTAGTCCAAAGAAGCCGACTCGGTGGGACGTAACCCGACCCCGAGCTAAAAGAAAGACTTGGCTCTAGGGAAATGTTACATCCCCAGTCCAAAGAAGCCGACTCGGTGAGACGTAACCCGACCCCGAGCTGAAAGAAAGGACTTGGCTCTGGGGGAATGTTACATCCCCAGTCCAAAGAAGCCGACTCGGTGGGACGTAACCCGACCCCGAGCTGAAAGAAAGACTTGCCTCTGGGGGAATGTTACATCCTCAGTCCAAAGAAACAGACTCGGTGGGACGTAACCCGACCCCGAGCTGAGAGAAAAACTTGGCCCCGGGGGAATGTTACGTCCCCAGTCCAAAGAAGCCGACTCGGTGGGACGTAAGCCGACCCCGAGCTGAGAGAAACCTTTGGCTATGGGGGAATGTTGCGTTCCCAGTCCAAAGAGACGGACTCGGTGGGACGTAACCCGACCCCGAGCTAAAGAAACCCTTGGCTCTGAACTGAGAATGCTGATATCGATCTGATAATGCCCGGTCATCCGATCTTAAGTGGTCGGTCACTGATCACCAAGTGTTCGGCCCCTTACCGTTGGCGTATGCAATATCGATTGGTCGGGTCAGCATTAGTGGTCTCGATCAAGAAGGGAATTACCCTTTTACCCCTGCCGTACCGCTTAAATATCATAATGCATAAAAAAAAAAACCATCAACAAAAGGGTAAAAGATTTTAAACTTTTTTGAGTAGACAACCTTATAAGGTCTGATTTTGTTTTCCTGACACTGTATTTGCTTCTTTCTAATAATTAATATATTCTTTCAGTTTCCTATGTAAAAAAGAATTAATAATTGTTATTAAGGTTTTCTATGAATAGCCTGCTATCTTCTGCTGTATTCTTCATTACCATCAAATCATTTGTTGATTTCAACAAAAACTAAACTTAAAATCAGCAAGTCAACCCTTAGAATCTAAATTGCTGTTACCAAATAATACTACCTGTATATATAAGTTGTTTTGACCACAGTAGCAACATTGGGGCCTGGTAAATGTATTAGACTGGCCATCATTATCACATAGGGGCTCGGTAAATGCATTAGATTAGCTATCAATATCAAATATTTCATCAACTGACTTATTCGGATACCAAAATCAAGGTCAAGCATTGATCTCACTACAAGAAATTACAGTTTTAGCGACGGAATTTAGCGACGGAATATTCCATTTCAAAATGTAGCGACGGAATTGAAACGGATAATGATATTAGGGACGGAATTTAGCGACAAAAAAAATTTCATCTCTAAATTAGAGACGGAAATGAAAATCCGTCGCTAATTAGAGACGGATTACTATTCCGTCGCTAATTTTGTTTAGAAACGGAATTTTTCCGTCGCTAATCCGTCGCTAATTAGAAACGGAATTCAAATTCCGTCTCTAATTAGAAACGGAATTTCAATTCCGTCGCTAATTTTAAATTTAATTTTAATTTTTATTTTTTTATTAATTAGAAACGGAATTGTTCCGTCGCTAATTAGAAACGGAATTTCAATTCCGTCGCTAATTAGAAACGGAATTTCAATTCCGTCGCTAAATTTAAATTTAATTTTAATTTTAATTTTTTTGTTAATTAGAAACGGAATTGTTCCGTCGCTGATTAGAAACGGAATTGATATTCCGTCGCTAATTAGAAACGGAATATCAATTCCGTAGCTAATTAGAAACGGAATTTCAATTCCGTTTCTAATCTTTAATTTTTATTTTTATTTTAAATTTTTTTTGTTAATTAGAAACGGAATTTTTCCGTCTCTAATCCGTCGTTAATTAGAAACGGAATTCAAAATCCGTCGCTAATTAGAAACGGAATTTCAATTCCGTCGCTAATTTTAAATTTTATTTTTATTTTAAATTTTTTTTGTTAATTAGAAACGGAATTGTTCCGTTTCTATTCCGTCGCTAATTTTTAAAATTTTCAATCCCCCCAATTTATTTCTTTCGGCTCCATTTTTTTTTTAAAAAAAATAGAGACGGATTTTCCGTCTCTAAATGAAACGGAATATCTATTCCGTCGCTAATTTTTGTCAAATTTCAAAAAATTTCCCACCTTGTGAAAATTTCAAAAGTATACAAAATTTACAAATTTCCCGCTTCTCTTATTTTTTTTCCTCTATATATACATCATAATCTTTTTAACTCTCAACTCCAATACACCATCCAAAATTTTCTTACTCAATTTCATATACCATCAAATTTTTCATTACCTCAACTCTCATTATCAATTTCTCATTTTTCTTATCCCCTCTTTTAAAATTTCTTAAGAAACAAACGGTGGACGTTTCGTAAATGGATGGTGGTGTGTCGAAGCTCGCGGTGGACATTACGGTATCTTGTATAATTTAAGATGTATATATAACAATTAAAAAAATCCACTTTTTTAAAATTTTATACCATTCAAAATTTTTAAAATTTTCCCTTATCTAAAATTTAAAAATTTCATATCTCTACAATTTATAAATTTTTCATATCTATATAATTATTAAATTTCCAACCTCTCTAAAATTTAAAAAAATTTTCCTTTCTAAAATTTTAAATTTTTTCTTTTCTAAAATTATAAAAAATTTTCATTTCTAAAATTTTAAAAGTTTCATATATTTTTAAAATTTTAAATTTCCCGCCTCTCTAAAATTTTAAATTTTCGTTATATAGCTACGGAATAGCTACGGAAATATTCCGTTGTTAAATATTTTCAAAATTTTAAAATTTTAAATTTCCCGCCTCTCTAAAATTTTAAATTTTTTAATTTTTTTCAAAAAAAATTTATAGCTACGGAATAGCTACGGAAATATTCTGTCGCTAAATATTTTTAAAATTTTAAATTTCCCGCCTATCTAAAATTTTAAAATTTCAGTTTTTAATTTTTTTTTTTCAAAAAAATTATAGAAACGGAATTTCCGTCGCTAAATAGCGACGGATGGAAATTCCGTCTCTAATTAGAAACGAAATTTTCCGTTGCTATTTAGCGACGGAATACTAACCGTCGCTAATTAGAGACGGACATTCTGTCGCTATATAGAGACGGAATTTGCATCCGTCGCTAACTTTAGCGACGGATGATATATTTCCGTCGCTATTTTTTTTGCGACCAACAAAATAGAGACGGAATTTTTCCGTCGCTATTCCGTCGCTAATGGCCAATTAGCGACGAATTAGCTACGGATTTTTCCGTCGCTATTTGGCAGTTTTCTTGTAGTGTCTTCTTTAATTTGTTGGGGTCATTAGCCGCGGAAGGCGCGGTTCGAGCGAAATCGTAATTTTAAAATTTTTAAAGTTATCGAATAAATTATTTGATATCATATATTTATAATTTATTTATATTTCACTTAAACATATTATTCGATATCATATAACAACATAATTAATAAAGAAAACATTATGAAACTTTTAAGATAGAGGGTTTAGCTTGTATTGATGTTTTCCTAAATGTAAATATTAGATATAAGATATATATATATATGATGATATGATAATATTTTGATAAATCAAGATAGGTTCGGAGGGTTCAAGATCATTCCATAGCGTTTGCGGATATATTTTCAAAAGATTTTCTAAAAATATGTAAACAGATGATTTAAGTTAACTTGTGGCTTGAATTAGTTAGTATGGTGATTTAAGATTAATGAAACTGAAATCATTGAGATCAGACTTAATCTGGTTGTCCCGAAAAGGTCCGTAATTTTATCATAGTTAAGTCGAGAATTCTGTAAAGTCACGATTCTGACAACGTATCGCCTTTTTATTTTGACAGATGTGATTAGGATCGGGAGTGCTCACGAAGTCATGTAAGTAATTTATGCGATGAGTACTTGATTTGTTGATTCGTGTTTTATGTCTATATAGAGATGGTTGAAATGTTTAGGATAAAACGAGGATAGTTAAGAGGTGGTTTTGAGAACGATGTTCAAGATTTTGTATAGTTAAGTTAATCGATCACCACAAGTATGAATTTTTGTTATTACTATAATATGAAGTGAGATGTTTAGTGGGTTTAATATCTATATGTATTTATTGATATACGTAAATGTATGAACCTGTAATGGTATGTATATGTATATGTATAACACGTATTCGTATATGTATGTGTTGATAAGATATGCATAATTTGAGTATACATGATCAATAAATGGAATAAGTTATGATTTTTGAATTCATATGAACATGTGTATGTGTACGGTATTTGACTAAGTTTGTTATTAATTAATACATAAGATTTGTTTGTATGTAGTTTGGGTGGTTAAGTGTGATAAGAAATTGGTATAAGCTAAACTCTTCTTGAATGGTTAAGGTACGTGATTGAGAGGATGCATTTATGAATGATGTTGAGGTGAATGTGCAACCCCTAAGGTCGGATCAGTACCCCGCGCAGCGAAAGTGAGTTTAACTCGTTGATATATAGTATGAGTGTATTTTTAAAATATTTTAATGAAATACCATATTCCATTACGAGTACGTTTCAAAACTAACTCGTTAAAATATTTGTC
Organism: Zanthoxylum bungeanum; assembly: GCA_019454045.1. Lineage (NCBI taxonomy): Eukaryota > Viridiplantae > Streptophyta > Magnoliopsida > Sapindales > Rutaceae > Zanthoxylum > Zanthoxylum bungeanum. The sequence continues at coordinate 215,317 of SKCR01007834.1, read as the reverse complement.
AATAAAATTAAACAAGTTAAAACTTGATCAAAGAAAATAAAACATATATAGTATACATATTTTTCTCAACAACATATTGTTGATTTGTTTGTAGATATCATTTTCTTGAGTAGCAACCATATATCCAAAAAAAAACACAAACATTAATACAAAATTATAAAATAATATTTAATGAAAAGACAAAAATTTTTACTTACATTTTAATATTTTTGTGCTAATTTTTATGGATCTATTATTTTTGTTTCTTCAGCAAAAAAAATCACGGAAATTTTACAAGTTCGGATGAATGATTTAATTAAGGAATTTCCAACATTTCTTAAAAAAAAAAAAGGGTGTGTGTTGTCGTTGATGATAAAGACGTATTGGTATTATTCTCATTTTAAACCATTTGGTTGGAGATGAAATTTAGCAATAAAAAATATTTAAAAGTTTAATAAAAAAATAATGATGCATGCCCACAAACATCGATTGGTTTGAAATGTCACCCCTTTTTTTAACAACGACTAAATAATAATTTTCCACAGAATTTGCGAGTATCAACCACCGGAGTAAACTTTCTCTCCAGCCAAACAGACAGTTCAGCTTGCAGGTCAGCTGTCTATTTCTCTCATCATCTTAGTTTCATAAGCATCCTCTTCAAAGCAATTTTCTCGGTATCAGTTTTGTTTAATTTGATCGGTTTTGGATTATTCTTTTAAACTTTGATTCGTTGAGTATACAAACATTTTATTTAATTTGACGGCAGGATTTCAAAACAAAAAAAATTAACAAATATGAAGTGCTTGCATTAATTAAAACTTGCATGTATATATATTATTTTTCTGGTTCAAAATTTCCATTCTTGGTGTTTTGATTGATCGCTAAATGGGGTATTAACATTCTGGTCCCTCATATTATTAAAAATCTGCTGTTTATGGCATGATTTGATTTAATCCATCAAAGATCAGAGTTGGGGACTTGCTGTAGGTGGGAGGAGATTGACTCAACTCAATCATGTGATATGGTAAACAAAAACAAGGACTTTATTGATGATATTTGTACACTGTTAGATTTGTTTTGAAATTTTCTAAATTACAAGGACTTCAGTGTAAATCACCTAAAATAATCTCATCATGTCATAAAATGGTCTCTCGTATGAAAATAAATGTGAACTATGGTGCTCTTATTTGTTATTGATTTATTTATTTTTTAAAATAAGGGACCGTGATGTTATTACCCCAGTAATTAATGCTTTTAGCAGAAAGCTTTTGCTTTTCTAGGGATATACTACAAGTCTTTTCAAGTCAGATCAGGAATAGTGTTTGTTTTCTGGGAAAAGTTTTCCTGGGAAAAGTTTTATGATACCCTCACAGCCACACTATGTACTTATTATTTTTGTGCCACTTGGACTTTATCTCCATCATGGGTTGTGGTCCTTGTGGACCTTTTTTTTTCCATTTTTATATGTCTTGAAAACATTCAATGTGGGATTGCAATGCTGTTTAAGTTCATTAGTTCCAGTGGATTTTATTCCCTTGCGTTTGACTCTCTGTATTGAAAAATTATATAACATTTTAAGCTACTATTGTAAATGGTTACTTGGCAGTACTGCATTAATATACTTGACTGGTTGATTCAGTAATTTTTCAAACATCATATAAACTATTTGAAACAACTATGATCTTTAGATTTTACTAGTAGGAGAGGTGAGTAGTATCTCAAGTTGGATGTTATCAACAATTCAGATTTTATATTAGGGAAGATGGAGAATGAAATTAAAGAAGAAGGTGAAAATGCAGCATCTTCAATGCACAAGGTATGCTGTTCACTTTTTTGTGCGATGAGAAAACTTGTCTATATTTTTTGAGTTTTATAATGCTATTCCTAATTTAGTATCTGCTTCTCTCTGTTTCCATCTATCTAGTGCAGATCATCGTAGCATTATAGATTTTATAATAGGACTTATTTTATCAGATGTATTGTCATATTCCGGCAGATATTTTTGAAATGAAAAATTACTATACTTTTGAGTTCGGTACTCTTCCTATTTCAGATTGTTTTATGCTAGCCAGTTATGTCTTGATTAAAAATCTCTTCCTAATGATAAAACGAAGATGGTCTCCATTTTGAATCTACTATGAATTTCATTTGAGTTGAAGTCATTTTACAGGAAGATTGTTTGTTGCGGCAGAGTTTATGCTATTGACTCGAATTTGCTTAAAGAATGTAGAGAAATCTTCTACAGAACTACAATTAAATTGTGACTGTCTTGTCTCTCCCGCAGATTGGTAATCATCGACAGCATACGAGTTTCATTAATTTTAATGGGAAACATCGGTTGTGATCAAATCATAAACTTTTTAGATAATCACTTCACTGAAGTATTAAAGAAATTTTGTTTAAGAATAACCTTGTGGTTATCAATGATTATTGAATTTTGTCTTACTTAAGAATGTTCTTCTCGAGGAATTTCTACGTTCTAACAGATTTTATGCTCCATTATACCTCAAATTTCTTGCATTATTTTGACTTTTTTTTTTTCCCCTTATTAGGTTGATCCAGGGCGACCTCCTCATCTCACATGGCAACGAAAACTGGATTGTAATGTAAAAGTCCCAAAAGAATTTACTCTAAGTTTTCAAGAATTTAGGCATTTGGTAAGCATACAATTTTATTATATGAAGATCTCTGTCTTCTGGAAAAAAATTCGTTCATTTATATGATAACCAGCCTTTTGGATTAGTAAATTGTGATATCAAATGAAACCTATTATATCCAGGGCGACCTCATGCTTATTATATATGTTGTGATATGTATTCTTCTTCCTCTTCTTTTTTTTCCCCACTAAAAGGCGCCGATAGGTTTGAGACTGTATCGCTATAGCAAGCAAGAAGCAGCAAAAGGAAGGGTAATGATCAGATCACGTGCTTTAATGGATATTCTACTTGCTAACATATTGCATTTAGCTCAATTCTTTATTTATTTATTTATTTTTAAAATTTCAGTATCAACCAAATATTCTTCATTTATTCAGGTGCAACTTTTTGACGTTTTCAGAAAGCATTATCTTACAAGTGATCATGGAGTTCCCTTAGGTGGGATTGGGTAGGTTTCATCATTTACTTATCACAAATGCTCCTATGCGTGCTGTTATCTGTTTTCCCTTTGCTTATTATGCACATGGATTCACATTCATTTTGGCTTTTCTGCATGAATTTTTTTTTTCCAGTTCTTTTATTTTTCCAAGCGACTCTTATGTTTGAAAGCATGAATTTAGGGCAGGAAGCATCGGAAGAAGTTACAGAGGTGAGTTTCAGCGCTTCAAATTGTTCCATGGAATCTGTGACGATGCCCCAGTTCTGGCAAATCAGTTTTCCGTAAGTTTACTATTATATATCTTGAAGTCATTTCCAAAATAGCAGAGCATGGACTATGGTAGCATGTTTTAATAATATGGCCAGTGCTTTCTCAATTTCTAATAATGAATCGATATCGACTATAGTTACAAGTTCTGTAAGCATATTTTAAGAAATTTCTTTTATGTTTTAATTTGTATATTAAATGATATAAAAAATAAATTTTAATGCTTATCTCCAGAAAAGCATGAAAATATTTGTAATTTTCGAAAAGATGATTAAATGAGGAAAAAGGTATGAAGAAAATTAAAACATAATTCTTTATTATTCTTCTCAAAATAAATAAATTTTATGCCCTTTCCTCTTCCAGGTTTTTGTTTCTCGCCCAAATGGAGAAAAGGTTTCCAGTGTATTATGCCCGAGGAGTCCGCAGGTCCCCAAGTAAGCAACAATTTCTTTAGCTTTCCGAAAATGCAATTCATGAATCCTTTATAATCCCATATTTGGACTTGTGAGTCATTTTGCAGACAAAGTTCAGCTTCAGGCATCGAATCTTGGGACTGGAATCTGAAGGGCGAAAATTGTACCTATCATGCTTTGTTTCCGAGGGCTTGGACTGTATATGAGGGTATTAGCTTCACTAACACTTAAAACAGTACAAAAAATTTAATTTGATGGTTTCTTACATCTGGCATTCATATTTGTAAAGCAGGTGAACCTGACCCAGAACTTAGAATCGTTTGTCGTCAAATCTCACCATTTATTCCCCATAATTACAAAGAGAGCAGTTTCCCTGTATCGGTATTTACATTCACGGTAGGAATGGGTGTTGGGAAACTTCATTTGTATTATAGCTAGCTTAATTCTAGATTACCTGGCCCTAAACGTTTCTTTATGCCTCTTTCAGCTATCTAATTCTGGAAAGACCTCTGCAGATGTCACTTTGCTTTTTACATGGGCGGTAAGTTCCAAATTACATTTGCTTCAACTTTTGCTCCATTATATTTTGGGTTTTCTCACTACTCACTTTTCCCTTTTCCTCTGTGAAATTGACTATTACCAAATATATTACAAAGACTTTACCGAGTAGGGGGCGGTCGGATATTTTTAGTTTTTACCGAGTAGGGGGCGGTCAGATATTTTTAGTTCGAAGTATTCACCAACAAATTTTGAGTATCAACAATGAAAACCAATTTAAACCAAAAGAAAAAGAACTAAAAAGAATGGAAAAAATCAGCAGTACATGCGTGTCCTCAAACCTGTTTATGAAGCATTTTTTTACTCTTAAACTTCTATGTTCCCGTGTGCAGAATTCTGTTGCAGGAGATTCTGTATTATCGGGTCATCACTTCAATTCAAAAATGATGTAAGGATATTTGTATATACACATCTTAATGGAATATCTTTCCATTGGTCAAATGAAATTACTGCACCAATTCTTCCTTACTAACCTGCCTTTGATTCCTTCAAGGACTAATGATGGAGTGCGTGGAGTAACATTACACCATAGGTAATCTATTTATTGATTGGATTAGCTCCACGATTTGAAAATTATAATGTCCTTCATATACATTTTTCAAACCATAAGATGCATCGGGAATCTCTAATTTTAATTACAAACATTTCAGAACAGCAAATGGATGCCCTTCAGTAACTTTTGCCATAGCAGCAGAGGAAACGGCTGATGTTCATGTCTCTGAGTGCCCTTGCTTTGTGATAGCTGGTAATTCCAATGGAATCACAGCTAAAGACATGTGGAATGAGATCAAAAAGGTGACTGATGTCTATTACATTTTTGCATGTCTGTGAAATCGAAAGCAATTTATGCCTCTCTCTCTCTCTCTCTCGCTTGGCTTGAGGGTGCTTAGATATAAATGTATGAATGCATACAAGTATAGTGTTCTTAAGCATATGATTATCCTCTAGCTCCAATAAGGTAAAATTAAATCTTACGAACAATGCATTATGATTTGTACATGGTGAGCCATAAAAGATTGTATGTAGTACAGGAAAGAAAAACTTGTGTGCAAATTAAATGAATGCAAATCTGTTGTGCACTAATACCAAATTGGATATGACAAATAACATAATGTCTATGAAGATCTTGATTGTTTTGCTTTTATTCCTACAGCACGGATCATTTGACCACCTTGAAAATGACAAAACTTCGCCTTCGGAACCAGGATCTTCCATTGGAGCGGCCATAGCAGCCACTTCAACAATTCCTTCTGGCTCTACCCGTACTGTCACATTTTCATTGGCGTGGGACTGTCCAGAAGTCAGATTTTATGAAAAGGTGTACCACAGGTGAGTTTCCCCAGTCTCCCAACACATTTAGTAAGCTTTGCGTCCTCAAATGTCTCTGCTTTTATTACTAACAAAATTCCTGAATAACAGGCGTTATACGAAATTTTATGGCAATCTTGGGGATTCAGCAGCTAGAATTGCCCATGACGCCATCCTTGGTAATCTTCGAAGTAGATACGATAGATATACGAAAGGAAATGTTATGAATATTATAGCGAGCTTTGACTCTGTCAGTTAAAGAAATCATGATATACATATAATAACTGAATATGTGTTTCTAATTTTTTGAAACTAGAGCATGCTCAATGGGAATCCAAGATAGAAGCATGGCAAAGACCAATACTCGAAGACAAAAGGCTTCCTGAATGGTGAGATTAATGGAATAATTTAGTATAAAAACCTTCCAACCTAGAAGGAAAAATTAAGTTGATAAGCCTTTTTGCAGGTACCCAATCACTCTTTTCAATGAGCTTTATTATCTCATTGCTGGAGGGACAATTTGGACAGGTAATCATTAGATTAAATTCTGTTTGCTTGAAACCTGTTTTAATGCAATAAGCGAAAGGTCACTCTTTATTCTCCACAGATGGATCACCTCCAGTTCAAAGTTTGGCAACCGTTACGGGAAAGAAATTTTCTCTTGATAAAGCAAGGTCAGATAACAAGAACATCATTGATGCTGCTGATGAAAATGATACTGCTATTGGAATCCTCGAAAGGATGACGTCTACACTAGAGCGAATTCATACTCCAGCATTGTCTATTGCTGCTATTGGAACCCGTTTACTTCAGAATGGAGAAGAAAACATCGGTCAGTTCCTGTACTTAGAAGGGGCTGAATACATCATGTATAATACATATGATGTCCATTTCTATTCATCTTTTGCACTGCTCATGCTATTCCCCAACCTTGAACTTAGCATTCAAAGAGACTTTGCAGCAGGAGTAATGATGCATGATCCCAGTAAAATGAAAATTATGAGCGATGGAAAGTGGGTTACACGAAAATTTCTCGGTGCTGTTCCCCATGATATCGGGATCAATGACCCATGGTTTGAATTAAATGGTTATAACCTGTTCAATTCAGCTCGATGGAAAGACTTGAATTCTAAATTTGTTCTCCAAGTTTACAGGGATGTGGTTGCTACTGGTGACAAAAACTTTGCACGGGCTGTTTGGCCCTCTGTTCATATTGCTATGGCTTATATGGAGCAGTTCGATAAGGATGGGGATGGAATGATTGAGAATGAGGGGTTTCCTGATCAGACTTATGACGCATGGTCAGCTACTGGTGTCAGTGCATATTGTGGTGGGCTGTGGGTGGCTGCCCTCCAGGCTGCCTCAGCCTTGGCAAATGAAGTTGGTGACCAAGCATCTGCCAGTTACTTCTGGGTTAGATATCAGAAGGCAAAAGCTGTATATGACACTCTATGGAATGGTTCCTACTTCAATTATGACAATAGCGATGGTAGTACAAGTGCATCCATTCAGGCTGACCAATTGGCTGGACAATGGTGAGTGAGTACTCAGTTTTTTTCATTATTATTTTTTGATATGCAACAAGAATATCATATAATGGCATAACACTATGCTCCCACATATCATATAGATCATCACCCTCTCGCTTACCTTTCAAAATTTACACTTTTGGGCAAATTAGCGCATAAATATTATTTAACGCGATTTGATTCTCAGGGTGAATATTAAAGATGCAATGATTCTATATTTTATAGATTTGAATTATATTTTATACACGATTGATGGAGCATAAATTTATTTTATTTGCTTGTGCATAAGTCAAAAGCCTATTCCAAAAGTTGAACATCATGATTGTGGTTTTTAAAATTGTAGGTATGCAAAAGCATGTGGTCTTTTGTCAATTGCTGATGAAGATAAAGTGAAGAAAGCACTTGAGAAGATTTACAACTTCAATGTCTTAAAGGTGAATGGAGGAGCATGTGGGGCTGCAAACGGTATGCTACCAGATGGAAGAATTGATATGTCTGCCTTGCAGGCAAGAGAAATATGGCCTGGAGTTACATACACACTTGCTGCTTCAATGATTCAAGAGGGGATGGTGGATATGGCATTTCAAACAGCTTCCGGTGTCTATGAAGTAGCCTGGTCCCAAGACGGTCTCGGGTAAGTCATTTACTGATTTGTTGTTTCTTCTTCTAACTTTCATTTATTGATTTGTAGGAAGTAGTTGATGTTTTACTCATCCAAAATGATTCTTTTACAGTTACTCTTTTCAGACTCCGGAAAGTTGGAACAACAACGAGGAGTATAGATCTCTTTGTTATATGCGCCCGTTGGCTATATGGGCAATGCAGTGGGCTTTGACAAAACCAAAGCTCCGCGTCGAAGGGATCAAACATGAAGCAAGTGATCAGGACTCTTCATACTTGGAACAACACGCAGCATTTTCGAAAGTTGCTCGCTTATTAAAGTTGCCAGAGGAGGAACCTTCCAAAAGCTTCCTACAGGTTGTTTATGATTTCACCCTCGGACGATTTCTTTGATAATTCTTGGACTGCATATATCAATTAAGTCATTTGCTTTTTCGCGAATAAATGCTTTTAATGAAAGTGGTGCTATCAATGGCATTGGAACATCATTTGATGCTACTTGAATTGCCAAAGCATTTTTTGTATATGCAATAAACAATCAGAAAGACAAGTCCAGAAGCCAAGACTGTGTTTGGTTTTTAGGGCTGCCTTTCCATTTCAGAAGAGCTTATTAGAAGCAGAAGCAGAAGCAGAAATCATAAATATATGTATAAACAAACAGGGCAAGGAAAATGAGAACATTTTCTAATGTTACTGTTGCTTTATACTGTTTCTGTTATTTGTATGTATTGCAAATTTGATGTGATAATTTACAAACTCCATAATTCTAGTCATGTTCATAATTCATCTTGTTATTTGAGTAGGTGATCCAGGAACCCTTGATTAAATAGTATTTGCTCTTTGAGTTCGTAAAATTATTGACCCATCTGAAAAAAAGGGTGTGGGTAAAATTTGATTTTTACAAAAATAAATAAATATTTTTTCATATTAATAAAAATAAATCAAAATTATATCATTTATGAATTAAATTTTTCATTAATTTATATGATATATTTTATCAAATTTTCAAATTCGTCCTCGCGGCTCCTCCACTGCATATGAAGGATAAGCTCATGGATCCATTTGAATGCATTGTATTGGATAGTTATGTATTATATTATGATGTATTAAATTTTAACAATGTCATTTTTATTAGGGTATGAACTGCGAGCAAATCTATGTTGTGGTCCGGAAATATAAGGATTGTATTTGAAATATGATGAACATTAAAAAATGTATATTTTAAAAGTGAAACTAATCATTTTACACTTATAATTTCATTAATCCTCTAAAATTAGCATATTTGTCAAATAATAATTATATTTATATTTTATATATTTTTATTGTGATTTTTATTTATTGTGTAGGTAAAATACTGATGGATATGATAACTGAATTCCAAGATCTAAAAACCCAAAAAAGCGTGACAATTATATTCAAATCGGACTTGGAAATCATTCACTGAGTTTAAATTGACAACAAAGTGAGCTTATAATATATTTATCCACACATGTATTTATTATTATTATTATTATTATTATTATTATTATTATTATTATTATAATATATAATATATTTTGAAGGACCCACCACGATTTAATATATAAAATATTTTTTATATATTATAATGGAAGTCCCACCAATATTATATATATATATAATATATTAATATATTATTTAAAAAAATAAGAAAAAGAAAGAGTTTCCATCACCTTTCGGTGATAGCAACCAAATTTATAATTTAAAAAAAAAAAAAACAAAAGAGAAAAATAAAGTTGTGAGAGAGATTGCTTGCAATTTGCAAGCAATAGAGGTGCCGAGTATCTCTATAAATAGAGGTGTTCAGCACCTCAGTTTTTCCTCAGCATCCTTCATATGCCTCTCTGAAATTTTATGAAGGGTTTAAGCTCTTATGTGTTTTATTTTTTTAAACCTTGTTGTTATTTCTTTTTTTTCAGTAATAAAATTATGCATGTTGTTATTGAAATCATGAGTAGTTAATTTCATCATGCTGGGGTAAAAGGTGAAGCGTTTAATATGAGAATATAGATTAATCTCACTTATATTATATTATATGAATTGTAATATAAAAAATAATATTTAATTTAAATCTGAATTAATTATTGACAAACTTTGTTACCGTATTTATGGCTGGTTTTACTTGTTTGTCATAATTAAATACCTAACTGAATTTGTTATAGACAAATGTTATCACCACATTTATTGCTGGTTTTACATGAAAAATATATGAACCATTCTCCCATATTTACATGACAAATATTTGGACTCTGATTATCTTAGAAGCTCAGCTATGACAAATAACACTAACAATATCATTTTAGCATACAATTAATTGATAAAAATTATTTATGTTGCAGCTGTTGCTGGGCAAAGATTTGTTGCAGTGAACATAACATTTCGAAACACAGCAGGACCAACGAAGCATCAAGCAGTGGCAGTCCGAAATGGAGTTGACTTGTCCACATTCTACAACTGCAGTTTTGAAGGCTACCAAGACACCCTCTACACACATTCTCTCAGGCAATTATACAGAGACTGTGACATTTATGGTACAATTGATTTCATTTTCGGCAATTCAGCTGCTGTTTTCCAGACTGCAACATGTATCCGCGGCGTCCATTGGATAACTAATTCAATGCCATAACAACACAAGGCATGACTGATCCTAACCAAAATACTGGCATTTCAATACATAATTGCACTATTAGGGCAGCTGATGACTTGGCCTATAGCGTTAACACGACACAAACGTACCTTGGAATGCCATGGAAGGAGTATTCGAGGACAATTTATATGCAATCTTTCATGGATAGCTTGATTGATCCTGCTGGTTGGATATGATGGTCTGGTGATTTTGCCATAAATACTATATATTATGCAGAATTTGACAATTCTGGTCCATGATCAAACACTACTAGCAGGGTGTTATGAAAAAACACACAATATAAGAGAAGTGAAATGAAAACTCTTATTTATTTCACAAAACAAAGAATTACAAAAAAAACCTCTCCATACTCTTTACTCTCTAATCTTTCTATTTTGGGATGAAGAAAAAATGGGTTTATGGCTCCTTTTATACTGCCAAAAATGTGTGCTACAGTGCCACACGTTTTTGGCAGTTGTCACACACGTTTTCACAGCTTGTTTTATGTTGGCTTCACACATCTTCACAGCTTGAAGTTGATGTCTTCATGCAAACACGTTTACAGCTTGCATGTATGATGCATGCAGTGCATGCAAGCTGTTCCAACAAATCTCCCCATCGGTGAAGATTTTCCCTAAAACCCAAGCCGACCATCAATCACCCAAACTGGATCCTCAAAAGGATCCATCACTTGCTGCATCTGTATAACTGCCTACGTACCCTGAGTTGGGATCAAGCCAATCGTAGTTCTCTGTCTCTCCCCACTCTAATTATGTGGAGAGTTTTGTCATCCCAGCTATGGCACGACAGATTTCAAGCTTCTTATTCGGTAAAACCTTGGTGAACATATCGGCACCGTTGTCATCGGTGTGAATTTTCCTGAGCTCTAACAACTTTGAGCTCAGGACGTCCCGTATCCAGTGATACCTCACATCGATATGTTTTGACCTCGAGTGAAATATAGAATTTTACCAAGGTAGATAGCGCTCTGGCTATCGCAATACAAAGTGTACTTCTCCTGCTTGAAACCCAATTCCTGGACAAATATCTTCATCCACAGTAATTCCTTGCAAGCTTCTGTAACTGCAATGAATTCTGCCTTTGTTGTAGAAAATGCAACACATCTCTGCAACCTTGAATGCCATGCCACAGCTCCCCCTGAGAGAGTAATCAAATACCCTGAAGTAGACTTACGGGTATCCACATCACCTGACATATCTGAATCGGTGTAGCCCATCAACACTGGCTTGTTGTTTCCAAAACATAATATCATTTTGGATGTGCCTCGTAGATACCGCATTATCCATTTGACAGCATTCCAGTGTTCTCTTACTGGGTTTGACATAAACCGACTTACCAATCTAACTGCGTGTGCTAAGTCTGGCCTCATGCACACCATGACATACATAAGACTTCCCACTGCTGATGTGTATGGAACCTGTTTCATTTCCCCATTCTCTGTCTTGGTAAAATGACTCTGTTGTGTATAAGACTTCCCAACAGCTCCCACTGCTGAAGTGGTATTCTTGTATCCATGCTCCCCCATAACTGACTCGAACTTCACGTACTACTGTCTCAGTGCCTGTTTCAAACCATAAAGGTTTTTCCTGAGTCTGCACACATAGTCATCTTTCCCTTTGACTCTGAAGCCTTCTGGTTGCTCCTTATAAATTTCTTCTTCCAGATCCCCAAGAAGAAATGCGGTATTGACATTCATCTGCTCAATCTCCAGGTCGAGGCTTGCTGCTATACTGGGTACCACTCTGATGAATGACATCTTCACAACTGGAGAGAAGATTTCATCAAAGTCAATGCATTTTCTCTGATTGAATCCCTTGACAACTAATCTGACTTTGTACCGGGGTTGTGAAATGTGCTCATGTTACTTCACTATGTACATCAATTTGTTCTTCAAAGCCCGTTTGCCTTTTGGCAATTTCACCAACTCGAAAGTGTGATTATCATGCAAATATTTCATCTCATTTTACATGGCTTCCTCCCACTTTTCTCTGTTATCTGTTTCCACAGCCTCCTTGTAGCTCTCAGATTCTCATCCGTCAGTAAGCAGCACATACTCATATGTAGAGTATCTCGTTGAAGGTCGTCTTTCTCGATCAGACATTCTCTGTGGAACTGTTGGTGTAGCTTCTGGTACTGGTGGTTGATCATGATCATCATCTCTGGGAGCTTCATCACCTGTACCCTCATGTCTGGGAACCTCATCTTCAACTTGTACTGGCACCGGTGTATGAGGTTCTGGATTCACATCTCTGTATTGCTGGGGCATTATCTTCAATTCCTTCCGGATATCTTCTATGGTCTGATCTTCAACGAAGACAATATATCGGCTTCTGATAATCTTCTTCTCCACATGATCATACAGTCTGTAGTCGAAATCATCTTGACCATATCCAATAAAGACACATTGTCGCGTCTTTGTATCAAGCTTTGATCTCTCGTCATTTGGGATGTGTACAAAAGCTTTACACCTAAAGACATGTAAGTGATCATATGACACTTCTTTTCCTGTCCAGACTTGATTAGGAACATTACCTTTTAGTGCGACTGCTGGGGACATGTTCAAAACATGTACGGTTGTGTTGAGTGCCTCCCCCTAAAATGTCTTCGGTAGCTTGGCTTGTGAGAGCAAGCTTCTGACCCTTTCGCACAAGGTTCTGTTCATGCTCTCAGCTAGGCCATTCAGCTGAGGTGTCTTGGGAGGTGTCGTTTGATGTCGGATTCCTTGCATCTTGCAGTACTGGTCAAACAGACATCTGTATTCTCCACCGTTGTCTATTCTGATGCATTTGAGTTTCTTGCCGATTTCTCTTTCTACCAGGGCATGAAACTCTTTGAACACTCTCAGCACTTGATCTTTCCTCTTCAATGTGTATGCCCAAATTTTCCTTGAATGATCATATATGAATGTCACAAGATAAAATGACCCACCAAGTGTTCTTGTCTGCATCGGACCGCATACATCTGAATGTATGAGGTCAAGTACCTCCGGTTTCCGTTGAGGTGGAGAACTCTGTAAGGACACCATGTTCTGCTTTCCATCCATGCAGTGTTCACACTTCTGTAAGTGTGAGTTCTTCAACCCGGGAAGAACATTCTGTCTGCGTAGTACTTCCATCCCCGTTTGACTCATATGACCGAGCTTTTTGTGCCACAGCTCGACGGCCTCATTACTATTGACCGTATTTATGCTACTATTGGAAATTTAGCATGCATCAAATGCAATGTTGAATCTTTCTTACCTCGAGCTATCACCATTGATCCTTTAGTGAGATTCCATGTGTCGTCACTAAAGGTGCTGCAGAAACCTTCATCATTCAGCTTGCCTGTTGAGATCAGGTTTAACCGGATGTCTGGGATGTGCTTGACTCCCTTTAATACTAGTATTGTCCCGTTGTTTGTTTCAAGGCATATGTCTCAAATACCGACGGCTTTGGACTGGCCGCCATTCCTCATCCTTACAGCATCGTAGTCTCCTGGTGTGTAAGATGAAAAGAAGTCTATGCGAGATGTTGCGTGTATGGAGGCGCCACTATCTATCACCCAACTGGTCTCGTGGCTGACAAGATTCACAACATCTTCTTCATAGATAATGAAGAATTGTTTGGAGGTATTGTCGGTGGTAATATCAACTCTTTCTTGATTAGAGTCACCATCTCTTCGGTTGTTGTCTCTGGACTGCTCGTTCTTCAACTTGTAGTTTATGACCTTTCTTTTTGTAGTGGTAGCACTCAATATCTCTAGTTCTTGATTTACCTCGATTCTTGTCTGATCTCCCCAGGCCTCAGCTTTTACTCATCCCCCTTCTGGTGTTCTTCTCAGTCACTAGAGCTTCTGAGGTTGAGGCTGATGCTGACTCCTACATTCTCGTCCTCTTTTCTTCCTCGAAGATTCTGATTTTCACCATCTCCATAGTGACTCTCCCATCTACGGTTGAATTTATCACCGTAGATCTGAACGTTTCCCAAGATTGTGGTAACATATTTAGGAGTATTAAGCCATTTACCTCATCTATGAAGTTTATGCCCAATCCAGACAATTCTTTCATTGTTCTAAGGAAATCGTTGATGTGGTCCGCCACAGCTGTACCTTCCTGGTATTTCAACTCCATCATCTTATTGATGTAGTACAGCTTGTTGTTGCCAGTCTTTGCTCGAAAAAGCTCATCCAACTTTCTCTATAAGACACGTGTATTTGTATCTTCACTAACATGGTTCACGATACTGTCGTCGATCCACTGATGAATAGTACTGCATGTCTTCTGGTGAAGATTGTTCCACATTGCTTCAGACATTTCTTCTTGTTTCTCCTCCAGAAATACCCACCCATCATAGTCTTTCACATATAGAAGGTCTTTCATCATTCCTCTCCATGTGAAATAATTAGTAATAGTCAATAAAATCATTTTTCCAACACCCCCATCCATCATAAAAATTCAAAGCAGAATTTCAAAAAACGGAGCTCACAGTTGCGTCCGGAATGGTAAAAAATGGTGAAAATGACATTTCGTTTGTCAAAATCCGACACAGGGACCAAATTACAAATTTCAGAAATTACAGGGGTTAAATTGTAACTTCCCAAAGTTCAGGGGCCAAAATATAATTTCGGAAAATTCATGGACTAATTTCAAAAAAGAATATGGACCTTTCTGAAATTTACCAGAATTTTGCTGACGTGGCGGTGTGGCTGACGTGGCAGACACGTGGTGGACACGTGGTGCTGACGTGGCGTCTGACTCAACGTCTTCTTCCTTGGGCAGCGCGTGGGCGCGCGTGAAGAACTCACTGGTTGGCGCGTGCGGCGCGTTAGGCTTCACCGAAGCTGCGTTCGATCGCCGAAAAGTACCACTGTGCCGTCTCGACGTGAAAAGTCCGATGGTATGCTCAAAATCGATTTTTGACAACTTTCGTCCGAATCGATTTTCTGAACCGAAGCTCTGTTTCTGAGTTTCGGGATCTCACCATAGAACCTTAGCTCCTGATACCACTTGTTGTGATAAAACACAACACATGGTTACTTGGCCTGGTTACCATGTGATTAATGAAGTTGATGTTGAGTGTTTCACTGTGTCCAATTTCATTGATGCAGATGCTTGGTTGCCTGAAACTGGAGTGCCTTTTGATGGTGATTTGCTTTCTTGATTGATTCTTGGTACTTAATTTATTCGTTAAGTTGTTGTAATATTTTGTGTGACACCAGTTTGTGTATATTCGCATAATTTTTTTATTAGTACGCGTCTAAGGTTTTAAATCTCCTGAGACAAAGTCCTAGAAAGGGGTGTTCGATTCCATATATGCCTCTAAGGAGCGCAAGCACACATATTACAGCCTTAAAGATTACAAAGCTAAGGAAAACTATAAACTTAAACTACTTGCTAATTTTGAGTCTTTTTCTTTTTCTTTTTCTTTTTCTACGCATGGGTCCTTTAGAGTGTAAACTTCCGTTAATCGCTCGAGCGATTCCGCTTTCCTCGGCCCGTTAATTCCCATGTCTCCTACTCGCATGTAACTGTTGGATCATGTGTGCAACTGTTGGGCTGTGCGTGCAATTGCTGGGTCGTGCGTGCAACTGTTGGGTCGTGGGGGTTACTGCCAACTGTGCAATAACCGTTAGGTTTATCCGTAACTGGCTAGCTGCAAAACATCTGTTCGTGTGGCAATCTCCCTATCACATATTCGTTCTTCTTCCATCGTTCTTCGCTTGTTTGGAGATTCTTTCTTCGTCTATGACAATTCCTTACTCATCGGTCGAATCGTCCTGAGTCGAATCCTTCTTTATTCTTCATCCTGAATGACATCATGCATCTTCGTCCTTTAGTAATTATAAATTTTCCTGTTAACAGTGTATTTTTGGGGATAATAATAATACACTAAATACTTACTGTTGACGGCTAAATTTGTTTGGTTATGGGGGACCAAAAACAAATTTAGCGGGAGACGGGAAAACACACCAATCGACAAAGAGATTTAACGTGGTTCGGTGGATTTTGGGATCCGACCTACGTCCACGGACAAGAACAGGTGGTACTTTTTATTACTCAAATACACTCCTCGGGTCTCTCCTTTGCTTTTACAAATCGGAACTTGATGATTCTAATCCCTCACTCTTGTGATCATTTTTCAGATGCTTTCAACTTGTTTTTCTACACTCACTCTACCCTCCTATTTATAATGGTGAAGAAGCCAGATTCCTATTTGTACAAGAATTCCCAATTGGAGATGGTCTCATTTTCCTATCAGGATTCCTAGTCAAAACTATTCCCTTTTCCCATAAGGATTCCTAATCAAAACTATATTTACTTCCTTTATCCTATTAGGATATTAAGTTATTACTTTACCCCATTATAGTAGGACAACTTATCCCTTTTCCGCAAGAATAGGATGTTTTATCTTCCTGAGCACGCCTCGTCATGTGCTCGGTCTTCATGAGGTCGGTCATGATAGCCATTTGAACTGAGAATGCTGCTGTCGATCTGATAATGCTCGGTCATCCGATCTCAAGTGCTCGGCCATTTAGTATAAAGTGCTCGGCCTCTTACCGTCAAGTTGTCGGGTCGGCTTTAACGGTCTCGATCAATGGAGTTACCCCTTTTACCCCTGTCGTGTTGTTTAAATAACATAGTGCCCGAAAAACACCATCAACATCTGTCCCATAGTTCTCGGTAACAACGAGTTTGTGAGTTGATGCCGGAACTATAAAAAAGATGGTTTGCTGATTGCCTTGCTGGTGGTCGCTCCAGAAATCACCGAGAAATTGTCTTTGCCATCAACTAAGTCTTCTGTTTCTATCTTCATATCCTCGGTTTATTGGAGATGCTGACTCTATTCAGAATGATTCTCCACCTCAAAGCAAATTGCTTACTTGGGTCGTTCCATCAGGAGATGAAGTTCCTATTGTTGTCCAAACTAAAAATGACTCCTCCTCTGTAATATCTGTACCAGAGATTTGGGGGTCCTGACCCCTGACTGATCCAATCTCGATTGTGAGGAGAAAATTTTGCCTCTGAGCTAACGATGATGTGCTCGGTGGCATGTGATCCTGTCTCGAGCTGTGAGAGATGCTCGGGCCTGGGGGAACGTTACGTCCCCAGTCCGAAGGACTGACTCGGTGGGACTCAACCCGACCCCGAGCTGAGAACGACACTTGGACCTGAGGGAATGTTACGTCCCCAGTCCGAAGGGCTGACTCGGTGGGACGTACCCCGACCCCGAGCTGAGAAAGGCACTTGGACCTGGGGAATGTTACGTCCCCAGTCCGAAGGGCTGACTCGGTGGGACGTACCCCGCCCCCGAGCTGAGAAAGACACTTGGTGGGGGACCTGGGGGAATGTTACGTCCCCAGTCCGAAGGGCTAACTCGGTGGGACGTATCCCGACCCCGAGCTGAGAAAGGCACTTGGTCCTGGGGGAATGTTACGTCACCAGTCAAAGGCAGACTCGGTGGGACATCGCCCGACCCCGAGCTGTAAAATCATTTGGTCCTGGGGGAATGTTACGTCCCCAGTCCAAAGGCAGACTCGGTGGGACATCGCCCGACCCCGAGCTGTAAAATCACTTGGTCTTGGGGGAATGTTACGTCCCCAGTCCAAAGGCAGACTCGGTGGGACATCGCCCGACCCCGAGCTGTAAAAATCACTACTTGGTCCTGGGGAATGTTACGTCCCCAGTCCAAAGGCAGACTCGGTGGGACATCGCCCGACCCCGAGCTGTAAAAATCACTTGGTCCTGGGGGAATGTTACGTCCCCAGTCCAAGGGCAGACTCGGTGGGACACTCGCCCGACCCCGAGCTGTAAAAACACTTGGTCCTGGGGAATGTTACGTCCCCAGTCCAAAGCAGACTCGGTGGGACATCGCCCGACCCCGAGCTGTAAAATCACTTGGTCCTGGGGGAATGTTACGTCCCCAGTCCAAAGGCAGACTCGGTGGGACATCGCCCGATCCCGAGCTGTAAAATCACTTGGTCCTGGGGGAATGTTACGTCCCCAGTCCAAAGGCAGACTCGGTGGGACATCGCCCGACCCCGAGCTGTAAAAATCACTTGGTCCTGGGGGAATGTTACGTCCCCAGTCCAAAGGCAGACTCGGTGGGACATCGCCCGACCCCGAGCTGTAAAAATCACTTGGTCCTGGGGGAATGTTACGTCCCCAGTCCAAAGGCAGACTCGGTGGGACATCGCCCGACCCCGAGCTGTAAAAATCACTTGTCCTGGGGGAATGTTACGTCCCCAGTCCAAAGGCAGACTCGGTGGGACATCGCCCGACCCCGAGCTGTAAAAATCACTTGGTCCTGGGGAATGTTACGTCCCCGGTCCAAAGGCAGACTCGGTGGGACATCGCCCGACCCCGAGCTGTAAAAATCACTTGTCCTG
Organism: Zanthoxylum bungeanum; assembly: GCA_019454045.1. NCBI lineage: Eukaryota > Viridiplantae > Streptophyta > Magnoliopsida > Sapindales > Rutaceae > Zanthoxylum > Zanthoxylum bungeanum. The sequence continues at coordinate 196,517 of SKCR01007834.1, read as the reverse complement.
GGGGAATGTTACGTCCCCAGTCCAAAGGCAGACTCGGTGGGACATCGCCCGACCCCGAGCTGTAAAAATCACTTGGTCCTGGGGGAATGTTACGTCCCCAGTCCAAAGGCAGACTCGGTGGGACATCGCCCGACCCCGAGCTGTAAAAATCATTTGGTCCTGGGGGAATGTTACGTCCCCAGTCCAAAGGCAGACTCGGTGGGACATCGCCCGACCCCGAGCTGTAAAAATCACTTGGTCCTGGGGGAATGTTACGTCCCCAGTCCAAAGGCAGACTCGGTGGGACATCGCCCGACCCCGAGCTGTAAAAATCACTTGGTCCTGGGGGAATGTTACGTCCCCAGTCCAAAGGCAGACTCGGTGGGACATCGCCCGACCCCGAGCTGTAAAATCACTTGGTCCTGGGGGAATGTTACGTCCCCAGTCCAAAGGCAGACTCGGTGGGACATCGCCCGACCCCGAGCTGTAAAATCACTTGGTCCTGGGGGAATGTTACGTCCCCAGTCCAAAGGCAGACTCGGTGGGACATCGCCCGACCCCGAGCTGTAAAAATCACTTGGTCCTGGGGAATGTTACGTCCCCAGTCCAAAGGCAGACTCGGTGGACATCGCCCGACCCCGAGCTGAAAGAGGTACTTGGCTCTGGGGGAATGTCCCGTCCCCAGACCAATAAGCATGACTCGGTGGGACGTAACCCGACCCCGAGCTGTAACAAACATCGATCTCGGCGGTACAAGAGCAGGCCCGAGCCGGAAAGAGCTATCGGTCTCGGCGGTACAAGAGCAGACCTGAGCCGGAAAGAAACATCGGTCTCGGCGGTACAAGAGCAGACCCGAGCCGTAAAATATATATCAATAAAACGAACTCGGCGGCACAAGAGCAGACCCGAGCCGTAAAACAAATATCAAAATCATTGTGTGAGCCATAACAAACAAGCATAATCAAATGTCAACCTAAGTCAGAAGAGGTTTTACTCACCTTTTTGGGATCTGTTGCCTTTCTTGCAACTCTACAAGGGTCACTACAAGCAAGGCTCTTCTTAATACATCCTCTCTGCATCTCAGCTTTCCACGCATTCGACCGAATGACTTCCGCTATCAACTCGGTCGACCTCAAAAATCGAATGGTCCATGTACACATTGAGATAGCCTTCTTTCACCAAGTCTTCCACCTGCTCCCGCAGGTCTCTGCACCCATTCGTGGCATGTCCCCTTACGTTGTGGTCATTTCTCTGATGGTGTTCCCTCTTCGGGATATTTTCTCCTCGTTTTCTAATTGAACGAATTTTCGGGCCACCTCTAGGGCGGTTGCGTAGTCCGGGGTGTCCTGGATCCTTAGGTGGGTCCATAGCCTCCCGACTTTCAAGGCTCCTTTCAAGCTTTCCAGGGCCTCGGGGGATTCGTACCCTCCGACTTCGAGTACCATATTGTGGTATCTTTCAATAAATATTTTCAAAGGTTCATCGTCTCCTTGTTTCATAAGTCTTAGTTCTCCAATTGTCTTTCTGGGGACACAAGCCCCCTTGAAGTGTCGTATGAATGACTTTCTCAGTTGTGCGAAGCTGCTGATGCTTCTTGGGGCTAGGCTTCTATACCATAGGATGGCCGGTCCGGCTAGAGTTAAGGGGAACACTTTGCAAATGGCGTCCCCTGTTACCCCTTGTACCTCCATTAGTAGGACGAAGTCTTCAATGTGGGTTTTTTGGGGTCGGTATGGCCCTTGTATGTGTCATGGTCGGTATGCTGAATCTTTTTGGGAATTTCTCTGCTTATTTTATTTCTTCCGTGAGGGGGGACTCATCTTTGCCGTCCTGGACATCCCCTCTGTTTGCATTGGGGTATACTCCCCATTTGACCAGCTCCTCCCGTAACCAACCAAGATTTCATGCTGCTTTCTTTGATTCCATGCCGCCCCTGAGGTTTCTTTTCTTTCTGCTATCTTGGGAGCGGCGCTTCTCAGGGTCGGCGTCGTCCCGCACCTCTTCGGTATGTTCTTTTTTTCCCTCCTCCGGGTACTGTGAGGGCTATCGTAGGAGGGATCTGGTGATGATTTGTTATCGTCCTCCTCCCATGTGTCCTCGGTTTGGGAATCCCTTTGTACTACCACGGATCTCACCCTGTAGGGTTCCCTCCTTTGAGGTCTGTCGTCTTCGCTTGTATCAACAATCTCTTCTTCTTTCCTTCCGCTATCTCACTCCTTCGCCGGCTAGTCCCGGCCTCGAATTTTCCGTCGCGTGCTCCTTCCATCCTTTCCAACCGGTCTACTATGGTTTTTAGTAGAGTTTGGTTTTCCTCCCTTTCCTTCCTAAGGTTTTCCTCGATATTTTCCATCCAGTCTGCAGCCGAGCTCCCTGATGATTGTTGGTTTCCGCCTTCCGCCATTTGTCTTATTACGCGAGTTGCTTTTCGTAGAGTTCCCCACAGACGGCGCCAACTGTTGACGGCTGATTTTGGTCTCAGGGGCAATAAGGGAATATCACTCCCGAGACTAATCCTCCATCAATAGTGAATTTGTTTGGTTATGGGGGACCAAAAGCAAATTTAGCGGGAGACGGGAAAACACACCAATCGACAAAGAGGTTTAACGTGGTTCGGTGGATTTTGGGATCCGACCTACGTCCACGGACAAGAACAGGGTGGTACTTTTTATTACTCAAATACACTCCTCGGGTCTCTCCTTTGCTTTTACAAATCGGAACTTGATGATTCTAATCCCTCACTCTTGTGATCATTTTTCAGATGCTTTCAACTTGTTTTTCTACACTCACTCTACCCTCCTATTTATAATGGTGAAGAAGCCAGATTCCTATTTGTACAAGAATTCCCAATTGGAGATGGTCTCCTTTTCATATCAGGATTCCTAGTCAAAACTATTCCTTTTTCCCATAAGGATTCCTAATCAAAACTATATTTACTTCCTTTATCCTATTAGGATATTAAGTTATTACTTTACCCCATTATAGTAGGACAATTTATCCCTTTTCCGCAAGAATATGATGTTTTATCTTCCTGAGCACGCCTCGTCATGTGCTCAGTCTTCATGAGGTCGGTCATGATAGCCATTTGAACTGAGAATGCTGCTGTCGATCTGATAATGCTCGGTCATCCGATCTCAAGTGCTCGGCCATTTAGTATAAAGTGCTCGGCCTCTTACCGTCAAGTTGTCGGGTCGGCTTTAACGGTCTCGATCAATGGAGTTACCCCTTTTACCCCTGTCGTGTTGTTTAAATAACATAGTGCCCGAAAAACACCATCAACACTTACATTGTTGAAATGTATAATTTGTGATCCTGAGTTCGAATTCAAGGAGTTCGTTTCTTATAAGAGTTTGAGACAGTCGGGGGTTTTACCTACTCCGCTTAAGCCTGGAAGGGGTGGTTTGGCGGTGAGGTTTCCAACGATTTCAAAAAAAAAAAAAAAACTATAATTAAATGTCATGTGTAGGTGTTCAACATTCACTTGAAAAATATTATTTTAACGGATAGAATAGTGGACTATTTAATGGATTCCTATTAAAAATAAGGGAATGAGTGCAACTGCTAACCGATACAAATACAAATAGAGCTGTTAGCAACAATATTTTATTGTCTAGTTAAAAAACAAATATACTTTAAACTGCAACTTAATGACTAACTAAATCTTATTCAATGTTCAGTTAAAAAAAATCACAGAACAAAACATGCTAAAATCATAAACATTACCAATCATAGAAGCAAATTAAAAGGTTTTGCATCCTCAGGGGACAGCACTGAGGAGTTTCTAAAATAATAATTTTTTTATTATTATAATGAATATTTATTTTTATTAGATTTGAAATTCTTAATTTTAATCCAAATTTAAGGATTCCATTCAACCGTCTATGTGAAATGTGTCAGAACCGCATTCTTGAACCAACTTAAAAGTAACTTATTAGCGTGGATCTACCAACCAACTCTTATATCATCTCATATAAAATATAATTACACAATTAATTAGGAAGATGCAACTTGAATAATATCATTTTATTACTTATTAATATCGATATATATATATATATATATATATATATATATAGACGCACTTCTATTACAATAAATAAAATCATGCATTGTGATATCTCTTATACATGCCCAATATTAATGTCTTCAGCAATCGACTGTTTGTCTACAGCGTCGCAAATACAAACTTTTAGAGCTTCACTACATATACAGTTTCGATTACAATCAGCAACTGTATTGCATGGGGGACCTAAATCACTTGCTTCTGCTCCAAACTCCATACCTGCATCAATCATTTAACTTTAACCTTTTAAAACTGTGGCAGAATTAGGGCTATAATCTAGAAACCATAAATTTAAATGGACTATAATTAATACGATTATTATAATTATGATAACGATGAGATCTTGCAGAAGCTCATAACTAAAATACCAACACAAAAAATCAATGATGACACGCAGAAGCCCATTAATAATAACCAACATAGAAAACACTCAACCCCAAGCAACAAGAAGAGACTCCAGGTGCAAGAATTGGGGTTATCATTGTACTATAATTAAGGGTCCGTTTGTTTTGACATAAAATAATTTCCGTAAGTAAAATATTTTTAATGAAAATCATTTTTGGAAAAAAAGTATTTTCCATCGTAAAATTTCAGATTCAGGTTGTAAAATTTCAACTAGCACGAATATTCAATCATGGGTATTTTCGAAAATGGGTCTGGCCTGAACCCGAACGACCTAAGTTCTCAAAAAAATTTCCCAGATCCGAATCCACGTGAATTTGGATTTATGGGGACATGATCCAAAATTTTATTAATTTTATATAAATATGATTGAAAAAATATCTTAAAAAATCGGATTTCTGGATCCTATCTGGTATACCCAGATCCGGTCTGAATATAGCCAGATTCAGATCTACATGGTTTCGGATTTTTGGGATCCAGGTCCATAATTTATTAGTTTCATACAAATATAATTGAAGAAAGATAAAAAAAAAATAAAAAAATCCGAGACCCAAATCTATAATTTTATTAATTTCATATGAATATAATTAAAAAGATAAATTAAAAATCCGGATTTCTGGATCATGTCCGGGTATACCAGGATCTAGATCCACGCGTGTGTGAAATTCTAGAACCTAGGTCCATAATTTTATTAATTTAAAAAAAATATAATTGAAAAAGATTAAAAAATCCGAATTCTGGATCCAGTATGAGTATACCTGGATCCGAATCCATGTAGGTCCGAAATTTTGGGACTCAGGTCAATAATTTTATTATTTCATACAATATAATTGAAAAAAAATATATAAAAAAATCTGAATTTCTGGATCTGGTCTCGGTATACTCGGATTCGGAATTCGGGATCCAAATTCATAATTTTATACAATTATAATTGAAAAAAAAATTAAAAAAAATATGAATTTTCAAATCCAGTCTGGATAGATCAGATCTTGACTGAATATACCCGCATCCGGATTCAGATTCCCGGATCTGGATACAGATATGGATCTAACAAAATATATCCTACCTATATCCATGAAAATCCAGGTTCAAGTCTGAATTTATTCAAGCTATGAAAAATTTGAATAAGACAAAAAAAATTATAAAATGACTTATAGAATTGTATTTCATAAGTCATTTTTCGGAAAATGACTTTTTTTTTATTGATTAGAAAATAGTTTATGAAAAAATTTTCCACAAATATCCCGAACGTCATCAAATATGAAAATATTTTACCGTCAAACAAATAGATCCTAACGTGTACAATGATGTAAAGAATAATTACTTCATAATTAATATTGTTTTGCACAATATTATTAACTTGCGGAAATATTAAATAATGAAAGAATATGCGGTTACCAGCTGCAAAAACCAAGAGTGCAACAACGAAAGCAAACTTGAAGGAAAAGTTCCCCATATCTCTTTTCTCTATTTTTCGCTTTCATTGTGAACTCTTCTACCTCTATTTATAATCACGTAAAAACAAATCCTACATAAATGATTAAATGATAACATGATATATATCCTTGCCCTTACCAAAAGTTAATTAGATAAAAAATAATAATTCTTTTTTTGGAATATGATCGAATCTAATCATTTAATTACCTAAAATACGAATTATACGGAGATATGGATAGAGGTAGGTACCGTTCGGTTCAATATGATTAAAAAAAAATTATTCGATTTTTTTAAAAAAAAAAAAATAACCATCCGGCTTTATCTTCTTTAAAAATTATAATTATTTTTAATTATCAATTCGATTTGATTCAATTCCATTTTTTCAGTTTTTTTTTTTTTTACATTAACAAAAAAATTTAAAAATTAGTAATATTAATTAAATCAAACATTTATTCAATTTTTTTTACACTATAACTTTTCTAATCATCACAACTACACCAATATAAGATACAAATCATTTAGAAAATTTAAAATGTAGGAAAATACAAAGAATAATAACCAAAATAAAAAATATATATATAAATATTTCATGAAAATAATCATTACTAAACATCAAATAAATTAGTAACGTAACAAATATATATACAAAAAAAAAACTTGATTTTACTTAAATTTTCTTAATAAATCAAATTATTCAGTTAGTTCGGTTTGATATGTTTTTAGTTAAAAATTGATTTAATTCGGTTCGATTTTTTAGTTAAAATTTTGAATAATTACTTTTAAAATTAACAAAAACGATCGGTTGGATTTTTCCATTCTATGTGGTTTTTTGGGCACCCCTAATTATTTGAGTGCTTATTTAGGAAAGGTGTTTATACATTTGATATCTGATAAGTCTCAAATCTCAATAGCAAAATTTATAAGCACAAGATTGTCAATGCCAGATAATTTAACATATTTGTTTTCAATCCAAATCCTGCAACAAAAATAAGTATATATTTCATAAATACAAATACTTTGTACAAACAAATGAATATTATGTAGAACAATTTAATTTATATTGAAATGTAAAACTTAAAACAGTGGCGGAATTAGGGTTTCAGTTTTAAATAATTTTCCAGAAAAAACTATTCAAGAATTACATTTAATCACGTTGGAAAGTGATTCAAGTGTCTTTGTGGAAAAATCTTACTATATAATGGTGGTATAACGTCATTTATGTAACAATCCAATGACAACTCACCACGATTATTAAATAATAAAAAATAATTAAATAAATGGTAATTATATCTCATATAACTTCATATGATTGGTTAATGACACCGCATCATCTATATAATAATGGTATCAAAAAATTACTCATTTTTATGGTACAACAATGTGAGAAAATATTTTTACAAGTAATATGATTTTGCAGAACATTGCTCCAAGCCACCATATCTTTTTTGTATTTGATGATGTGTATGAATGTCTTTATATGGTCTCTATTTTGCTTTCATTGTGAACTCTGATTCTATTTATAATCATGTGGAAAAAAAATTCATACACAGAGATAAGAAGAAATTCTTTCAAAAAGTTAAAAGATATTTGAAAATTTTCTCATCAAAATGTTAGATAAATAGTAGTTCTTATTTTTGGAATATGATCGAAACCAATTATTAATTACCTAAAATATGGATTATATCGAGATATGTGAGCACTTAATTAGGAGAAGGTATATTCGTAAATTACATACAAGTAACTATACCTTAAAGGAATTAAAAATATTTTTGATTTTAAGCCACTTAATTATTAATTTTACCAATTAAGTTTCTTATTCAATTTCTATAATTAATGAATTCAACAATTAATTTTCAAATGTAAGTTTCTAAATAATGCATATATAAAATAAAATTTACAATAAATAAAAAGAGTAAGGGTTAGAGTTAGAGAAATTGACACCGAATTTATAATGGTTCGACCAACAATGTCTACGTCCACTCATCCAAGCCGCATTTGAAGCTTTGCACTATCAAAAGTGATTTCATACTTTACACCGTGAGTTTTCCGTCGCTCACTTACAACTAACAGTTTTGTCTCCTAAGTTCACTCCAAACTTTTATACAAGAATTTTATCACATAAGTTCACTCTTAAACATTTACACCAAATACACCATTTTGAGTATACCCACTCAACAAAGGATTTCCACAATCTCAAGTGTTTAAGATATAAAAAGTTTACAACACAACTTGGGTACTCACAATAGATAAAGAAGATTAAAGGTGTGAGTTTCTAACCCAAGTATTTAAAGCTCTCTAAGATGATATGAAGATGTATGTAGTAAGCTTTAATTATGAAGAGAGTAAATGAATAAGAAGATTTGTCTCTCTTTTTATTTTTGCCTTGAAAAAAATGTTAGAAGATGTAAGAACTATTTCAAAAACGAAACTAGGGTTCAATATATAGTGAATGTGAAAAACTGCCTCAGATTTCGTTTCCTCAATCGATAGAAGATACGTTTGAGGAAGATGATAGATCTAGACTTAGAAGTGAAGCTTGAATATTATAGATTTCTCTTAGTTTTCCTTGCAATAGATTATATATGGGCTATTATAAAAATTTATGTTATATATATTTCATATTTTCTGTAATTTTTTCGGACTTTGTATTCACCAAAAATAGTAGAGGAATTAAAACTCACGTAGTTCTGATACAAATTTATAATTAGTTACCCCATTTGTTTACATGATTAAAATTTAAAAATGTAGAAGTTACATTTTTTAACCGGGTTCCGATTTGGAATCGCCGTTTAGATGATTCCAAATTTAAGCTAACCGTAACTAAATCGGTGGTGACCGGTTCCGTTATGGTTTACCCTAAGACCGGTTAGGTTACGATTTTCAACGATTCAGTTACAATTCCAAACCAAAATTGTGATCGGGTCTACTCAAGAGGCCTGATTTGATTTCTTCTTGTATATTATTTTTATAATATTACTGTTCATGATTTGTAATTATAAAAATTGCTAGACATATGTTTATTTTATAATTTTAATTTTGATATCCCCAACATAAAACAAGTTGAGAAAAATAAATAAATGCGTTCAATGTCAAGGAAATTAGAGCCAACGAACACTCATGAGCTAAGCAAAGGATCCAAATTCCTCTCATAAATCCAAATAAAATAATTAATGAACATCACTTTTATTACTTGATAAGATTATTCATAGAAGAACGCATTTCCATTACAGATAAAATAAGAGTGATGTTTAATTATGCCCAACATTGAAGGCTTCAGCAATCGATCCTTTTTGTGCACCATGACAAATACATAATTTGAGAACTGGATCACATGTACAGTGAACTGGATCACCGCAATCTGGTGTTGTATTGCATGGGAATGATATATCCCTTGCTTCAGCTCCAAACTCTACACCTGCATTAATAATTATCATTTAATTAATTTTAATCGTTTTAAATCTCAGGATTTAGGTTCGGTAAGGGAGTAGAAACCAGAATGTTAAGTTGGCTTGAACATATATAATTAAATATAATTGAGAAAGCCAATAATGATGACATGCATAAACCTATAATTAATTAAAGACGTATACAGAAAATCACATGAAAAATAAACAATAGCCATGAAGCGCAGAAGCTCATGATTTAATGACCAACATAGAAAACAATCAACTCTTAGTAAGAGTTTTCAGATCTGTGCGTCTTAATCGTTCGTAAATGTACAGTAAGAGTGAAATGTGATTAATCAGAAATATTTGAGGATATATAAGAAATTAATCATGAAATATATATATTTAGGGATAAATAAGAAATTAATGAGTTAAGGTAAATTTGATATTGGAAATGGTTGAGAATAAAAAAATTAAAAATATATCTATCAAAATCATCAAAAAAATCTTCGAAAGTTATTAATTTATAATTGAAAAAAATGCTAAATTTATAATACAAGAATAAGCCTACCAGTTACAAAAGCCAAGAGTGCAACTACGAAAGCAAACTTGAAAAAGAAGTTCCTCATATCTAATCTCTTTTGTATTTCGAGATGTGTATATAATAGAATTGCTATGAATGATTTTGATTTTGATTTTGATTTTGCTTTCATTGTGAAACTCTACCTCTATTTATAATCATGTGAAAATGAATCCTACATAAAAGATAAAAGATAAGAAGATTTCCTTAACAAAATTTAAAGATATATGAAGATATCATTACCAAAAGTTCACTTTTTTAAAGATACATGCAAACATATTTCTTACTTTGAAAATGATTGAATCCAATTTATGTAATTACCAAAAATATTGAACAATATGGAGATATGGGAGTGGTTATTTGGATGGAAAGGTGTTTATATTTTTACACATTTAGCTCACTGGTGAGCCATTATTCGTTTTTAGTAATTAGAGCATCTCTGATAAATATTGGGAGTGAGATATGATTTTAATCTATCATAGCATATCTAATAAGTATTGTGAGTGAGATATGATTTTAATCTATCATAACTAGGGATGATAATTTCGCCCATAAACCCGCAAATCCGTAAAAACCCGCCCGCAATGAATAAGATTTTGCAAAATATTTTAGCGGGTTTGGTAATTTAAAATAGAACCCGCTGCGGGTTTGATGCGAGTTTGGTAATTAAGCAAAACCAGCGGATATCCGCAGTGGGTATCCGTTACCCACAAGCTTAATTTTTTCTGTTTTATATTTTTAGGGCAAAAAAATCCCTCATATAAAATGACTCACTAACTTATAATTTTTGAATTGTTTTGGTCATGGTTCAATAATTTTGATGATATGAATTTAACATAATGAAGGATATTCAGCTAGTAATCCATAAATGTAATTGTGATGATATGAATTTGACATTATATTATAAATATTTTAAACTTTTATTTATGTGTCCTAATTTGAAAACTGTCAAATACTATCTTTTTTTGTATGTTATGAAAAAAGTATCAATATTTAATAAAAAAGATTGTATTATTAAGAGCATAAGGAAATTCAATATTTTAAAAACCCGTAAAAAAACCGCTGGTTACCAATGCAGGTTTGGTAATTTAATCCAATACTTGTAATTTGAGAGCAAAAACTTGTAAAGTGAACCAAGTGATAGACAGAGAGAAAGTGAGTCGGGACCCCACCATATTGTAAAATCGAGGGGCGTTTGCTGTAATTTGTGATTCATTTGTTAGGTGTCTGGGTCGGTCATCACCCGATGCCAATAAATTCTTAACCATTCTCTCATGAACCTAGGTTGGAGCCACTCTCCACCAAACCATGTAAATCATTATCTTTATGATTAAATTAAATATTTTAACTTAAAATGCTTAATTCTTACTTGATATATCAATTAAATTTTATTCCCCAAACTACACTTACACAGTCGATTTATTTCCTATAATAATATAAGAGGCCAATTAAAATTAATTTTCCTTTTATACCATCAATTATATGGTAAATTTTATCATCAAAATTAAAAAAATGAATCATAATTCCTATTATCAAACTGTTTATGTAAAATAAACTACGTAAATAATATATTTTTATATTTAATAATTTTTATCATTGATTTTTAAAATAATTCTACTGCATATTTTTGAATCATTGAATCAACTCTATTTATTTTTATTAAAAATATTTAACTTAAAAACTTTTAAACGTGTAAAATAATCAAATGTTAAAAAACAAAAACAAAAACATTATATATATATTCAAGATTCAATAACATTCAGGCATGTTCAGTATTAAAAAACATATCCTAAGTCTCACCAACAAATTGAGAAAAACTGTTTCTTAGATTGGGTTTCGACTTGATGTGTCGAATGAAATTTCACAGAATATTTTCAATTCAAATCCTTTATTCATCAGTTGCAACAAAAATTAGTATTTTTTAAAGTACATACACTTTGTATATAAAACATCCTTTTAATTAATAAATATTATATAGGCTCTATGATACTTTTATCTAATTAATATCTCCATGCCATATTACTATTTTAAGTAAATTTATTTGTATAAAATGTTTATATATCATTTGTTGACGGCTGATTTTGGTCTCAGGGGCAATATGGGAATATTACTCCCGAGACAATCCTCCCTCAATAGTGAATTTGTTTGGTTATGGGGGACCAAAAGCAAACTTAGCAAAAGACAGATAAATACACCAATCGACAAAGAGATTTAACGTGGTTCGGCGGATCTTGGTCCGACCTACGTCCACGGGCACAAAAAGGATGATACTTTTATTACTCAAACACGCTTCTCAGCTCTCTCTTTTGTTTACAAGTCTCACAATAATGATCTTGATCTCCACTTTTTTTACCTCCCCCCTTTATGCACACTCTACCCTTCTATTTATAATAGTGTAGAAATCAGATTCCTTCTCCTATAAGATTTTCCTAGTTGAAACTATTCTCTTTTCCCATAAGGATTCCTAGTCAAAACTATTCCCTTTTCCCATAAGGATTCCTAATCAAAAACTACACTTACTTCATTTATCCTATTAAGATATTAACTCACCAGTTTTCCTCATGAAAATATGATAACTTATCATCTTATCCACAAGGATAGGGTGTTATCTTCTGGAGCACGCCTCGCTACATGGTCGGTCTTCATGAGGTCGGTCACAATAGTTTTTTATACTGAAAGTGATGTTGTCGACCTGATAATTGCCCGGTCATCCAATCTTTAAGTGGTCGGGTTAACGATCTTAAGTGCTCGGCCCCTGACTCAGGTGGTCGGGTCGGTATTAATGATCCGGACCAATAAGGGAATTACCCTTTTACCCCTGTCGTGCTGCTTAAATGACATAGTGCCGGGAAAAACCATCAACATCTGTCCCCTAGTTCTCGGTTCCAACGAGTATACAAGTTGGTGCCGGGAACTATAAAAAGATGGTGTGCTGATCGCCTTGCTGGTGGTCGCTCCAGAAATCACAGAGAAAACGCATTGGCTGCAAATCTGGTCATTCCTGCCACCTTCATGTGCTCAGTCAACGAGGATCCCGATATCTACCCGTGGAGAAAATGTTTTGCCCTTATGCTGATGACGATCGACTCGGTGGGACGTAACCCGATCCCGAGCTGAGAAGAACATTTGGCTCTGGGGGAATATTACCTCCCCAGACCAATAGAGGTCGACTCGGTGGGACGTAACCCGACCCCGAGCTGAAAGAAAGACTTGGCTCTGGGGGGATATTACATCCCCAGTCCAAAGAAGCCGACTCGGTGGGACGTAACCCGATCCCGAGCTGAAAGAAAGACTTGGCTGGGGGAATATTACATCCCCAGTCCAAAGAAGCCGACTCGGTGGGACGTAACCCGACCCCGAGCTGAAAGAAAGACTTGGCTCTGGGGGAATGTTACATCCCCAGTCCAAAAAGAAGCCGACTCGGTGGACGTAACCCGATCCCGAGCTGAAAGAAAGACTTGGCTCTGGGGGAATATTACATCCCCAGTCCAAAGAAGCCGACTCGGTGGGACGTAACCCGACCCCGAGCTGAAAGAAAGACTTGGCTCTGGGGGAATGTTACATCCCCAGTCCAAAGAAGCCGACTCGGTGGGACGTAACCCGACCCCGAGCTGAATAAACCATAAGGCCTCGATGGAATAAAATCCAGATCCGAGCCGATTAACCAAGCGGCCTCGGCGGAACGAAATCCAGCCCCGAGCCGAATAAACAAGTGGCCTCGGCGGAACGAAATCCAGCCCCGAGCCGAATAAACATCGGCCTCTCGGCGGTACAAGAGCAGACCCGAGCCAGAGCCAGAGAAGAAACATCGATCTCGGCGGTACAAGAGCAGACCCGAGTCGGAAAGAAACATCGGTCTCGGCGGTACAAGAGCAGACCCGAGTCGGAAAGAAACATCGGTCTCGGCGGTACAAGAGCAGACCCGAGCCGGAATGGAACATCGGTCTCGGCGGTACAAGAGCAGACCCGAGCCGGAAAGAAACATCGGTCTCGGCGGTACAAGAGCAGACCCGAGCCGGAAATAAACATCGGTCTCGGCGGTACAAAACAGACCCGAGCCGGAAAGAAACATCGGTCTCGGCGGTACAAGAGCAGACCCGAGCCGTAATGGAACATCGGTATCGGCGATACAAGAGCAGACCCGAGCCGGAAAGAAACATCGGTCTCGGCGGTACAAGAGCAGACCCGAGCCGTAAAACAAATATCAAAACCATTGTGTGGGCCATAACAAAGAAGCATAAATAAATGTCAGCCTAAGAAAGAAGAGGTCTTACTCACATTTTTGGGATCCGTTGCCTTCCGCTTTTTCGCCTCTTCTCCGACTGGCTCCTGCTTCAAGCCCCTCATTATTCGTCTCTTCCATCCTCTCCAGTTTGTCCATCATGGATTTTAGAAGGATTTGATTTTCCTCCATATATTTCCTCATATTTTCCTCCATCTTCTCCATCCAATCTGCTGTTGAACTCCCTGACGACCGGTGATTTCCGTCTTCTGCCATCGTCTTACCACGCGAGCTGCTTTTTTTGGAGTTCCCCACAGACGGCGCCAACTGTTGACGGCTGATTTTGGTCTCAGGGGCAATATGGGAATATTACTCCCGAGACAATCCTCCCTCAATAGTGAATTTGTTTGGTTATGGGGGACCAAAAGCAAACTTAGCAAAAGACAGATAAATACAAACCAATCGACAAAGAGATTTAACGTGGTTCGGCGGATCTTGGTCCGACCTACGTCCACGGGCACAAAAAGGATGATACTTTTATTACTCAAACACGCTTCTCAGCTCTCTCTTTTGTTCACAAGTCTCACAATAATGATCTTGATCTCCACTTTTTTTACCTCCCCCCTTTATGCACACTCTACCCTTCTATTTATAATAGTGTAGAAATCAGATTCCTTCTCCTATAAGATTTTCCTAGTTGAAACTATTCTCTTTTCCCATAAGGATTCCTAGTCAAAACTATTCTCTTTTCCCATAAGGATTCCTATTCAAAAACTACACTTACTTCATTTATCCTATTAAGATATTAACTCACCAGTTTTCCTCATGAAAATAGGATAACTTGTCATCTTATCCACAAGGATAGGGTGTTATCTTCTGGAGCACGCCTCGCTACATGGTCGGTCTTCATGAGGTCGGTCACAATAGTTTTTTATACTGAAAGTGATGTTGTCGACCTGATAATTGCCCGGTCATCCAATCTTTAAGTGGTCGGGTTAACGATCTTAAGTGCTCGGCCCCTGACTCAGGTGGTCGGGTCGGTATTAATGATCCGGACCAATAAGGGAATTACCCTTTTACCCCTGTCGTGCTGCTTAAATGACATAGTGCCCGGAAAACACCATCAACATCATTATTCTTTTCTTTTTCACAGGAAAAAGACTATCCAATGATTTTTTTTTATGGATTATTGGAATTTCACTAAAGACCAATGAAAAAGAACTTAATCAAGGATTTTAGAAATAGATTCGATGTTCATAGGGTAGCCTGAGTTTTGAAAGGCCCTATCAGAGTTGTTAAAGTGTGATTTTTTTTTTTTTTTTTTGATAGAAGGAGAGATTTTATTAAGAGGATAAAAAACTTAGCAGATCACCAATAGTAAAATCGAAAACAAGAATGCTAACATTAATAAGGCCAAGAAGTCTAGACAAGCTTCGACTAAATGCCTAATCAAAAATAAAATCTGAGGATATCCAAAGAGAACCACATGATTCAGAGAAGTCATCATAACTTAAGGACATCCAAGTAGATGTAAGAAAAAAAATCTTCATATAAGTTTGTGATAAGGAAGAAGAAGATCTGTTAAATGTCCTCTGAATTCTTTCCAGCCAAAGGCACCAACGAATAGTGATAAGCGGAAAATATATCACATTTTACCGCCACTTTGACCTAATATTTTGTATGGTTTCTCGGGTTTGATGAACGTTTTGATGTGTTTTTGTGTGTTTTGTAGATAAATAAAGAATTATGACTCAATGAAATCAAATCGGAGCTAAAACGACGAAGAACGGACAAAAGGGGCAAAAATGGAAATGCACTGCTCACGTGTCGCGACGCGCATGTATCCTTGCGTCGCGACGCGCCTCTATTATGAGCCTGCCGACATTTACTGTTCGCGCGTCGCGACGTAGATCACCTACGCGTTGCGACCCGCGGCGCTCCACAGACACGTGTCAGGATATTAGAAGAACGCGTTGACAGCTCATCGCATCGCGACGCGCAGACCGATTTTTTGTCTATAAATTGATTTCAATTTCATTTAGAATTTTCATACTTTCCTTAAGGTTCTAATAAGGATCTAAAGACTGTATCTTGTTTGTTTAATTTTTGTAATTTAAATTATGCACTTTTATTTTCAGTAATAATAGTAGTTTAATTTATTTACTTTTCTTTTATTTTTAGTAGTTAAATTTCTGCTGGGGGAGGGTGAAGCTTTTATTATTATAATTTAGATTAATCTCTCTTAATTATAATATATAAATTATCTTAAAACCTGAGTTAATTGGATACCGCCTTTATGGTCGGTTGGAATTAATTATAACTTGACTTAATTTGATATCGCCTATATGATCAGTTGGTAATTATCACGTAAATTTATATATTATAATAATGGAGATTTCTAAATTAGAAATAGTATAGATCAATCTCACTTATATTATAATATGGAAATTGTAATTTAATAATATGGATTAAAAAGATGATACCGCCTTAATGGCTGGTTTTATTTATGTAACATAATGTGACACCACTTATAAGGTCCGTCTTTAGGTGACAGATGATTACCCGCCTATATGGCTGGTTTATGGATAAATAATAACACCGCATTTATGGCTGGTTCAACTTAATTGGGTAACACTGATAATTTATATATTATAATAAAGTGAGATTTCTAAAAGTGGATCCCCTAACCCCCCAGCATTTTATATTTATTCTAGGGAAGTGATGAAACACAATATTCACATATTTAATAATTGATTCAATTATATTATGGGTAATACTTCAGGTTTGTTTATTGAATCTTAAACTTAATGTTTCTTGTTTCCTGATCACCAATAAGATTGATGTGACAAACTTTAAATGAAATTGGAAAAAAGATTTTAGGTTTCATCCTTAGATTGAATAGCTCACGATCTCCCTTAATTATAGATAACCCTTAAAAGATTTCCTTCCAGGATAGACATATACATGTCGGGCGGGGGTAGCCATAATTGGAATTTGAACTTAATGAATTCGGGTAACTTGCTTAACTAGACATATGATTAATTGGGTTATTTGGGTGTTTGCATCTGACTATCGAAATAGGCTTTTGCATATTTTCGTGTTCCAGATTAGCAAACTGATTTATTACTCAAATATAAGAGAATCAATTCATCATTAGAATAATATTGTGTGGAATCACAATCCTAGATATATGTGTCTTTCATTTATTTTCCTTATTATTTTTTTATGTTTTTATTTATTTATTTAGCAAGTCCACATTCAACCAACCAATCAAACAATCATTCTCTTCTTCATTTAATTAGATACCTGTAAATAATTAGTATCAATAATTAATAACAATAGTAGAAATTAAGTTCTCTTGGGATCGATATTATTATACTACTTAAGCGATACATGCGTTTGCGTGTAAGTGTGTGATTTCACCGATCAAATAGCCATGAAAAGACAATCTAGAAAGTCAGATAGTTTTCTATTGGTGCATAAGACACGTCAAGATGCAATGAAGTCTATAGGATCCCCAGACCCAAGCCACCCCCAATCAATTAAAGATCCAACACCACATTGTCCAAGAAAAGAACCATGATCAGGGTTTTTCCTGATCTTTCAATTGATTTTATATATTGTCAAAGGCATCAACGAGTAGCCATGAAAAGGCAATCTATAAAGTCAGATAGTTTTCTATTGGTGCATAAGACACGTCAAGATGCAATGAAGTCTATAGGATCCCCTGAAATGACCCAAGCCACTCCCAACCAATTAAAGAACCAGGACCACACGATCAAAGAAAATAACCATGCATGATCAGTGTTTGTCCTGATCTTTCAATTTATTTTATATCATGTCTTGAGTTCATGCATCTCAATAATAAGTTATGTGATTTCTTGGAATCTCTTTTCTTGGTTGTGGTTTGGTCCATCTGGTTAGAAAGAAATCAGCGACTTTTCGAAGATTTATTCTGTGAAGTTTATCCTACCCTCAATCTAATATTCATATGAGTATCCTCAAAATACGATGACCTCAACTTCTCCGAAATTGAAATATCTCATTCTCCCTCTGTTATTAAAGTTTGGGCGAACTTTCAAGATATTAGTGCTAAGAGCACTCAGCTTAAGCATGGTATCCAAATCTCTTCCTAAAATTCAAATTTTTCACAATTTCACCGCATAATATTTTTGATAAAAGAAGAACGCATCTGATATATATATATATTATATTTATTAATGAAATCAGTTTTATTACTTCTCAAGATTAATTATTCATCACATAAGTATAACCTATACATATATGTGAAATAAAAATCATGGTGATGTCTTATGGCCAAGATTGAAGGCTTCAGCCATCGACCCTTTTGCTGCAGCATGACAGATACACAATTTGAGAGCTGGATCACATTTACAGTGAACTGGATCTCCGCAATCTTCTGTTGTATTGCATGGGAATGATATATCCCTTGCTTCAGCTCCGAACTGTATACCTGCATTAATTATCATTTAATTAATTAACTTTAAACGTTTTAAAGCCCAGGATTTTGGTCATAATGTAGAAATCAAACACTCTATAATATAATTAGTAAAGTTAGAGAGTCAAGAGAATATGCAGTCAGCACCTGCAAAAGCCAAGAGTGCAACTACCAAAGCAAACTTGAAGAAGAAGCTTCCCATTTCTCTTTGTATTTTGGTGACTATGTGTGTGAATGAATGAATGGCTTTGTATGATTTCTATTTTGCTTTCATTTGTGAATTCTAACAACCTCTATTTATAATTATCATGTGAAAACAAATCCTACACAAAGATAAGGATAAATATCCTTACAAAGAGTTAAAATATCTATGAAGATTTCCTTACCAAAAGTTAAAAACTTTTATATAGCTTCAAAATTAATACTTATTGAATCCAATTTATTTGGTTACCCAAAATATGAATTATTTGGAGATACGACAGTTCTTAATTAGAAAATTGTTTTACATTTGACTCTCAAAAGTAATATCATATTTGTTTTCACTTTTTAGTGTTTAATTTGAATATGACTTAATTTAATGATTTAAAAAATCTACATGTTTTTTTCCACTTGAAACTAAATTTTAGATATTAAATATTTTAAAACTAGCCTTATATAATTATTATATTTCTTATCATATATAAGTCCAATTAAAATTTTCTTTTATACAACCAATTATTTATGCTAAAATTTATATTCAATATTAGAAATGATTGGGCCATTTGCAATCTAAATTCTACTTTTAACACTCTTATTTTTATAAAATCTTATATTATTAAAATAACCTTAATGTCATTTACTTTTTAGGACAATATCAATTTTATTTAATTAAACATTATAATCATATAAACTTTAATATAATTTTAGGATAAAAAATATTACTCTTTGTTGAAGACAGCAACAACAAGTTGCTCACTACAAAACACACACGCCGAAAGCAAGAAGTGATGTGTGTGGTGTTGCCAGCTGCAACACGTTTCGGTCCTGCAACACGTTTCCACCAAAACGTGTTGCAATAGTGCACGCGTTTTGATGGCTATTTAAGGAGCCCAAAACCATTGATAGAAACCATCCCATAAATCCCTAAATGTGTGAAAGTGTAGTGAGAGTGATTGGTGAGAGTTTTTTGTAAAGCTTGTATTGGAAGCTTTGTAATTCTTTTGTGAGTATATAAAAGAAGAGTTTTCTCTCAAATTATCCTCTATTATTGTGTGTTTATTCACAACAAGTGGTATCAGAGCTACGGTTCCACGGAGGGATCCCGAAATTCGGAAACGAAGCTTCGGTTCGGAAAGTCGATTCCGACGAAAGTTGTCAAAAATCGATTTTGAGCACACCATCGGACTTTTCACGGAGAGACGAGCACGGTGGTATTTTCCGGCGATCGATCAGAGGTCCAGAGACGCCGCACGCGCTCCACGCGCCAAACAGAGAGATCGCGACGCGCTCCACGCGCAGACACGCGCTCCACGCGCTGCTCAAGGAAGAAGACGACCACGTCAGCCGACACGTGGCGACACGTCAGCGTCCAGTCAGCCGCCACGTCAGCGCACAGTCAGCAGCCCAGTCAGCGCCACGCCAGCATCCAGTCAGCAGCCACGTCAGCTCAGTTGCCACGTCAGCGGTGCCTGGTAAATTTCAGATAGGTCCCTGAACTTTCTGAAAATTACAGTTTAGCCCCTATACTTTCAGATATTTTCAATTTAGTCCCTGAACTTTTTGGAAATTGCAACTTAGTCCCTGAAACTTTCGGTAATTGCACTTTGGCCCCAGAACTTTCGGAAATTGCACTTTGACCCCTGTAATTTCTGGAATTTGCAAATTGGTCCCTGTGTCGGATTTTGACAAACGAAGTGTCATTTCCACCATTTTCGACCATTCCGGACGCAACGGTGAGGTCCGTTTTTTGAAATTCTGCTTAGAATTTTTATGATGGAGGGGAGTAACGGAAAAATGATTTTGTTAACCAGTACAAACTATTTCACATGGAGAGGAAGGATGAAAGACCTTCTGTATGTGAAGGACTATGATGGATCGGTATTTCTGGAGGAGAAACCAGAAGGAATGACCGATGGAAAGTGGGCTAATCTTCACCAGAAAACATGCAGTACTATTCGTCAGTGGATCGACGACAGTATCGTGAACCATGTCAGTGAAGAGATAAATGCACGTGTCTTATGGAGAAAGCTGGAGGAGCTTTTTCGAGCAAAGACTGGCAACAACAAGCTGTACTACATCAAGAAGATGATGGGTTTGAAATACCAGGAGGGTACAGCTGTGGCGGACCATATCAACGATTTCCTCGGAACAATGAAAGAATTGTCTGGATTGGGCATAGACTTCGGAGATGAGGTAAATGGTTTAATACTCCTTAATACGTTACCAGAATCTTGGGAAACGTTCAGATCTACGGTGATCAATTCAGCCGCAGATGGGAAAGTCACTATGGAGATGGCAAAGACCAGGATCTTCGAGGAAGAAAAGAGGACGAGAATGCAGGAGTCAGCATCAGCCTCAACCTCAGAAGCTCTAGTGACAGAAAAGAACAACAGAAAGGGGAGGAGTAAAAGCCGAGGCCCAGGGAGATCAGACAAGAACCGGGGGAAATCAAGAACCAGAGATATTGAGTGCTATCACTGCAAAAAGAAAGGCCATATGAAGCGGGATTGCTACAAACTGAAGAATGAGCAGTCCAGGAGAGATGGTGACTCTAATCAAGAAAGAGTTGCTACTACCACCGAGAAAACCTCCAAAGACTTCTGCATAATGTATGAAGAAGCTGTTGTGAATCTTGCCAGCCACGAGACCAGTTGGGTGATAGATAGTGGCGCATCCATACACGCCACATCTCGCAGAGACTTCTTTTCATCTTACACACCAGGGGACTACGGTGCTGTAAGGATGGGGAATGACGGACAGTCCAAAGCCGTCGGTATTGGAGACATCTGCCTTGAAACAGAGAACGGGACAAGGCTAGTGTTGAAGGGAGTCAATCACATCCCAGACATCCGGTTAAACCTAATCTCAACAGGCAAGCTGGATGATGAAGGTTTCTGCAGCACCTTTAGTGACGGATGCTGGAAGCTTACTAAAGGATCAATGGTCGTGGCACGAGGTAAGAAAGACTCAACCCTGTATTTAATGCATGCTAAGCTTTCAAATAGTAGCATAAATACAGTTAACAGCAATGAGGCAGCCGAGCTATGGCACAAAAAGCTCGGTCACATGAGCCAAACAGAGATGGAGATACTACGCAGGCGGAATGTTCTTCCGGAATTGAAGAACTCACACTTACGGAAGTGTGAACACTGCATGGCTGGAAAGCAGAACAGAGTATCCTTCCAGAGCTCCCCGCCTCAGAGGAAACCGGAGGTACTTGACCTCATACATTCAGATGTATGTGGTCCGATGCAGACACGAACACTTGGTGGGTCACTGTATTTTGTGACATTTATTGATGATCATTCAAGGAAGATCTGGGCATACACCTTGAAGAGAAAAGACCAAGTGTTGGAGTGTTCAAGGAGTTTCACGCCTGGTGAGGAGAGAGAAACCCGTAAGAAACTCAAGTGCATCAGAACAGATAACGGTGGAGAATACAGAGGTCCGTTTGATCAGTACTGCAAGACGCAAGGAATCCGACATCAAACGACACCTCCAAAGACACCTCAGCTGAATGGCCTAGCTGAGAGGATGAACAGAACCTTGTGCGAGAGGATCAGAAGCTTGTTTCACAAGCCAAGCTGCCGAAGACATTTTGGGGGGAGGCACTCATCACAGCAGTTCATGTTTTGAACATGTCCCCAGCGGTCGCACTGAAAGGTAATGTTCCTAACCAAGCTTGGACAGGTAAAGAAGTGTCTTATGAACACTTGCATGTCTTTGGGTGCAAAGCATTTGTACACATCCCAAAGGACAAGAGATCCAAGCTTGATGCGAAGACGCGACAATGTGTCTTTATTGGCTATGGTCATGATGATTTCGGCTACAAACTCTATGATCCTGTGGAGAAGAAGATTGTCAGAAGCCGAGATGTTGTCTTTGTTGAAGACCAGACCATAGAAGATATCAGAAAAGAGATGAAGACAATGCCCCAGCAATACAGAAATGTGAATCCAGAACCTCATACACCGGTGCCAGTACGAGTTGAAGATGAGGTTCCAGACATGAGGGTACAGGTGATGAAGCTCCCAGAGATGATGATCATGATCAACCACCAGTACCAGAAGTTCCACCAACAGTTCCACAGAGAAGGTCTGACAGAGACAGGCGACCTTCAACCAAATACTCTGCATATGAGTATGTGCTGCTTACTGACGGGGGAGAACCCGAGAGCTATCAGGAGGCTGTGGAAACAGAAGACAGAGAAAAGTGGGAGGAAGCCATGCAAGATGAGATGAAATCTTTGCATGACAATCACACTTTTGAGTTGGTGAAATTGCCAAGAGGCAAAAGGGCTTTGAAGAATAAATGGGTGTACAGAGTGAAGCAACAAGAGCATACTTCACAACCCCGGTACAAAGCCAGACTAGTCGTCAAGGGATTCAATCAGAGGAAAGGCATTGACTTCGATGAAATCTTCTCTCCAGTTGTGAAGATGTCATCCATCAGAGTGGTACTCAGCTTAGCAGCAAGCCTCGACCTGGAAGTTGAGCAGATGGATGTCAAGACCGCATTTCTTCACGGAGATCTGGAAGAAGAGATCTACATGGAGCAACCAGAAGGCTTCAGAGTCAGCGGGAAAGAGGACTATGTGTGCAGACTCAGGAAAAGCCTCTACGGTTTGAAACAGGCACCGAGACAGTGGTACGTGAAGTTTGAGTCAGTTATGGGGGAGCAGGGCTACAAGAAGACCACTTCAGACCATTGTGTTTTCGTTCAGAAATTTTCTGACGATGACTTTATCATCTTACTGCTGTATGTAGATGATATGTTGATAGTTGGCAGGAATCAATCGAGGATTGATAATTTGAAGCAGAAACTGAGTAAGTCTTTTGAGATGAAAGACTTGGGGCCAGCTAAGCAGATTCTTGGCATCAGGATCAGACGTGATCGGAAAGCCAGGAATTGTACTTGTCACAGGAGGAGTACATCGAGAAGGTACTTCAGAGATTCCAGATGGACAAGGCTAAAGCGGTTAGCACTCCTCTTGCTACCCACTTTAGATTGAGTACACAACAGAGTCCCTCTACTGAGTCAGATAAGGAGGAAATGAAACAGGTTCCATACACCTCAGCAGTGGGAAGTCTTATGTATGCCATGGTGTGCACGAGGCCAGACTTAGCACACGCAGTTGGATTGGTCAGCCGGTTTATGTCAAACCCAGGACGGGAACACTGGAATGCGATCAAATAGATTATGCGGTATCTTCGAGGCACATCCAAGATGAGATTATGTTTTGGAAGCAGCGAAAAACCAGTGTTGATGGGCTACACCGATTCAGATATGGCAGGAGATGTGGATACCCGAAAGTCTACTTCAGGGTATCTGATTACTCTCTCAGGAGGAGCTGTGGCATGGCAGTCTAGGTTGCAGAGGTGTGTTGCACTTTCTACAACAGAGGCAGAATTCATTGCAGTGACAGAGGCTTGCAAGGAATTGCTGTGGATGAAGACATTCGTCCATGAATTGGGTTTCAAGCAGGAGAAGTACATTTTGTACTGCGATAGCCAGAGTGCTATCTATCTCGGTAAAAATTCCACCTTTCATTCGAGGTCAAAACATATCGATGTGAGGTATCACTGGATACGGGACGTCCTGAGCTCAAGGCTATTAGAACTCAGGAAAATTCACACCGACGACAACGGTGCCGATATGTTCACGAAGGTTTTACCGAAGGAGAAGCTTGAAATCTGTCGTGCCATAGCCGGGATGACAAAATCTCCACATAGTCAGAGTGGGGAGATACAGAGAACTACGATTGGCTTGATCCCAACTCAGGGTACGTAGGCAGTCATACAGATGCAGCCAGGGGAGGATCCTTTGGAGGATCCGGTTTGGATGATGATGGTCGGCTCAGATTTCGGGAAATCTTCACCGAGGGGGAGATTTGTTGAAGACAGCAACAACAAGTTGCTCACTACAAAACACACACGCCGAAAGCAAGAAGTGATGTGTGTGGTGTTGCCAGCTGCAACACGTTTCCACCAAAACGTGTTGCAATAGTGCACGCGTTTTGGTGGCTATTTAAGGAGCCCAAAACCATTGATAGAAACCATCCCATAAATCCCTAAATGTGTGAAAGTGTAGTGAGAGTGATTGGTGAGAGTTTTTTGTAAAGCTTGTATTGGAAGCTTTGTAATTCTTTTGTGAGTATATAAAAGAAGAGTTTTCTCTCAAATTATCCTCTATTATTGTGTGTTTATTCACAACACAATTCAACAAGACCTATGAAAATTCTTATACCTCACTACCCATGATGGGT
Source organism: Zanthoxylum bungeanum (assembly GCA_019454045.1). Lineage (NCBI taxonomy): Eukaryota > Viridiplantae > Streptophyta > Magnoliopsida > Sapindales > Rutaceae > Zanthoxylum > Zanthoxylum bungeanum. The sequence continues at coordinate 171,529 of SKCR01007834.1, read as the reverse complement.
TTGACCTAACCCACCTCCAGATTCCGATACTCCGCCGCCGGAACCCAAATGTGTGACACCAGATTTCGTAGTTGCATCTGTATTTCTTGAATTGCAGTTGCAGTTTCAGCGACCTTTTGAGCTTGTTCCTCAAGTTGCTGTTGCATGCTAGCAATTTGCAGCGCTGATTCACCAGTTCCGTTACTTTTTCCCATGGGTTCACTCTCAATGAAAGCACCAATTTGTTAGGTTTAGCTTCGAGATTAAACCTAAAAACTCTCCAAGAATCCACAAGATTCACAAATGAACTTTTCTATCATTCACAAGGCAAGAATTACATTTTATATGCAGTTTATTATCACGTGTTTCCTAACAACTTATCACGTGATTAGGTACATATACACATTACACACACACGTAGTCGTTAAATCTGTTGGGCCTAACAATGCTCCTCTGTGATCTTCCTCTACTGCCTTGATGTGGTCCCCTGCTGTTCTGCTGAGGTTGTACTGGTGTAACAAATCATGTAATTTCCGGAACATAAACTCGGATTTAATGGATAAGATATCATGTTAAATCATATTTTATGTTTTTTTTAGGATGGTTAATGTATTATCATTTTTACTGATTTTTATTTTGTTTTTTCGATTGCTTCTAATAATTTAGATAATATTTTTTCTTATATATTTTATGGTGTAGCCACGTGGCTTCAAATTATGTTATTTATTTTTAATATTTATATTTCATCACTGGTGCAAAGCGTGAGTAGTTAGAATAATTCTATGATGGACATTCTATTGCATTAATAAAAATACACAATAATGTAATTGGCCGACAAAAGGCAGACACAATTTATTTATGATGATTGATTTTATCAAACTTAATAATTAATTAATTGGAGTTCAGATAATTATCTCTTGATAGAAATATTATTCTACAACTACAAGCAAAATATATATATATAATTAATAAAATCACAGTCCAATATGCATGCAACTATTTTTTAACACACCAATTTCAGCAACACATGGTCAAATATGGTGTTTTAATATATTTTTTAAATTTATTCAAATTAATATCATTATTAACAATGTCTCAAAATATGCTCTATAAATGGATTTTAGCAAATAAATATTAGCTGAATTTAGTTGACTGTTGGGTGAAATTATTGGCACAACACGATGTTCAAATCCACTGATTTTGATTTTCAAAATTTGCTAATTTTAAAAAACCAAACATTTTTGAAATGTAATTAAAATCTATATTATAAATCACAATGGTGTGAGTGTAAATAGAATGTAATAGATGGTTAGGATTAAGAGAGATAATGTATCTAAAGGCTATCTTTATGTGGTTTAATTGGAGGCTCAGATCATTTCATTATAATTTAATAGCTGATAAAGAATTATTTCATTATAAAATCTCTATAAAAATGAAAAATGAAAACTATCAAATAAATTAAAGAATAAAATCATTTATTAATGGAAAATGAAAACTACCAAATAAATTAAAGCACAAAATCATTTAATTAAAAAATAAAATCATTTCATAAACAAATTAAATAACAGAATCTCAATCTCTCTGTAAATTATGTAATATCGTGTCATAGACATAGGCACACACTAGTCTATATTATAAAGCACAATGGTGTGGATGAAAGAGAAGATAACCAATGATTATGATTAAAAGAGATAATGTATTCAAATGCTATCTTTATGTGGCTTAATTGACAGCTCATATCATTTCATTATAATCTAATAGTTGATAAAGAATCATTTCATTATAGAATATCTATAAAATTGATAATTATAGTTTAACAAACAAATCAAATAACAAAATCATTTTCATTATAAAATCTATATGAATATATCAATGGTAGATTACCACATAAATTAAATGACAGAATTTTAAAATCTCTTAAAAAATAATAATGATAGATCATGCGATAAATTCTTTAATATAATGAAAGAGACCATATGTAGTTTTTTTATAAAATGGAAAAAATCAGATAACTAACATGATTTAAATGGAAAGTATTTGAGTATACAAATTGCTAGCAATGATGTTTGAAAGTTGAAACCACAAAAACTAAAATCACTTTTAGTTAAAAAGCACTTTCAAAGTGCTTTTGTGTGTACACGTACAAAAACAACAGCAACAACAAAAGACTTGCGTCTTTGTTTTCTTCTCCATAGTTAAAAAGAGAGAAGCACAAGGCAACAAAAGCTCTTTTTCAGTATGGATCATTGCAGAAAAAAATCTATCACAAGATTTTCTCTCTAGAATTCTCAGCTCAATATTTTATCATAGGAACTGTGTCAGATTCCGGCATCTGACGTCAGCTTTCCGGCTACTGTGTGACCCGCTGCTGATCTTGCTTTAATTGTTTCTTCATCGGAGGTCTTGCATGCATATATATGCCTTTTTTTAATTTGTTTGTTTGAGTTTTGGGTAAAAGGTTTCTTGTTTGGTTTCTGAGAAAGTTGACAAGAAAAATAAGGGAAATGAAAAGAATGTTTGATGTGCTTTGTTTAGTTTGTTACGTCGTGAGTGGAAAAAACTCAATTGAGTTTTTTTTTCTCTCTCTCTCTTTTGGGTGAAAAGTTTATTTTCTCTTTGTTTTGTTATGGTTTCCAAGAAAGTTTTGGGAGAAAAACAACTAGAAAACGAAAATTTCTAAAAACCTAAACTTGTTTAAAAAATTATTTAAATTTGACGTTATTTTTTTTTTTTAATGTTTCAAATGTTAAATACCAAAGATTTTTTTCTGCTGAAATATAGAACATTGCTTTGATTCTTAATTTTTTTTTTTGAAAACGTGGGAAACCGCGGCCAAACCACCTGCGTTCAAGTGAAGCAGTTAAAACCTCAAACTCTTATAAGAAATACCAAACCCAAGACTGACAATCAATTAGGCATTTGTTACCAAATTACATCCTTGAGAGGCTTTGATTCTTGATATGCTAATACTTATCTGGAGCTTCTGATTTGTACTCCTTTGTTTTCTCGGGAAACAAACAAAAGGGTCACCTTCAGTTTGGTTGCTGATTACAAGGAGAGAAATTAGATGAGAATAAACTTATAAAATTCATGCTACTTTTTTTTTTTTTCTGAGGAACCAAACAGTTCATAGGCTGCTAAGTTTAATATGTTTTTTGATTGAGGTATTGGAATTCCATGACAGATAAATATTCTCTGTTTCAGATTCATGGCCTTTTGATTTTTAGTTTTATTTTATTTTACTAAATTCTGTTTCACATTCACAGTTTCTTGTTTTTACTCTTTATTAAATTGAAATATTCTTGACTTTCTGAGTAGGATCATGTCTTTTACTACTGTCACAGCATCACTCAATTTGATATGCTTTAAATATGTGCTGGGAAAGAATTTGTGAGAGAATAAGAAGAATATTGAAATCCTCCTTTCTTACGAATCTCGATGCATTTCCTTTCAAGTTAAGTTTTAGATTGTGTGTGATTGTTTGTAATTTTCAATGTGCAGATTTTGAGTCTAGACATAAAAGGGAAAGGAGCTCACATTGATATATAGTGGTCTGTTTGTGTTGTGGGGGACTGAGTTTTGAGGAAATGGGGCATTTCTCCTCCATGTTTAATGGATTGGCGAGGTCGTTTTCTCTCAGGAAAGGGAAGAATTCTGAGAGTTATTGCAACGGGAAAGGAGCTGCAGATGCAATGGCTAAAGAAGCCGAAAGGAATGATATGATTTTAAAGTCTTCTGGTTTTGTAAATGTTGATGGTTCCAATAACTTCGCCGCAGTTTGCTCCAAGAGAGGCAACAAAGGAGTAAATCAAGATTGTGCCGTTGTCTGGGAGGTATGCAAAAAAGATCACTCTTGTGCTTTTTTTGTGTTCTCTTGACAATTATGTAATCATAAGCTTCATGTGATTGCCAAGTTGTGGGCAAAATGCTGGTTCTTGGTTAAAATTTAATTGACAAATATGCTTTTATTTTCTCCGTTTTGGAGCAGGAATTTGGGTGCCAAGCTGACATGATGTTCTGTGGGATATTTGATGGGCATGGTCCATGGGGTCACTTTGTGGTCAAAAAGGTCCGAGAATCAATGCCTTCATCGTTACTTTGCAATTGGCAAGAGGCTCTTGCTGAAGCTTATCTTCTCCAGGATATTGACTTGGATTCAGATAAAAAGCATCATAGATTCAACATATGGAAGCATTCTTATATTAAGACTTGTGCTGCTGTTGATCAAGAGTTCGAGCAGGATCGAAAGATTGATACGTTTTACAGCGGAACCACTGCTTTGACAATTGTCAGACAGGTAATGGAAAATATTTAACCTGTCACTTACTTGTATCTTATGCCACGTTCATTAGAATTGACAAGCTGTTTCTGTTTCACCAGGGTGAGTTCATCATTGTTGCTAATGTTGGTGACTCACGGGCAGTATTAGCCACCACTTCTGATGATGGAAGCTTGGTTCCAGTTCAGCTGACAGTCGATTTCAAGCCCAACTTGCCTCGTTAGTATCTCTCCCACTCTCGCTCTCAAAAGGTAATCATCGTCACGAGTTGTTTACATATTTTTTGATTGCGTTTACAGAGGAAGCTGAGAGGATAATTCAATGCAAGGGACGCGTTTTCTGTTTAGAAGACGAGCCAGGAGTGCACAGAATCTGGCTTCCGGATGAGGAATGTCCGGGGCTGGCAATGTCTAGAGCCTTGGGTGATTATTGTGTAAAGGATTATGGACTCATTTCTGTGCCTGAAGTGACACAAAGGCATATAACCAGGAGGGACCAATTTGTTGTGCTTGCAACTGATGGGGTATGCAATTTTGCATAATGCATTACCTGTATTTTCATCATTCCATGTTATTTTTCTTTACAAAACATTGCAAAAAGTAAGATGAAACATATAATCGGGTTTTTATTCTTCAGGTATGGGATGTAATCTCTAATCAAGAAGCAGTTCAAATTGTATCTTCAACACCAGACAGAGCAAAATCGGCTAAGCGTCTGGTTGAGTGTGCTGTACATGCATGGAAACGCAAGAGGAAGGGAATTGCAATGGATGATATTTCATCCATTTGTCTCTTCTTTCACTCACAACATCTATCCCAGCAAGTTCATGCTGTTGCAACTCCAAAATAGTAATGAAAATGAGCAAGTAACTCGCTCCTTGATCATCATTTCTCATATATATTGTACCTTTCTCAATGTAGTTGTTTAGAAATTGTTCACTGCAAGTGCATATTCAATTGCTTTTTCTTCATTAATCCCTTGATCAGCCACTAATAGCATGAACTTAGTCCAACTAGTTGGCCGTTTAGGATTCAAGTGCAGTGCTTTTTACAAGGGATTGATAATGAAGGTCTTTTGGATTCTCATGATGATTCTTTAAGCTAGATTAAGACTGTTTAAAACGGGATGCAACAAAAAGAATAAACATGAAATCAAAGGCTTACCTGGATGATAATTCAGTCTCTATCAGAAGGGAGTTCGTTCGAGCTAGTTCAATTCTTTTTATCAAACCTTGACTGCCCATTTAATCCTTTTTTGTATCACTCATTTTCTTATTTCTAGATTGAAGAATCAAGACTGAGAGCAAAGTTGTAATGCTCAATGATTTTCTGTAGCAGGTTTCCCATTATAGAATGCATTTCAAGATATTTTTGATTAGCTAACAGGAACCGATATACATTGATAGAATGTTTGCAGTTCTGTACGGACCAACTGCTGCAGTTTTCCAAAAACATGAGCAAACAAGGCAACTCAATTTTGTGATACAGCTATTTATAGATTGTCTTACACCTAACTCAACTCAGCTCAACAGAGCTTTAATTGAATGAAAATCGTCTATATACCCATCGATTGAACATCCAAACTTGAGCTGAATCTTCGATCAGAGCTCCCAGTTTTGACAAAGACAGTGAACCTGGTTTTCATACTTTTACAATAACCATTTCCATCTCTTCCTCAATCCCAATATCTTCCTTTCTGCGGATGTGCATTGGTTTGTTTGCTAAAGATGTTATCTTTATTTCACTAATATCATTCATCTGCAGTCATGATATAATCTGCCCGTTGATGTCATCTTTATTTTTTGAATTGATGAGTCGGCATTCATAATAAATTTTGTTCTGTTTTGCCTTTCATGAAATGGACTTCTTCCTCTCAATAGGGGTGTGATTTGGTTACTTAAGGTTTATGGTTTGAATGTTCAAGTCATGGGTTTGAATGCAGGGGTGCACTTCTTATAAGAGTTCAGAACAGCCGGAAATTTTACCCATTCTGTTTAAACCCGAATCGGGTATTTCAACAACGGGATTTCCAACATTTTCAAAAAAAATAATTGGGTTTATTCTTTTCCTAGCTTTTTGTTTCAACTGCACTAACCGATACGTCAAATAAATTACGCATGACTTATGTTCGAGGAGATGTTGGGCTAGTTAGAGTTCGGTTTCTTTGGACTGTAATTTTGATTTGGAATTCAAACTATTTGGATGATTAAATTATATGTGATAATATTACCTTAAAGTTGGAAATCGAATGATTCTGTTGCGCTTCTTTGTCGAAAATTATATCATGTGTCGGGTGTATATGTCATCTCTCTCACAGCAGGCGGGCCCCACAACTGTGTGGGGCCCGCCTGCTGTGAGAGAGATGACATATACACCCGGCACATATAACACCTCAGTTTCTGTGTGATTGTATTGAGTATATATGTACGGGTGAGCTTTAGTGACTGCATTTGTGTGTCGTTGACTTGTCGCGGTTTGTTTTTTCGGGGGGAAATCCATAGGATGTGACCCTCGTCGTACTCTTCTTTTGCTTGATTGAATTTTTTTTTTTAAAGGGAAGTATCATTTGTCTTTAACCTCCATTATAGATAAGGTACTTAATTTCTGCTGGAAAGGAATCCAATCATACAATAGTTTCAATAATTTTTATCGCTAACTTAGCTAAGGAATGAGCATCAACATTACAATTTTTGGAAATATGAGAACATCTAAATCCTCGAAAATATCCGCATATTTAACCAATTTCAGAAATTACCCAAAACACTTTTATAATGTTGCTACATCTGTTGTTAATCAGATCCACAACTCCCTGAGCATCCGATTCCACAACAATCGAATTCAGTCCTACATGTTCCGCTAGGTTCATGCCCCATCTTACTGCCACGGCTTCAGCATAAAGCACATTTCCACAAAATTTCGACACTTGCTGCCGCTACAATTATACCATTCCAGTCTCTAATAATAGCTCATAACCCAGACAACTCATTCTTTAAATTGGTAGCTGCATCAACATTTATCTTATACCACCCAAAGTCCCAAACATATGGGGTTCCAAGACTTCTTGGTAGCCCCATATGATCTTGTGTTGTAGCCTGTGTCCAAACGTATTACCCTTCTATATGAGTATATCAAAGCTTCTGCCCTTGCAACTACCTCTAAGATCCTTCCAATTTTCCTTCAAAAATTCTTTTATTTTTGGCTTGCCAGATTGCCAAAAATATTGCAGCCATCATTTCAAAATCTGTTCTGCTATGATTTATGGCCAGTCGATCAATACAGTCCATATTACAACTTATTTGTTTACTGTGTTCTTACAACGGACTTTGAACAGACAGTAAACTGAACACAAAAGTACAATTAACAAAAGTGATACAGTAATCAACAATACAAATAAAATAGAAGACAATTTGCAGGCAGTGAGTTGAGAATAAGGCACGGATCAGCAACATGAAGAATTCCGAGGCTTGTTGATGTGGCAACAATCTCCTTAAAACAAATTCGTCCCCTACCGAACGGTGCAGTAGAGCGCGAGACGTCTGTTTCCCAGGATGCAACGGAAAAATAGACGAATTGGGCACCACCAAGTCCGACTTCAACGAACAACTGAAGTGCTTGAACTCTCTCTGAAAAGATTTTCGTAATAACAATTTTCTCTTGTGTGTAATGTATATATTCTAAAAAACGAAAACACTACTATATTAAAAGAAAATAACATGCCAATTAAGTTTCATCAATGAGAGACTTTACACTTGTTGTAACCATCAAGTTGATTAATGTCATTAATCTCAAATTGTAACCACAAAGTTGATTAATTGTCATTGATTCAACTGTTATGGAACATAAAAAGGCTTGGAAAAAATAAAGAGACATCCAAAAATTGGCTGGGCCAGGCCCGCTCAATTTGGTCCGGCATTCGTGTACGCAGGACACGCGGGTGCACACGAGCCAAGCTTGATAAAACAGCTTCTCCCCACATATTCTGAGGTAATTAGCTGATAAAACAGCTTCTCCCCACATATTCTGAGGTAAACCAGAGCTGATTAACATAGCGTTCATCATCTCTTTCAAGGTACGATTCTTCCGTTCTGCAATCCCATTGGATTGAGGTGAATAAGGAGCTGTGGTTTGATGTATGATTCCATTTTGTTCACAAAGTGATTCAAAAGGAAAACATACTCACCACCACGATCACTTCTCAACTCCTTAATTCTTTTGTTCAGTTGATTCTCAACTTCATTCTTATAGAGAACAAATTTCTCTATAGCTTCGTCCTTGCTTTTCATCAAATACACATAGCAAAATCTAGTGCAATCATCAATAAAGGTAATAAAATATTTATTACCGCCTCTCGATTGTATTGAATTAAAATCACATACATCGGTATGAATAAGATCAAGTGGTTCAGAGTTTCTTTCAATACTATGAAAAGATGATCTAGTTAGTTTTGCCTCAACACAAGTATCACACTTATGTTTGTTATCAATTTTAAAATTTGGAATGTGGTTCATGTTAATTAATTTCCGTAATGAATTAAAATTAACATGTCCTAATCTACCATGCCATAGATTAGAGTACTCAACAATATAAGCAGAAGAACTAGCTTTATTGATATTCTTAGGTTTAACAACCATTACATTGAGCTTAAAGAGCCCATCAGTTACATACCCTTTTCCCACATACATCCCATTTTTAGTTAAAACTACTTTATCAGACTCGAACACCATCCGGAATCCATGCTTGTTCAGAAGTGATCCAGACACAAGATTCTTCCGTATTTCTGGTACATACAGAACATTGTTCAAAGTCAACTCTTTCCCAGAGGTCATCTTCAGAATCACCTTGCCTTGACCTTCAATCTCAGATGTTGCTGAATTGCCCATGTATAATTTTTCCCCATTACCAGTAGGCTCAAATGAAGAAAACATGCTCTTGTCCGAGCACACATGTCGAGTGGCACCAGTGTCAATCCACCACTCTCTTGGGTTAGAACCCACCAGATTCACCTCAGAAACCACAGCTGAAAGGTTAATGTCTGAAACATCTTGAGTCATGTTTTCCATCACATTAGCCTCTTGATTCTTTTTCTTCTTCGGCAGTCTGCACTCAGAAGACTTGTGACCCATTTTGTCACAATTGAAGCATTTTCCTTGAAATTTGAATTTCTTGGAAACTCCTCCTTGAGGGCCCATTTTTGACCCTTTTTTCTTGAGGTTCTTGTTCTTATGGCCATGTTCAACAACATTTACTTTGGCCTCATGAGTTATTCCCCTCTTGTCAGATACTCTGTAATCTTCCTCAATTCTAAGCTTAAGACCAAGTCTTCAATGCTCATTTCTTTTCGCTTATGCTTTAGATAATTCTTGAAATCTTTCCAACCAGGTGGTAGTTTTTCAATTATCGAGGCTACTTGGAATGTTTCACTTAAAACCATCCCCTCAGCATGAATTTCTGCTAGAATAATTTGCAATTCTTGTACTTGACTTAACACAGTTTTGGAATCAATCATCTTAAAATCTAGGAAACGGCCTACGACAAATTTCTTAGTACCGGCATCCTCAGTTTTATATTTTCGGTCTAAAGATTCCCAAAGCCCTTTTGCTGTTTTCATCCCGGCATACACACTGTACAAGGAATCACTCAGCCCATTTAGCACATAATTCCTACATAGGAATTCAGAATGTTTCCAAGCATCAATCGCACTGATCACTTGGATATCAATCTCACCCTCCACGGGTTCAGGAGCATCTTCCTTTAGAAACCTCGCAAGGTTCAATGTGGTCAAGTAGAAAAACATTTTCTGTTGCCACCGTTTAAAATTCTGTCCACTGAATTTTTCAGGTTTTTCTGCAGCAGTATTGACATGGCTCACATGTCCAACAGGTTGTCTAGCCACAGAGGCTGCAACACCTTGGCTAGCCACAGCGGCTGCCATATTAAGCCCAGAGGCTGCCACTGCACTTTGGCTAGCCACAGAGGCTGGCACAACATTCTGCCCAACCACAGGGGCTGGCAGAACATCTACTGTGTTTGGACTGTTTTCCATATCCACAGAGCGAATTTTGTTTTAAGACTATTACAACTTATTTGTTTACTGTGTTCTTACAACGGACTTGAACAGACAGTAAACTGAACACAAAAGTACAATTAACAAAAGTGATACAGTAATCAACAATACAAATAAAATAGAAGACAATTTGCAGGCAGTGAGTTGAGAATAAGGCACGGATCAGCAACATGAAGAATTCCGAGGCTTGTTGATGTGGCAACAATCTCCTTAAAACAAATTCGTCCCCTACCGAACGGTGCAGTAGAGCGCGAGACGTCTGTTTCCCAGGATGCAACGGAAAAATAGACGAAATTGGGCACCACCAAGTCCGACTTCAACGAACAACTGAAGTGCTTGAACTCTCTCTGAAAAGATTTTCGTAATAACAATTTTCTCTTGTGTGTAATGTATATATTCTAAAAAACGAAAACACTACTATATTAAAAGAAAATAACATGCCAATTAAGTTTCATCAATGAGAGACTTTACACTTGTTGTAACCATCAAGTTGATTAATTGTCATTGATTCAACTGTTATGGAACATAAAAAGGCTTGGAAAAAATAAAGAGACATCCAAAAATTGGCTGGGCCAGGCCCGCTCAATTTGGTCCGGCATTCGTGTACGCAGGTGCACACGAGCCAAGCTTGATTCGGATTTGATTTGCACCCCCCCCCCCCGCGCACGTAGAGAGAGTCTCTATCCTTATAACTCTTACCCATCTACATATGAGCAATCATATATAAGCATAATATTCACTCTATAGCTTTCCCATATGGGACAAGCTTACTTTTCTTTATTTTCCAACACCAATGGGTGAACTTTGAGCAACAATTTCTCATTCACCCAAGCACCATTTTAAGCATATGAATATACCATTTCGAAGTACTCACGGAGGAGTATCCGAATCATTCAATAACAACCACTAACACGAAGTGGACCATGCTTAAAATTGAGCCTCAAAATGCTTACTCATAAGCATTTTTTCCAACAGTCCAAATATCGTGTATATTCTGATCGAAAGGAGTAATTTTCCAAACTTTCTTTGCTATTTTGCACGTTATGAGCACATGATCAATGCTCTATATTACAAATTTGCAAGATAAACATATCAGATCTTGCAGGATCTTCTTCTTCCACAAGTTCGCAGCAGATGGCAATAGACTTTTGGCAGCTCTCCACATGAAATTTTTATCTTTTATGGGATGTTAAGATTCCAAATGATGCTCCACTGATTACTAGCTGATGCAGATTCAGTAGGAAGGTCTGGGTGCTTCAACTTCAGAGCTATCTGATAACCACTATTAACTAGATATTGGCTTTTCTTATCATAGTGTCAAATAATGTGATCTAGTCTTGGTCTTTTAGGAAGATGAATCTCTAGAATTGCTTCTACATCAATCTCCTTAAACCTTTCCTTTTTCAGTTTTTCATTCCATTTGTTTCATGCCACTATCAGTTCACCAATTGTTGCATCTTGGGGTAAATATGGCTACAATATTGGTATGAAAGTTGAAGGCTTAGGGATCCAATTGTCCTTATTAATCGTCACTTGACTGCCATTCCCAATTCTCAATCTGCATCCCTTATTAAGAACTTGTCGTCCCCACACTATACTCCTCCAAACAAAAGAAGGGTTAGAGCCAATCTTTGCATTCATGAAGTCATAGTGTTTATAGTATCTTGCCTTTAAGACCCAAGCCACTAGAGATTCTGGTAATTGAATTACTCTTCATCCATGTTTTGCCACTAGTGCTTGATTAAAAGGAAGTAGTTCCCTAAAGCCAAGACCTCCTCTATTTTTTGTTTGACTTAAACTCTCCCACCTTGCCCAATGTATGCTTTAATAAGAATTTCCTTTCCATCACTCGAGAAAAATTTATGCTGCCAGCCAGTAATCTTGCTGAGAACTCTAAGTTTGATATCATTGAAGAAACTTTTCTTCCTCCTTCCAATCATAGATGATAATCTCAGGTATTTCTCGTGCTTCGACACTACCTTAAGTTGAAAAATATTTGTGATTGCTTCCTTAAGGCTCGCCTGAGTGTTACCGCTGAAAAACATTGAAGACTTATCATAATTAATTAATTAATTAAATCTGGATCAAAACTATAATTTTGCTTGATTGATTTGGATCAAAATTTTCGTTTGTTTTTGTTGATTTATTCTCTGCATGCATTCACACCATGGTGATTTCCTTTAGGATACGTTGATTTTGTGGCACCATCCCTTTGATTATGTTGGTTCTGTCTACGCACAAGGTCTATCCTTTGCAAGCCAGAAACTTTATCTGGTTTAACTGCTAATAATAGCCCCTTAGTTACAGTAAATTATGGATTGATTGATTAATTTTGGATTGGTTTAACTGCTAATAATAGCCCCTTAGTTTAGCTTAAAATGGAAATTGATGGCATGAGTGAGTACGTGTTGAATATTGAATATTGTTATTGATTGATCTTCGTTTTATTTGTTGTTGATTGAATATTGAATTTGAATAGAATGGCTGCGTGAGATATTCTTTGTTGATTGAATATTATTTTATTAGTCCTCTTTTTATTAAATTTTGAATACTATTTATTGTTAATTTGTTCGTTAAGTTTGGAGCCCCGACTTTTATAATTTTATTTGTTATTTAGAGACTTATTTATTACCCTTGAAACTATATGTATAATCCTACCATATTATCGAATAGTTAGTGAAATCTTAAGATTTTATAATTCGATTTTAGGTAGAAAATTGATTTACATGGAAGTCTCTAATATATTCTTATTCATATATCTCCCATATTAGGAAACAGATTCATGTCTCTCTCTCTCTCTCTCTCTCTCTCATATTTTATTAATTAACCCAATTCCGACGATTCGTAAAAAGTCGCGGTCTCAAACAAAACGACGTCGCAGGCGGCACTATTCCGACGATTCTCATTCGTCCCAATCTGATTCCTCAAGGTTCTATAATTTTCTTTAGCGTTATTGGGTTTTTTTTTTTTGTGCCATGACTTGGAAGTTGATAATTGTTCTTAGAATTTGATGGGTACTTCATATATTTGTTCAAAATTTATAATTTTCTTTTAAAGTAAAGTTTTTTTCTTAATTTTTTTATTTGAGTTTTGTGTTCTGCTTAAATTGTGTAGCTCGAAAAACTGATATTTGTAGCTTACTACTTGATAGGCTACTTCATATATTGTGTTTTGGAGGACAGATTCATATATATATATATATATATCTATCTCTCTAAAATTATTAATTAACCCAATTCACTCTCTCTTCAAACGAAACAGATTCTATTCTTACAAATCTATAAACCGATCAATGGAGGACGGCGAGGCCAGGATTCTAAAATTGAAGTGCAATGAGTGCGACAACGTTGGCTTTGAGTGCGCATCCGACGGCTTTTATTATTGCACGAATTGCAATTCCCGGGACGATGAAATTGTCGATACCGGCGTTGCCGATGAAGACTTCATGGCTACCGGTACTGCCCTCTACCAAGCCAGCCACACTCGCCACGTCACCAAATCCCGCCCTGCCAATCACTTCGTCCCCCTCTCTCAACAATCCTCGTTCTGGACTCCGCTATTCGACGAACCAATCACCGCCACAGATGAAAACGATCTAGATTCGATTATTCGCAGAATTAAGAGGGAGGAGGTGGTTAGTTACAACGATTTAGTGGGTCCCACGGAGCCTGAAGATTTCGGGTCTGGTCCGGGCCATAAAGAGAGTCGGGCGGATTACGAGGATTACCATTTTGAGGTTAAGATGAAGTACGTTATGGGTGTGCAAGTGATGATTCAGTTACAATGTGAGGCTTTGGTTGAGAAGTTTAATGTTTGTCCTTTGATTTGCGGAGTGGCGGCATCAATTTGGTTGAGGTTTCTTGCATCCACAGGGATTCTTCGCGAAGGCTGGGCCGATGAGGCCATTGTTGAATCTGAAAGTCAAAATCAAGGTATATATCGTGGGTATGTTTGTAAAACATTGCAAATATTTTTGCTTAACTTCAAAAGCACAACAGCTAATATTTATCAATCATGCACCCATTTGTCTTTGATAGCTAGTGACACCATTTCACGGAAATTGTAGATTAAAAGCCACAGCAATGTTTAAATTTTGGGATAAATTATCTTTTTGTGTCAAGTTTGTTTAAATAGAGCTTGGGAAACGTTGTCTACCAAATGGACTCCCAAAACCTACTTTTTATATGTTTTATTTACATTTGTTTGGATTTTGGAAGAATGGGAGTACGAGTTTAGTTGGAAGAATTGAGTAGAGAGAGAAGGGGAAGCATATATAAATGAGAAAAGATGGAACTAATAAGTTCATTGAGTGTAGAGAATATTCCATAGATTAATCTTGTTATTTTGAAATTAGAAATGTAGATGAATTTTTTGATTTGAACATATATAGGCGTAATAATTAGTCTTCCTTTCTCTCATTGTTATGTTTTGTGGCTGATTACAGGGGAATCAAAAGATTTTCAGCCTCGTGCAAAATACCGGGATGAGCCTCATAATTTACATGGTCAGAGAGCAGTTATGATTTGGTATAAGTTGTTGAGACAGAAGATACCATTATCCTCTACTTTAGCTATATCATTTTTAGCTTGTCATGCTGTGAGGGAAGCAATTTTTCCGACAGACATTGTAAAGTGGTCGATGGAAGGAAAAATTCCATATTTTGCTGCTTTTATTGAAATTGAAAAATGGTTTGGGCAGACTTCTGTTGCCTGTTCAATAAGTCCAAGTGTTATGTTTAGGCCTTCTAAATCTGTTCCTCTTCAAAAATTGGAGTCACATGCAGCATCCATAGCCGAGTCCATAGGGTTACATTTACCTCCAGTAAATTTCTATGCTCTAGCCTCCCGTTATCTGAAGCAATTATCTCTTCCTGTGGGGAAGATTCTTCCACATGCCTTGAAAATACAGGAGTGGTCAGTGCCGCCAGATTTATGGTTGTCAAAAAATGAGTTGAGGCTTCCTACTCGTGTCTGTGTAATGTCAATACTTATTGTAGCCATTAGAATTCTCTATAACATAAATGGTTTTGGGGCATGGGAGAGGAGTTTGTCCAGTTGCAAAGTTTCCTCCTCAACATCTAATCTTGGAGGAAAGTTGAACCCTGAGTGTAATTCGAACATGAGAGATGACGTTGAAGATAGTTCCAGTTCTCCATCCAATGCTATTGACGATTCTAATGCAAAGACTAGCAAGAATTCATCACATTTAAAGGATTCTGAACTGGACGCTGATGAGCTTCTCAATGATCTTGAAGCAAGATACAATGATATCTGTGACAGTGTCAGTTTTGGTAATACTTTGGATGTAGAACTCATGCTATTGATTTGTTAGCTTATATTCTGCAAGAATAAGCAGTTGTAGAATTGTTAACTCTTTATACCTTGCATGGACAGAGTATTCCAAGGACTTACCAACATATCTTCAATATTGTAAGGATGTGGTCTTTGCTGGACTAGAACCTCCTCACGATGATCCTGAGGAAGCAAGCATGATAGAAAAGTTTTGGAATTTCTATCAGAATGAAAAGGTAAACTATAGCTTCAATCTAGTTTGCACCTTTTACTTGGCAAAAGTATGCTGATGGATTAAATTCATCTTGGAATTTTTTAAAACACCGGCATATTTAACTGCAATCTTGATTGATAACATAAAAGTTACTTTCTGTTCTTCAATTGATTAAAAAAAATAAAGATGACATAAAAGATACTTTATGGGACACAAAAATTACTTTCTACTCTTCAGTTAGCTGATAGATTAACACAATTTCTAGATTTTGAAGAATAATAGATTGGATCGTTTTTCTCCTTTTATTTAGTATTTCTCATTCAATGTATGCAGCATTCTGGAATATAACATGCTGTCTAAATTGTTTTCTGCAGAATTTTAGAATAATTGATCGGAAAAGAATGTGATTTGCTGAATTAAATAGATGGTTAAAGACATTATTGTTACTCAGTTTTCGAGTCCACAAATATGAAGGGCATATCTGCTGCTTGATGACAGCGCTCTATTATAATTTTGGAGTAAATTCTTAATAAGTTATATGTACTAATAAAATAATGGTCAAGTTCAATGAAGTTACAATGGAAGTCCATATGTTGGGACTGGAGTCCTACTTTTGTTTGAGATGAAATTGTGGTAGTGCGTCTAATACTGCTATTATTTCAGAACTTTTGTCTGCATATCATGCATCTCCCCGTTTTCTCTCATTTGAATGTAGGTTGGATTACGTTGATATTAATAATTCAATGAATTCTACTTGTGTATCCTGTCATGTTTTGCATGTCCAATGTGCTTATGTGTTGGGCACAGGACTTGAATAGCTTCTGCTTGTGTAGAATTACTTGAGCTGTGAAATAACACCATCTGTTTGAGCCTATTTTGACACTTGTTGATGGTTTCAGGAATCAGAACCAGCAGACTCTGGAATGAGATGTGGTAAGGCTTGTAAACCAAAGAGATCAAGGGATGATTTATCTTGTGACAGTCACTCGAAGGACAATAAAAAAATTAGAGAGAAAGCGGGTACTACTAGGCTGTCTGCTGATTATGAGAGCTTTAGTGGAGATGATTATCCCCAGCAGAGTTTAAATGGTGATAATTCTTCAAAAAATTCACAGGAAGATCCAAATTCAGAAGCCAATGATGAAGCCTCAGCAGAAACTCCAAGGGATAGGGCGATTAGACTGTTGAAATTAGATATGGAGAATAACAGGTTCTGTTACATTCCACCAAGAGTGGATATCAAGAGACTTGATTATCTTCACTACGTGAGGAAGAGGGATGAAGGTGCCTTGACATATGTTGCTCACGCGGATTATTACATACTGCTTCGTGCTTGTGCTACCGTTGCCCAGGTCGACAATCGGATTATGCATATGGGAGTCTTGAGTTTTGAGAGGAGACTTTCTTGGCAGGAAAAAAGAATTGATCATTGCTTGCACTTGACTCCCCCTAGTGTTACTTGTGAGTTCTGTAGCGATCCAGTAGAGCATGATGGTCGTGATGTAACAGAACCTTCATCAGATGATCACTTTGGGTTATCAAATTTGAATATATGAGATTATAATTTATGCTTTTCATATTCATACCATACATAATGAATGCAATATCTTTTATAGGTATAATAATAACATAATTTTTAGATGGCTCTTGCTCCATTTCATAATAACCCGGGATATAAGATAGTCATTTTGCTTGTAAATTTAATGAAACACTAGTCTCTTTCATATTTTAGATTTTAACTTTATGGAACAATATGCTATTGTTGAAACATAGAAGAATTGAAATCTTATATCAAACAATACGGAAATAAATCATTGACTTATCAAAATATCTATCGAGCCTTAAAACAGATTTAAGAAAAAACAAAAGAATGTGTAATAGCTCATTGATTGAGCATTCTTGTCTTGAAGATGAATGGAGCTAAGTAGTGATTTTTACTACAATGCTCATTTTCATCATTTATGAGAATCCCTCAACATTCAGATTGAAGTTCATGGTTAATGACGACCGTCTATTCAACAGAAAGCAAATGTAACGATTATCCGGACGATTTTTTTTTCTGAATTCATCTTCAAGATCAGGAATAAGTCATTTTCACCATACTCTAATCATTTTTATGATCTAGTAACTCTCATAATAAGCAATTTCTATTGTAATAAATCATTAAAACGACCCCTTTGATGAAAATACACTTGATACACAACCCATAATATAGGGAAGAGCATTATGGGTTCGATCCGATTTTTTTTTATCAAATTTCAATTTAATTTCCAAACCATTCGATTCGGGAATTTGGAATATGAAATATATTTAAAAAAAAAAATACGGATTAGAAATAACAGTGGGTTCGGATTAACATGTTATAAAATAATTGTGATATTTATATATTTATCATAATATTAAGGGGCGTCATGAAACTAACTCTTAGGGTTTGTTTGGTTCAACGAATGGGAGGGAATGTGAGGGATTTTAATGGAGGGGAGGGGAGGGAGGAGAGAGATTTTAATTAAATATATGTTTTGTTCAAGGATGGGAGGGGAGGGGAGGGAGGGTTTTTAATTAGATATATGTTTTGTTCAAGAAGGGAAGAGAGATATTTTAAAACTAATTTACTATTTTATCCTTATAACTTGTTATAAATAAAATTAAAACAATATAAGTAGGGATAATTTAGTCATTGCATTAAAATTTTAATTCATCACTTTCTCTCCCCTCCAAAACCCCCCACTTTTGGAGAGGAGCTAAAATTGGCTTATGAGGGATTTTGCTCCCCTCCCCTCTCCTCCCCTTCAAAAAAATTGAACCAAACAAATATAATTTAAAATAATCCCTCACCTCCCCTCCAAAACCCCAACCAAACACACCCTTAGGGTCTGTTTGGTTCAACGAAGGGGAGGGGAGGGGAGGGGAGGGGAGGGATTTTAATGGAGGGGAGGGGAAGGAGAGGAGAGATTTTAATTAATATATGTTGGTTCAAAGGAGGGGAGGGGAGGGGAGGGGAGGGGAGGTTTTTAATTAAATATATGTTTGATTGTGAAGAGATTTTAAAACTAATTTACTATTTTATCCTTATAACATTTATAAATAAAAGTAAAATAATATAAGTAGGGATAATTTAGTAATTACATTTAAAATTTTAATTCATCACTTTCTCTCCCCTCCAAAACCCCCCACTTTTGGAGGGGAGCTAAAATTGACTTAGGAGTGATTTTGTTCCCCTCCCCTCCCCTCCCATTCAAAAATTGGACCAAACAAATATAATTTAAAATAATCTCTCCCCTCCCCTCCAAACTCCCCAAACCAAACACACCAAAATCTTCCAAATATTAATCTTACCCTCTCTCTTCTTTCACGCACACACGATGGCGGCTTCTTCGTCCTCTTTGTCCTCGTATTCTTCAGATTCGTCCTCATCTGACACGTCATCATCCCCTCACCGTCGTCGCCGTCGCCGTAGCCGTAACCGCCGGGACAGAGATAGAGACAGAGACAGAGAGTCACTCAAGATCCGTAAAAAGTCGCGGTCTCAAACAAAACGACGTCGCAGGCGGCACTATTCCGACGATTCTCATTCGTCCCAATCTGATTCCTCAAGGTTCTATACTTTTTCTTTAGCGTTATTGGGTGTTTTTTTTTGTACCATGACTTGGAAGTTGATAGTTGTTCTTAGAATTTGATGTGTACTTCATATATTTGTTCAAAATTTATAATTTTTCTTTTCATGTAAAGTTTTTTTTTTTTTTTTTAATTTTCTTATTTGGGTTTTGTGTTCTGGTTAAATTGCGTAGCTCGAAAAACTGATATTTGTAGCTTACTACTTGATGGGCTACTTCATATATCTGTAAAATCAGTTTATTATTACAAAATTCTATTTTTTTTGGGGGGTTGTTTTGATTAAATACTGCACGAAATTTTATATGGGTGCATTGTTTTTTTTTTTTTTTTTTGAAATGAGTCGTTTATACTGCTAAAGGTTTGTGCTTTCTGTTCTGTGGAAAGGTTTTGATAATTCTTGGAAAACATTAGAGAGATGAGAGATTTCAAAACTCTTATCAAGTTTAATATATTTTGTTCTAATTAGTTTGATCTTGTATTGGTTAGAGTCTTAGAGACTTAAGTGTTTGCTTGTAAAGCTTGGAGATCTTGTAGGTTCCATGTTGTATCTTACATTACGGTCTTGTTTGGTATTGTGGTTTGATCTATAGTGCATGATAAAATTTCGTTTTGGTCAAAACACAATTTTCAAGCGTTTGGTTAGTGACAAAACATTACCATGAGTTATCTTGATTTCTTTTAAAAACTGAGTTTTACAAAAGCTAAGATTTTTAGCTTTTACTCACCATAAAAAAAAAAATTTAAAAAGTTATCATGATTTTGAGCCTTTAGCTACTGCACTTTTATATGTCACCGTTTATCAACCACACTTTTTCCATCACAATTCGCAATACCGAACAGAGACTACATCAAATTTTGGATCAGGTTTGATTTACTCTTATACCTTGTAAGTAGGAGGTCAAGAAGTAGTGAGAAGTCATTGGGGAAAGGTGATTAAGGCATGTGCTTTATTGATGGTTTTTGTTGCTTGTTAATTGTTATTAGAAATGGAATTAAAGACTAGGAATAAGTAAAAACTGCTGTTTGACATTTTTGGAGTAGAGCTGTAGAGGTTGTGGTCTGTGTGATCGTGAGTATTGAACTTGGAAGCACGAGTGTTGAGAGAAGCGTGTGGGTTGAATTTAAGAGTTGATTTTAAGGTCTAGCCAGATTCTTTCACAATGTTATCTGTACATTTCTATCTTTGGTCCAGAATGAGTTGCCTTTTAAGAATTTCTGATACAGATACAGCTCATGCCCATGGAGTCTGCTTGTTTTATTAAGATGTGCATACAGGCTTTCCACGTGACCTAATTTCATGATCACGAATGTTATTAAGCAGCAGAAACCCTGTTCTTAAAAGTTAAAACATATGTTTGAACTTTTTAACATTATTAACTAGATAGAGAGAAATTTGGATGACTGTCTTCCTAACATCATGCATACATTTTTGAACTATTGTAGAAGCGACTGTTCTGACAGTGAGCATGAATCTCGTTCCAAGAGGCACAAGAAGAGTGACAGACCAAAGAAGGTGATCTATTGATACTCCATTTTTATTTTATTTTTAAAACTTTTGGCCTGTAAGTCTCACTCTGTTACCTCTTCGCCTTCTAGACCAAGGAAAAGGACTGGAGCAAGAGTCATCGACATAAACGTCGTAAACATAAAGAGGTAGGGCAGTTTTCTGTCTTTAGTTTTTTCACCTTTGTCTGATTGTCTATAATATGCTTATACTTTATCTGAATCACTTCCAGTGTAATGAATGATAATTATCTACTCTGGTCAATGAATCAAGATGAAAGATCCACAAGCATTGCATAGGAAACTTGTGTTTGATCTTAGATTTTTATTTATTTATTTATTTATTAATTTGTCTACTTATGTTCACCCAGTCCTGATTTTAGTGATCTTCCATGTACCCAGCAGTTGTGAACTTTCAGTTTATGCGCTTGCTTGCTTGGCTTGGTTTCATGTATAGTACTTTATCAGTGATACTAATTTATGACATTTCTTGCTTGTATAATGTCTATAAGACTATATCTGAGGTAGTGCTTATAGTTTTTTCTGCTCTTTTGCAAATTGGCTCTTCGAAATTGGAGCTGGGGTCTGTGACATGGTGACTGTGCTATTGACTTGCCTTGATTTTGTTCCTGGGTTGGGTTTGTCCTGGCAATGGGAGCCATATATAGAAGGAGCAGGCTGAGGGAAGTAGTGGCCCTGTACAGCTCTCGAAGGTATTCCATCGCACTTTGGTAGTTTATCATCTCCATACTCGAGCTTTTGCTGTTTGAAGTTTGCAATAACCTCTATTATCCACTCCATGCAGTTTCTAGGGCGAGACAAAGATGATGGAGTCCGACGAAGTGCTGTCTCTGGCAAAAAGGTGAAGCTATTCTTTCCATAAGGCGATAACAAAGAGATGTTATAGAGATATGCAATCACTAATTTTTTGTTCTTTTTATTTCCATTTTAGATTCAATTAAAACTCGACAAATCGAAGGAAGATAAAGCAGCAGAAAGCAAAAGAAATGAATTGCTGAATTTCTTAAATTCTAGTTTTGACTGAAACTGGAGATCCAAATCAAGTTTCCAAGCATGGAGTCACATTTTTCTGTTTTCTGTTTTCATGAGAAATGTAGCAACATTGTTATTTGTTAAATTAGACTTCAGTTTCTTATGACAATTGTGGTGAGAGCCTGTGAGTTGGTTGGTGTTTGTATTTTATTGAATCTGTGGTTCCTTGAATAGAACATCCTTTGATCAATTGTCTAATGTCCCTTCCTCACAAATGAATCATAAATGTTGAGAGGGAAATGATTTTTTTTTTTATTTAATTCTTTTTGTTTTCTTTTATATATCTCCACAACAGCTGAATTAGCAGTTGATGTTAAAGATTGGAGATGTTCGAATATATTTAGTAAATAAATTTTTTTGGTGAAATTGG
Source organism: Zanthoxylum bungeanum (assembly GCA_019454045.1). Lineage (NCBI taxonomy): Eukaryota > Viridiplantae > Streptophyta > Magnoliopsida > Sapindales > Rutaceae > Zanthoxylum > Zanthoxylum bungeanum. The sequence continues at coordinate 149,162 of SKCR01007834.1, read as the reverse complement.
TTTAAATGGTCCCAACTTTAAATATTCAACCCCAATGGCAAATTCTTCTTAACCTTAAAACTTTGTTATGGTTATGGAAGTATGAATGAAAGAAACTATCGAGAATTCCAGGTATCTTAGAACCCTAATAGTAATAAAAATAGGAAATACTAATGAGTGTCTTAAATGTATTCATTAAGGAATCATTTTAGGAAATTTTTCATGATTTCTAAAAATGGATTAACTGTCCTTTTACAAAATTATTATGGGTCAAGCTAACTAAAAGGGCATTATAGTAATATGCATAGCCTCATATATCTCTATATAAGGGATTCTTAAGACTAGGGTTTTTGCTTCATTAGAATCTCTATTCCAAAAAACTCCGCAGCCTCCACTTGCCCAACTCTTCAAGCCAGCATCTTCTTTTAACTTCGTTCTAGTTTTTAATTACCATGGTCTCTCTCTTACAAAGAACAAGCAACTCTGTTCCACTAGTTTCTGGTTTTTTTCCCCCTTAGTTGATTTGAATGATTTCGCACGTAGTTCTTCTTGGAAACCCATATCTTGGTTTTTAAGATTTTATCTGTGCGTATAGCAAAACTAACTATCCTTTCTGCTTGAGCCCTGTCCTTGTAAAAAAAAATTAACACATGGACATGTGCTCCAATGTTATTGGATAACAATTTCTTTCTCCAAATACCATTTTGTTAAAAAGTTTTTTGAGTTATTATTCAAAGACCATTGCCTATTTCTGGCTACTTATATTGTGATTTCGGAAAGAAAAAAAATTCAACTTTATCAAAATATAACTATTGTTGTTTCAAGATAAAAAAATAATTAATTGGATGGTTAGAGTTTCTCGGAATCCTTTGAAGGGAAACAGGGGGAGAGAGACAGAGAAAAGATATGAACGAACAAATTGAATTTTTAAAATAAATAAACAATTTAGATTAATTTTTGTTGGTTTGAATATATAATCTCCATCAATGACATACTTGTATTTTGTCAAGGAGAAACTCAAATCCAAAGTATTAGTTTATATTCTTGATAGACCTATCTAGACTTTATAGATCTCAAATTGTAAGATTAATATGTTAACAATAACTGTTTAATAATTAATTTCTTATAATTTTTCTTAGAATTACAAATAGTGGTATAATTTTTACCTCATGGCTTGAAATTGAATAGATCAAGCACATTAATTGAAATACATTTTCAGAAATGCTAATCCAAGTTCTTATTTAATAAACATGGATCAAAATGATGAATAAAAATGAAAGAAAAAAGCTATGGTTGCCCAGCTAAGAGATTACTAATGGTTAAAGTAATACTACAAAGCTGACTAAATTTTTTATTCTTCTCTGTTAATGGAGATTCACAGCCTGGTTTTTCCTTGAAACCATCGTCACAGGATTCTGAATTGCTCATAGCACCAGTGACCCATGTATTAACATCATTGTACTTTTCAGAATCCATAGCCTCTACCGAATCTTTAATCTGCAAAATCGCTTCCTGGAAATTCTCGGAACAATCCTCCAAGCATTCTTTTACACATTGTTGCTTACTTTTCTCTGACAACTCAGGAATAGACCCATGAATTTCATTAGCATTGGCTAGTGCAAGTTTCAGAGAAATTTTTCCAAGGCCTTGGAGATTAGCCCCTTGGCTACCCTTATCTGATTTTAAAGAGGCTATACAGAGATCCTTGTACATTGTTTTTTCACAAGTTGTTGTGATCAAATCATTGGTTGCTTCAGGATTTTGGTTGGGAAACAGGGTGATAATAAAAAGAACAAAGAGGGATACTGAGAATTTGTTCATCATCATTTTGAATTATTTGTTTATCTTAGTTAAGCTATTTTGAAATGAGAATTAAAAAATATGGGGGTATTTATAGAAATATAAAATATTTGTGGGTGTCCATTTTTGGAAATTATATCTAGAGAAGCGCTTTACCACTTATTATAGCTTAATTATAGATTACATTTGAAATTGTTTTTTTACTATAAAAAGCATTCTTAACTTGAGAGAAATATCCATGATTGGATTTGATATTAACTATTTGATAATGGTTTTTAATTATAGTCAAAATATTCCTAAACATAACTTAATTTTAACTGTTATCATGAATTAGAAAGTTTGTCTCCACGAGACGAGGTTTGATGATATGAGATTTACGTACTACCCTTAAGTCCCAAAAAAAAATGAATGAGAAAGTCTTATATATAAATGTTTCTATAACTCATTTATGGACTCGGTCAATTGAAATTTTGTCTCATACACATCACTTTACAATTTAAATTTTAAAATATATATATCATAATTCTATTTCAAAGAGTTTCATAATTAAACAAGTCCACATATTAGAGAATTTTTGTTTTTTGTTATGAGATAAAAAAAAAAAAAAAGTATTTGAAGTTTGAGAAACTAACACTTAAATGGATAATAGAGGTTATTGTTATTTGTTATGAGATAAAAAGAAAAAAGTATTTGAAGTTTGAGAAACTAACACTTAAATGGATAATAGAGGTTATTGTTATACTAGAAAAACATATATATTAAAGTTTAACTAATAATTTTTCAAGATTTTGTTTAGTTTTGCTTATTTATTTTATGTTTTTATGTAATGAAAAACATTTTAATATTTTTGTTATTTTTTGTATCCAAACTAAAAGTCAATTAACTTTAAGACTAAGTCAATGGGGGAGTATATGTGAATAAAATATATAGTTTCATCTAAAGTGTTAGCTTCCTAAACTTCGGGGAGGTATATGAAAATTGCTATCAGATCAATAATAAGTGAAAAAAGGTTAAGATTAGGTCCCATAATTCCATTAAACTGGCAAGAATGCCCCACATATATGACATGCCTCGAAAAGATATCATTTTATGAGTTATGACAATTGATGTTAGCTTTCCTTTCCGAGGAATAATTTTTTAGTAGAATGGATGAATGAGTAATTTGTGGTAAATGTAACATGTGTAATTGTATTAAATATAAATATTATTTATTTAATAGTTTAACCGTGTGATAAAATATTAATAAATTATTTCATGAATAACATGATACTTTCATCATTACAAGTAAAGATGGCAGAGAGTCGAGTATGATACGGGGATATCAATATCCGTACTTGATTTGTTCAATCAATTGGTATGAAAATCATCATCTTATATGCCCATAAGATATTGGGCTCTGTTAATTTTTTGTCGCAAATTTATTTCGTCAAACACATCAATCGATCAATCAAGAAGCGAGATTTTACCGTGGTTCGCCGAAAATATTCCCGACTACATCCACGTTGAACTCCGGAATAAGGAGCTCACTGCACTAATCACTTTCAAGATTACTCAAGAATCTTGAATCCGTTTTACAAATAATTTCTCTAAATCACTCAATGAACTCTAATCTCTAAAAGTGTCAATCTCTCAAATTCCTAATTGAAAAATCACACTAACTTGGACTAGGAACAAGACTTAACACTTAGCCAAAAATAGGAGACAAATATGAGTAAAACAATTAATGAAAAACCTTAACTAATTCTCAACCTAAGCACCATTTATATATGATGAGCAAATTGGTGTAATTGGGATAACGACAAGGATTGCGTCACGTGTCCCTTATCCAACGGATGACAAGGGCTTCACATTTTACAATCTCCACCTTGAAGCCAAAAAACATCTATAACTCCCAATCATACACAATGACACATTAAGGCCAAGATAGCACAGCAAACTCACCTACTTCCATCATCGTTCATGTCGGCTGCAAGGTCAGCCAACCCCCACATGCAACAGCTTCATGCAGTGGGAGAGTTTGGTTGCAGTCACAATTTTTGTCCATATGTCAGATGGGTTATCTTTAGTTGGAACCTTCTTAATCTCAATCTTATCATTTGAGATAATTTCCCGCACAAAATGATATTTCACATCTACATGCTTGGTTCTCTCATGATGTACTAGATTCTTACTCAGATGTATTGCACTCTGACTGTCAGAATACACAACTGTTTTACCCTGCAGCTGTAGTATTTCGGTTAAGATACCCTGAAGCCAAATTGCTTCATTGAACACATCAGTTATGGCTATATATTCCGCTTCGGTAGTTGAGAGTGTAACCATCGGTTGCAGGCTTGACTTCCAACTGATGCAATTTCCACCAAGTGTGAAGTAGTAAGCTGTAGTTGACTTTCTTGAGTCTCTGTCACCTGCAAAATCAGAATCAACGTACCCTACCAAGTCTAAAACGTTAGATTTGTTAAAACATAAGCCATAATAAACAGTAGTATTTAAGTATCTTAACAACCATTGCAAAGCACTCCAGTGTGCTCCACCTGGATTAGACATAAACCTACTCAATAAAGATACAGCGTATGACAAGTCAGGTCTAGTACTAATCATGGCATACATCACAGAACCTATAGCATTTGCATAAGGTACATTTTCCATTTTTATCATCTCAGACCTATTCGTAGGACTTTGTGATTTAGACAAAATAAAATGACTCGCAAGAGGTTGACTAACCGGCTTACAGCCACTTACTCCAAATCTAGATGTTACATTTTGCAAATATGTGGACTGATGTATTTTAAGACAAGTTAGGTTTTTCCTAAGAGAAGACATCTCCTCTTCCATGGCCGCTTCCCATTCAAGTTTATGGGTAGACTTTAGTGTCTCTCCTAAACTAGCAGGCTCAATCCCATTTATTTCATGACTTGATATTAATGCACAGAAATACAAATCATTAGTTGAGTAATCATACCTGGTAGGAGGCCTTACCTGCCTCTTACTTCTGTCTCTTGCTAGCTGGTAGTTGGCCAATGTGTCTTGTGGTGTTTCATCATGCTGATCAGTTTGATCCAGTTGATCTACTGTGTCATCTTCACTTTGTTCTTGTATATCTGCTACTTCATTTTTGTTTTCCTCCTGGTTATTTCTCCTGGGCTGGGTGTCCTCAGATGTCCCCGTGCCTGACATGTCACCTACTTGATCAGCGGTCCTTGATGTCCCTGGCTCCACCTGCATCTGAGCTCCACCTGCAAGATCAAAATCTGCTAGATCCTTTTCTAAGGCACCTGCATTCTTGTTAGTAGATTTACAAGGAAAACAAAGTTCATTGAATATAACATCCCGACTAACTATGATTTTGACTCCAGGTGATTCTCTTTCCCATAACCTATACCATTTTGTCCCTTCTTGATATCCTAAGAAAACACACTTGATTGACCTCGGTTCAAGTTTACCTATGGACTGGTGAGCATAGGCTTCACAGCCAAATACTCTAAGGTGGGCAAGCTTCTGAGCCCTACCAGACCATATTTCTTCTGGTGTCTTAAACTGAACGGAACTATTTGGGCTCAGGTTAACTAAATGAGTAGCAGTATTAAGGGCCTCGCCCTAGAAAGGCCTTGGAAGTTTGAAAGAAAATAAAAGACATCTGATATTTTCTAATAGGGTTCCATTCATTCTTTCCGCAACTCCATTCTGTTGAGGGGTGTGTCTCACAGTCCTATGTCTCAGGATACCCTCACTAGTACAGTATTGATCAAACTCAGTATTATAAAATTCTAAGTCATTATCAGTTCTCAAGACTTTCACTTTGTTACTAGTTTGATTTTCTACAAACACTTTCCATTCTTTAAATTTAGTCAAAGTTTCATCCTTTGATTTTAGTAAGAATGTACATACCTTCCTACTGTAGTCATCAACAATAGAGAGGAAATAATTCTTACCCCCATGTGTCTGGACCTTTGCTGGTCCACATATATCACAATGTAGATACTCCAGACTCGCCTTTGACAAGTGAATTCCAGTTGGGAAGCTATGTCTGTGCTGTTTGCCCAACACACAGATCTCACAAAACTCAAGTGGTTTCAACTGGTCCTTTCCAAATTGTCTCTGCTTGCTGAGTACCTGCATTCCTTTTTGGCCTATATGGCCAAGTCTCAAGTGTCATATATTAGTCATATCAACATTAGAAGTTAAAGCAGAAATGGGTTTTTCCGAGAATACATGTTGGCCTTTTAGAACATACAATCCATTTCTTTTTATACCAGTTAGGATTAGTTTATTACCCTTAGATATGTGCATGTTTCTTTTGTGTGCTTTATATGTAAAACCTAATTCATCTAGTGTTCCTAGTGATATCAGGTTCCGTTTCAAGTCAGGTACATATCTAACGTCAGTAAGAATCCTAACTTTACCATCATGAAGTTTAAGTGTTATGTCCCCAACTCTCTGTATCCTACAAGTATTGTCATTACCCATATACACATTGCCTTGGTCAGAATTTCTAAAGTTGACAAACCAGACCCTATACGGACTCATGTGAAATGAACACCCAGAGTCCAGAATCCATTCTCTACTAATGTGATCACTAGACACAGTCAATGCCTCAGATAGGCACATCGACCCCTTTTCGGCAGCCACAGTAGCACTACCTTCATTTTCCTGTTCCCTAATGAACTTATAACAATTCCTTTTAAGGTGTCCCATCTTTCCACAATGATAGCACTTCTTGTCACTATTCTTATTCTTATCATGTTTATTCTTTTTCTTCCCTTTAGGTTCTTGGTTATTAGTCTGATGATTATTCGGACCATTATATTTCCTTTCATTTTTTTCCTTTCACGAATAAGTTCGCTCCACTTCTCCTACTGGTTCTAAGTTCTAACTCTCTAGCCCTTATACCAGATATCACCAAGTCTAGCCTAGGTACAACTCATATGTACTGTAGAGAGTTCTTAACGACACTATATTCTTCAGGCAGTGCATTTAATAGAATCATAGCTTCGCTAGAGTCTCCTAGGGCTTGGTCAGTTCCTTTAAGGATTTGAGTCATTTTCGTGAATTCATCCAAATTATCATCTATCGACTTATTAGTATCCATCTTGTAATTAAACAAATTTCCTTTTAAGAACACTAAATTTGGTGCAGAAATAACAGAATAAAGAGATTCGAGTTTACCCCAAAGTTGAATGACAGTGTCCATTCCATCAACTTTTCTTATGACCGAATCTCCAAGGTGAAGGAAAATCAGGTTGTAAGCCTCTTCCAGGATTTCGGCCTTCGCTTCCTTTTCCATCTTTGGCCACTTTTCTGGATCCGGTTCCAGTGCCAAAGCCACCTTATGGTGGGAAAGTAGAACTTTCATTTTTTTCTTCCATGTGGTGAAATCCCCCTTTCCGTCAAAGATACCTATGTCGAGTCTAATTGTCGACATTTCTGTTTCCTTTGATTCAGACACTTAATCGGCAATTCACCCAATCTGCCCTAACACAGTCAGCAATATACACCACCAAACTGCCTAAGCTCAATTCGGCAATACACAATTCAATCTGCCTTAACACACTTCGGCAGAACACAACCCAATCTGCCCTAACAAATACACAGCCAATCTGCCCAAACAAGACAGAATCCAAATCTCCCAACAAGGCAGAAACCATAATCACCCAACAACACAACTTCAACAGAGATTTAATTTCCCGAACTGCAACTTCAACAGAAAATTAGTTCCCAAATTGCAATTTACACAGAAATTTAACTTCACCAAAAAATGCAGTTCAAATACGGCAACAATGGCCTTGGGCAGAACTCGGCAACCCAAAGTTCTAATTTCCCACACAACTCTCGGCAACTCAGTGGCTTTGTATGCCTTGTTCAGATCTTCAAACCAGCTTCAACAGAGATTTAATTTGCTAAATTTCAAATTCAAACCGAATGCTTAATTTCCCAAGACTGCAGTTCACGTCCATTATATGGCAACACAGTGTCTTGAACACCCAGGCAACTACGATCTTCTTGGCAGGCAGACCTGTTTTAATTTCGGCAACTGAATTGCTTTGGTCTGTAATCTTGGTCTCGGCAGGTCTGTTCTTCGTCTGGTTGCAGATCAGTTCTTGGTAGTCTTCTATTTCTTGACGAATTTTAGGGTTTCTTGTTTTGATGTCTTGTTCTTGAAATCGTTTTGGATGTGGTCTGTAATCTTGCACTCGGTTTTTGCTTTGCCGAATTCGGTCACTGCTCTGGATCTTGTCTTTGGTCTTGGATCTTCAATCCACAAGTTCTTCAAGATTGACCAATTTTTTTTTATGCCCCTTCGTCCTTGTTTTCAGATCTTGATTCCAGGCGTGTGGATCTTGATCTTCTGGTGGGGCTCTCCTTTTTTCGTCTGTGTGTGTTCTTTGAATTGTTTTTTCTCTTCTGTGTTTTATCTTCAATCAACAGATCAGTCTTTTTCCCTTCGGCCCACTGGACTTTTTCCAAACGCTCTGATACCAATTGTTAATTTTTTGTCGCAAATTTCTTTCGTCAAACACATCAATCGATCAATCAAGAAGCGAGATTTTACCGTGGTTCGCCGAAAATATTCCCGACTACATCCACGTTGAACTCCGGAACAAGGAGCTCGCTGCACTAATCACTTTCAAGATTACTCAAGAATCTTGAATCTGTTTTACAAATAATTTCTCCAAATCACTCAATGAACCATAATCTCTAAAAATGTCAATCTCTCAAATTCCTAATTGAAAAATCACACTAACTTGGATTAGGAACAAAGCTTAACACTTAGCCAAAAATAGGAGACAAATATGAGTAAAACAATTAATGAAAAACCTTAACTAATTCTCAACCTAAGCACCATTTATATATGATGAGCAAATTAGTGTAATTGGGACAACAGCAAGGATTGCGTCACGTGTCCCTTATCCAACGGATGACAAGGGCTTCACATTTTACAGGCTCTTATGTAAGTCATCGTTTATATGGGAACCTGCATATAGATAGGTATAGAAAATTATCTCATTACATGTCCGAAACATAACATCTCTGATTAAATCATAAGATTTTTCCTTCCCAAGAGAGAGTGAAAGCAAGTTCATAAGTTTGTTGCATTTATTAGCATTTTTAACTTTGCTCAACAGCCAACGGTATTTTAACCTTGGAAAACCAAACACATTGATTGTCTTAACAATCTGAAGAATCAATTAACATTGCTCGACCATGCATGCAATCAATCACTTGGCTTTTAATCCATATATAGTGAAACACTACTTCATTGATTCAACCAATATATATAAGTTTCTCTCTGGCCAGTATATATAGTTGCAAGAGAAACTAATGGAGGAGATAAAACACAGAATGGTGAGTGTTAATGGCATAAAAATGCATGTTGCTGAGAAAGGAGAAGGTCCAGTTGTGCTCTTTCTCCATGGCTTCCCTGAGCTTTGGTACACATGGCGCAACCAGATTCTTGCCTTAAGCTCATTAGGGTACCATGCCATTGCCCCGGATCTTCGTGGATATGGTGACACTGAAGCCCCTAGTTCTGTCTTCAGTTACAGCTGCCATCACATTGTTGGTGACCTTGTTGCACTAATCAACTCTCTTGGTGCTGATCATCTGCAAGTGTTTGTTGTGGCTCATGATTGGGGTGCAATTATAGCTTGGTATCTTTGCTTGTTTTTCCCTGAAAGAGTGAAGGCTTTTGTGTGCCTCAGTGTCCCTTTCTTGCCAAGGAATCCAAATATAAAGCCTGTTGAGAGCATGAGAGCTTTGTTTGGAGATGACTACTATATTTGCAGATTTCAGGTTTTTTGGACTTCCATAACTATATCTTTAACCTCTTGTCAATACATTCCTACTCTATATACTAATCATTTGTCCTTGTTCTCACCATATTTGGATATAAATTCTATCAAATTATAAGCTTAATTTTCATATCTTTTCAAATCTAGTCAATAGTGATATGTTAAGTAAAAGTCGTGTCTATAAAAAAGACAAAGACGTTCAAATCATAATTTTTAAAATCGGACAAGTCAGTTCGACTGATCGAACTGGGAACTGGCATTGTATCCGTTTTGATTAATACTTAAAAATCAGTTCGGGAAAAAACCGGTCAATTAGTGAAACGGTTCAAATTTTTATAATTTTAATAAAACTATTTATGATGTATGTTGATTCTGCCGATTTTTTCAAAACGGTTCAATCGGTCGAACCATTGACCCCTTGAATTTTTTCGATTATCGATCTGATTTTGAAAACACTGTTTCAAATTTTCTATTCCTTTGTAATGAAATAATATAATATAAAATATAAAAAGATGATATAGACATTTCTTAAACTAGAAAACAAAAAAGGTTAAGTATCCTCTTTTCATCTGAGCTCTCTAAAAATTTTACAGATATTGTAACATATGATAAAGATTTGCAAAGATAAAAACTCCAGAGAGTTTAATGCATGCATACATCTGAAAATTACAATTGATTAATCGGTGGTGAAAATCAAATCTTGCTAATTCTGTCTTTGCTTCTTTACAGGAACCTGGAAAAATTGAAGCAGAGATTGCTCGAGTTGGTGCTGCAGAAGTACTTAAGAAAATTCTGACAAATCGCGAGCCAGGACCAACTTGCTTGCCTGAAGAAAATGCCTTCAGAATTGATCCTTTAAATCCAGTCACATTGCCCTCTTGGTTTTCAGAACAAGACCTTGGTTTCTATTCCACAAAATTCGACCAGACAGGCTTCACTGGTCCTCTGAACTACTACCGATCTATGAATTTGTAAGTTGTGAATACTCTAATATTGCTCAAATTTATCAGAAAAATATTTTAAAACTTGTATTTCTAAAATTATAAGATCTAAAATATCGTTATGATAATTTTTCGATATTATATAGTATAAAAATATAAAGTTTAATCTTGTAATTGACAACAGAAATTGGGAGATGACTGGAGCATGGAGTGAAGTGAAAGTGAAAACACCAGTTAAATTTATTGTTGGAGAAGTGGATATGGTATATACAACCCCAGGCATAAAGGAATATGTGCAGAAAGGAGGTTTTAAGAAGGATGTGCCATTGTTGGAGGAAATTGTTGTGATTGAAAATGCTGGTCATTTCATCAACCAAGAAAGAGTAGATTAAATCAACTCTCATATTTATGACTTCATTAACAAGTTTTAAACTCTACTATCAACCTCTTAATTATGATTTCATCTTTGTCATGCACCTTTCATTTTATATTTTCTTGCCACTTGTATCTATGGATTCTGTATTTGTATTTCAAAATTAAAATCTGGCCAAAAAGAAATTACCATTTGCCTTGCCCCCATTCATGCAGGATCCAACCACAGGCCTTCACTTACTGTTTACAATTCTAGGGGCTTGAATAATAATTAATCAATCAATCAATCAATGTAAATTTATTGGGAATTTATCAAATTTAGGCAATCCCAAATTTGTTTTATCAAATTTGTGTTAACACATGTTCCGTTTAAATTCGAAAGAAGTGGTTTGATGGTAGGATTTCTAACAAAATTTTTTCAAAAAAACCTATCGTTGCAAACATCCATCGGAAATTTCTGAGGACACATAATATATATCCCGAGAATTAATCGAGATGCACATAAACTATCCGAAATAGCAAAGAACTATATTGATTTTCCGGTTTCGGAACTGAAACTGGTTTATTTAGTGTTGGTTTCGGTTCTAAACATTATGAACCAACCTTTCCAGTTCTAGTGTGGTAGGAATCGAAACAGAATTTTGGAACCAGATTCCAAATTATAAAATCAATTTTTTTTTTTTTTTGTTAAAATTTTTAAAGAAAGTCCAAATCTTTTACTCAAATAGTGTATATTCACCTCACTCAAATCCCAAATTAAACGTAAATTGAACAATTGGAACAAAATTAATTATCAATTATTGTATTTGTTCAAATGAAACAAAAAATATATTAAAAAATAGAAAAAATGATATCTTATTTAATTGGGTAAGTTCCGATTTTAAAATGTTAGAAACTGATTTTTTCCAAATAAGTTCCAGTTCCACTCGGAACCGAAACCGATATTGGTTTTGCTCATGAATCTGTCTATTTCTTGAAACAAAAACATAATAATACTAAATTTAATAGAAAAGTTTTGGGATTGTCCAAATTTGATAAATTCTCTCATTTACTTTGATAGGTATCTAGGACATTAAAATTCAATAGGTATCTAGGACACTAACTGAACTTGAGTATGCAAGTCCACTTTGAAATTTTGATTAAGATTCAAAGAGAATGACTTTCGAAATAACTACAATTATGTAGTGTAGTTTAATTAAATTAAAATCAGAATATATAACATTATATTATTGAAGATTTTCAATAATAAAATGGGAGAATGATACTTCGATCATATTTAAAATTTATACTTTACTACTTACATCCCCAAATATATTTTTAATTCCTTATTTCATCACTCGCGTTAAAATAGTCGCAAGAAAAAACAATTTTTTTAAGAGTACATAACATTTAACAATCAAAATAACTAACGTTATAATTGAAAATAATAAAAACGCAAATAAAAAGCACGGCATCCATCCATTGTCATAGTTATTAACCTGATAGCAAAATAAGGAAACCATTGTAGATGATACGTAAAGTCTAGCAAAATTTCGATCACAATATCAAGAACGACACAACTGCCACACAATTTAGTAAATTTAACTTAAACTCTGAATCCCCTGCTGTTCCTCCTTCCTCTCGCACGCTCAAACTTCCTTCCCTTTGATCGCACGTAAGGCTTGCTGTGGCTGTGTGGTACACCAGGAGCTGGACCAAAGTGCTTCACTGCTTCACGGGCATTCTTTGGACCTCTGAGAAGAATCTGTAGATTGAAAAAAAAAAAACATAATCAGATCACTGAACCTACTTCAACATTTAAATTTACAAATATTAATAACCTTGTGACAAAATATCAGTGAAAAAACAAGACAACAAGAAAATGTTATAAGCAAAAACTGTGATCAAGGAAAATGTTGATACCAATTCGGTAAAATGTTAATATGGTTATCTACGAACATGGGTAACTTAACAATTCCCAGCTCTCGTTGATGAAAGTGGACAAATAACTAAGCAATGCATAAATAGAAAGTCCATGCTACATTTGATTTTTAAGCAAATGAACCAACAATCTAACAGGATCTTACAACATCTACTGAACAAAAAACTGCGGCCACTGATATATCATAACATACAGTGAGTTTCACAAAGATTTTTCTATAAATCAAGGAAACATATTACTAAATCTACTTCTTAACTTGAGTAATTGAAGCAATTGACAGCCAAATGACAATAAGAAAACAATATTTATATTTGCATTAAAAGCCATACCGTGTTCTGTCCCAAAGGAGCCCTGAGAGAAAGCTGATCAAAAGTCAAGCACTCTCCGCCAGCCTTCTCAATCCTAGCTCTAGCAGTCTCAGTAAACCTCAAAGCAGTAACCTTCAATGCTGGCACCTCGTAAACCCTAATGTCATCGGTGACTGTCCCCACTACCACCGCAATCTTATCCTCCTATTCAATCACAAAACCAACAAGAACCCACAATCAAAACCACTACATTATCAAGATCTAAAAAATACCCACCTACCATTCTACAAAATCAAAATAAAATAACAAAACACTGCCAAAAACGAAATTCAAAGCAAGAAAAAGAAAAGTTCTAACCTTTCCTTTCATGAAGTTGATGAGCCTTGAGAGTGAAAGTGGTGGCTTGTTGACTTTGCTCATAAACAGCCTCTTCAGAATCACTTTATTGAAGTTGCTTTCGGTTCTTCGAACAAGAAACCGATACAACTAATCACACACAAATAAAAAAAATACCCATTAAAAATAAATAAATTTGATGTGGAAAAAAAATACAAAGTTTATCAAAATTAGAAAGTTTAAAGACAAAATGTACGGACCTTGACGAGGAGTTTAAGGTAAATATCATCGGACTTGGGAGCGGTTCTCTTGGACTTCTTGCTCTTACCTCCTGCGACCAAATCGATACCCTGAAACGACGAAGCATAAAAATAAAGTCAGTTTCAATTCTACAGCTGCTTCCGTATACACAAAGAGGGAGAGAGAGGGAACCATGGCGACGGTTGGCGAGTGGCTGGCGCGGCGGGTGAGTGATTGAACGAAAATGGAGGTAGGGTTTTGTGAGGCGCTTTATAAGTTTGTTTTTACTACATGTCTTCTCGTTCTATTGGGCTTCATGGACCTTCTTTTTTTTGGGCCAGATCATGATTGTGGCCCATTCAAAAGACATACAAGTATTATGTCAATAGTTTTTTTTTTTTTTTAATCATAAATGTTACCTTGATATAAATTAACAATAAAATTAATTTTCTCACACATTTTTATTTACAGATTGACCAAAGTGGCCAACAAACTTATTACAAGCTATTGACTGGTTCTAATTTTAACAAGTTACTGAAAATTTATTTAAAATTAGGAAAAGAAATTTGGTTTGAATCCAAATGCCAGTGTCCTCGAATCAACTTGCATTAGTTTGATCTAATAGTATCCAATATTTGACATTTGCAGATGTCCAATATGGAGTTACAAGGAAAATGCATAATAATATAACGACTAAAACATTAACCTCTACGGGAAAGAAAAAAAAAGATCCTCCTGAGTGTCGGGACAAGGAAACAGCAGCAGGAGAAATTTCACAACTCATTCAGCTCGGAAACAAACATTAATTTTCTTCTTTGTTCGTTACAAGGATGGCGCTGCAGCTGCATTCTCAATCTAGACGCTCCATCTGCCATCAACAATTTGAAGATGCTGTCATTCTCAGAAGAAAATGACAATAGAAAAATGCAAGTGGAGAAATGGAAACAGAAAGATAAGGATTATGTTACTACTTACCTTCCAAAGGCCATCATTGAGATAATGCATGTTGTCCAACCCGATTCCCTTGTTAATTGCCTTTCTGTAAAGGACGCAAACGAGTCAACCTTTATAATATACTAGTCATAGGAAATGGAAAATGAAGAGAGGTTTTATATCGATAACAGTTTTCCGTTGTCAATGACTAGCCTCTTCTGTATATGCTTAAGTTGATTGATAAAAAATCCCTTTAGTTGTGTTCATGGTATGTACATAATAGAGTAACCATAGCAAAGCATCATATCCTTATGTGTACTTCACTCGTGACTTCAATTACAAGAAGCCTAAAAACTGTTTCTCAATTGATTCCTAACTTAATGCGGGGCAACATTTCAAGTTACAACTTAAATTCTACTTATAGAGGGCTACAGCTTTAAGATATTGAGGCATTTGAAAATTGAAACAGTTCTGTCAGGAATGCATGTGGAAATGAAAGAAAAGTTAAAGAAAATAAGATATATTTAAGAATAAGAAATAATTAAGGGTTTGAACTGAGAAGTGATAGAATTTTTTTTTTTTTGGAAAAGACAGAAATCACGCCGCCAAACCACCCGACCCGAGCTTAAGCGGAGCAAGTAAAACCCCCGACTGCCCCAGGCTCTTGCAAGAAATGTACCCTCTACACTCGAACTTAGGACCTGACAACCAGGTTCTAAGCCCTTCGTCACCAAATCACATCCCTTGGGGTGAGAAGTGATGAAGTTGTCCACAAATAAAATGTAAAAACATATTAGTTTAGGCCTGTACTCGAATTGAGATTTCAGGTCAAAAGAGAAAAAGCAGTGCTATAATTCCAATTACCACTTCGACACACTACTTAGTTGAAATATTTCTAATTAAAAAAAAGGTTAAAAAATAACTTACATGTCTCTAGCTGACAGTTTTGTAAACCCAATAGCAAGAGCATGTTGCTTTCCTTCAGCCATTATGGCCTGTGGTGTCAATTTTGGACAGTAGAAACACGTTGAACAATGTAAGCAACCTCGTATTACATTTTTCAAAACTAAAAAAACAAGCACAAGAAAAATGACACGACAGTTAAGTAGCATATCACAATAGAAAGCGATACAAATTAATTTACACCACCAGTAACACTCAAGCACAAGAATGTGATAGAAATAGAGACAGATAATACATACCACAGGAGTTTCTGCCTCCACTTCTTCATCCAAAGCACCACCGGGTGATGTAAGACCAGGGCACATTATGTTTGCACCAGCAAGGACAAATTTGATAGCACCCCGGTCTACTTGTAACTTCTTCATTATATTTGGATCTGTAATAACAATGTCCATGCAAGAAATTCAAGACTTAGCTGGCGCTTTATAAATGCATGATTCAAGGTTCATGATGGAGTATGAACAACACAGCAGAAAAACCAAACACTTAAGACTGTCACTGAAACTTCATCTAAGACAAGTAAACACATAGATTGATTCTTTTCCCTCGATTAGCATTAGTCTTCCTATCCATCTTTCTACCAATTATATAAGCATATGTTGAGAGATTGCACATTCTTGCTCTCACCTTTCTTCTCATTACCCACTCTCAATAAACCGAGACAATGGTCTCCCCTCTACCCTTTTTCTTTCACCCATTTCCTCCTCACATATTTATCTCCAACTAAATGAGGCGTGAACACTATGTCCTGTGCAACTTTGAATTAGTGCAAAAGGCTTAAAGAATAGTTTGTATAAGGCCATGTTAGGGTGTCAAGAGGCTGATCACCGTGATTCAAATATGGTTCCACAAACTTGCTTATCTTCTTGTCCAAACAATTTTAGAACTATAAAAAAATAAAAATAAAAATTTAAAATTAAGCATTTACCAAAACACTTGTTTAACAACACTAAGCCCAACTCTCAAAAGAATTCTTCCGTTCCCCAATTCCCTTCTTCACTCAATCACCAAAAATCACACAAAAAACTATTTGTATATATATAAATAGAGAGAGAGAGAGAGCAGCAAGTACAGTATCATGTATATGTTCCCAATAATAATTAACTGAAAACTGCATCCAAACAAATGACAATCAGATCCCTCATAGTCATGCTACTAGAGTAAAAGACAAGTATCAAGAGTAATTAATTTCAGCAAGTGTGCAATTATTAGAAAAGAAGTAACAGTTTACATTGATGAAGGAGCCGGAGTGTAGGCATGTAAGGCCCGTCACGGATATTGAAAAACAGCGGAACGTTATTCACCAGAACAAGATTCAGATGATTTTGACTGGGAAGGAATGGGAGAGGGAGAAGATGTCAGAAACATGTTTAATGAATTCTGGAAATGAACATCATGGACTGAACAGTTTGAAGAATAATTGATTACAGAAGCAGGAGAACAAAATTTACAAACCATTTAGCAACAGTCAAAGGAGACTTCTTGGGAAGCAAATCATCCAACACTGGCTCAAGTCCAGGGTACTGCACTAGAAGTGAAACTTTTGTTGAATAAACAAATGGCATAATATTTAAGATAGAAGGAGAAAAATAAAAAGCCCAAAACAGCCACAATATAAACCTCATCTGCAATGCTTTGCCGAATTTTGCGCTGGACAGATGCCTTGACTTGATTCTGTGCTGACACTTCTTCAGATGAAAACCTATAAGAGAAATATGTGCTGCACGTATTAACAAAGGAGTAAAACAGTCTAGATTAAGGACCACATGGCCATAAGTGGAAGCAAAATATTAGAATAGCCAACTTCACACATCAAAATACACACTATAAACACCCAACCGACTACAAGCATAACATCTCCGCCAGGGATTTGATACAAATCGTATTCATGGCCCCATCAGTCCCTCGTGAATGACCACAACATGCACCATCACCATAGACTTTCTGACCTCCTCACTCATTGTACAACTCATCCACGAAGCATATCGTATAAAATTTGCTGTGTAAAAAGATTATCTCATACCAGAGTACAAGTATTTGATCCATAATAGATACATATTACATAAAGCATAGTTACAGAAACGTAATCGGTGTGAAATTTGGCATGCATTCAAGGCAGGTAAAGGTAATTAACTCAACAGTAGGATCATCATAAACACAACTCCAACTCTCCAAGAAGTCTGAAGTTTAAAACATGTAAACAAATCCCCATATATGAAAATCAAAGCATTTATATACCAAAAATACATAAGAAATAACAAATTAAGACAAACTCAGAAGTGAACTACACACATATATATATATATAACAAAAACCATACAGAAAAATTCAGTTTATGTATCGTTTTATGTATAAAAAAAGGAGAAGACTTACTTTTTGAACATTGTTGTGTTGAAGACAGAAACTTGAGAAATGGAAGTAGGAGGATTTTGGTGTTCTGGGTTCGATCGAAAGCGCCTCTCCTTGCTCGAGTCACTTTTTGCTGATTCTTTGCACCAGTTATTGAACGCTGAGGATTGGCCCGCAAAGATATGAAGCCACCGTTTGTTAGAGTCCAGGTTCGTGTTCGTGTGATCCCATATTGGAAGGAACCCGGTTCGGATTCTATTGAGCCGGATCTTGTTTTTTAAAGGTGAGAATTGGGCTTATAATTGGGCCCAACAACATTTAGTTACGTGTTTTTTTTTTAATTCATTTGAACTTTTGAATCCAAGAAAAACAAAAATGAAAATGTCTACTTTTAAATATGATGCGATATTAGAATTTCTTTAGGTTTTTTTATTTTACTTCAATCAAAAACCCAAATTGGAGTAATCACTTTTAAACTTCTTATTTTTAGTATAAACGATAATCAATATTTAAAATTCTTATTTTTATTACATAAATCATGACGAATTAATTATTTTTTAAGAATAAATTGTCATGTAGTATGTCCAAAAACAGTTTGCGAAGGGTTTTTCCTCAAGAATATACGTTTATTGATATATCTCGAAAAAAAAACCCACATAAATTAATAATTTAGTAAACAATATTATCACTAATATGGCTTGTGTATGTGATCGAATCATGGAATTTATGGTCGCCGATATATCTTAAAAGAAAACACATACATACTGTTAGTTCAATTTTTATTGGCAATGTCCGTGACAAAATAAGTTCAATTGAGTTTTAACAAGTCTTGAAGATCTTGGAGCAATTGGACTGGTATTTGGGAAAGCTGAAGCATTTTCGTTAGTGTTGCGTTCGTTGCAGCGTTCGAACGTGTTAGTGGCACGTTCTCCATTAGGTTCGAACAAAGTATTCCAGAGAGCAAATGTTCGTGGTACGTTCGAGGAAGCGTTCGAACGAAACATTCCAGAGAGCAATCGTTTGTGGTGCGTTCGAGTGGCGTTCGAACGAGTCTTTCTAGTAGAAACACATTTGTGGTGCGTTCGAGTAAAAGTCCGAACGTGACTACGATTTGAACGCGTTTTTTAGCATTTTCACTTTGAAAAACCCTAAATCTTCAATTTGCCTATAAATAGAACATGTAACCACATTCCCCAATGGTTGAAACACGAATCTCTTAAATTGGTATCAGAGACTGAACTCAATCATTGACCCATTTGCTATGGATCGTAGTCAACCCTTAAATTGTCCGTCATTTTTTTATGCCACTAAATATTTACATTGGAAGGTTCGCATAAGAGCGTTCCTTAAATCCTTAGATGAGAGGGTCTGGATGACAATAGAATACGGGTGGAAACTTCCCGTAGTTATAGTTGATGTGGTCTCTTCCCCTAAAGATAAATTGACCTGGACCAAGGACGAATTTGATGCTAGCAATAGGAACAGCAAGGCAGTTAATGCCATACATTGTGTTATTTGTTCTGCTGAGTTTAGGAGAATCTTAATGTGTGAGATAGCCAAGGATACTTGGGACGTCCTGCAGACTGTGTATGAGGGCACATTGCCTGTTAAAAATAATAGACTTCAGGATCTTGCTACTATGTTTGAGGTCGCCCAGATGAAAAAAGATGAGACATTTGATGAGTTCTACGCTGAGACTAACGATGTCGTTAACTCAAGCTTTAACCTATGTGAGATTATCCCTACCAGTATGATAGTTAGGAAAATCCTTATATCTCTGTCTGATAAGTTCCTCCCAAGATCACTGCCACCGAGGAAAGTAATGACATTGATCAGTTTAAATTAGATGACCTCGTAGGAAAACTACAGGTTTATGAGAAAAATTTTCGGGCTATAAAAAGCCAAAGATTATAGCGATGAAAATCGCGAAGGAAGTTACTCATGGTTCGTTTAGTGATGATGATAATACCCTCTCAAATCATGATTTGGCCATGTTTGCAAAGAAGTTTAAGAAATTTCTTAAACTGGAGAAAAATAGTCATATCAGTGATAAAGATATGGAGGATAGGCCTAGAGAGAGTAGACATAGATGGAGAGAGTCTAGAGAGGATATGGGTAGTAGACCCTGTGGTATCCAGTACCATAAATGTGAAGGATATGGGCACATTAGACCTGAGTGTCCCACATACCTTAAGGTTAAATGTAAGAAATTCATGACAGCCTTCATTAGTGATTCAGAAGGTGGTTATACTTCCGATGAGTCTCTTAAGAATAAGAGCAACTATATGGCTTTTGTTGCTAGTGTTACTGATGAGAAAGAATGATGTTAATGATGCTGATTCAGAAGTCTCTCTCGATGAGTCTGTTGATGATGATAGTCTTCAGGTAGCTTACATTAAACTGTTTTATGAGAGTTTAGTTATCAAGAATATGAACATAGGGGTCAATAAGAGGCTGAAAGAAGTAGAGCTAGAAAAGAATGAAGCTCAAGCTAAGTTTGAGCACAACCTTGTGATGATTGATGACCTCGAAGAGAGGAATAAATGTATAGTTAATAGAGTCAACTCCTTAGAAACTGAACTTGAAGATGCTAGAACCCAGTTGTCTGTATTTTATATTGGGAATAAAAAACTAGATCGCATGTTATGGATTAATGTTGAGCCTAATCGCAACAAGACGTCATCGTCTAGAGCTGTGTCTAACCCTCATATACATGACTTAGGTAAGAAGCCTGCTGAGTGTAGTCATGTGATTCTTCCATTTGTTCCTCGTCATGTGACCCAACCTCGATCTAGAGCTGTTGTGGGTAAACCTCGCTCTCATCCGAGGTTTGTGTCTGTGTGCCATCATTGTGGCAAGGCATGACACATTAAGCCTAAGTGCTACATGTTACACAAACATAAGAAAATGCCTAAGATTGTGTCACCTAGATTTGACTCCTCAAATCTAGTGTCTCAAGTTTCTGCACTAACCAAACAAGCTCAATTCATTAGTAAGAAACTTGTTGTGTTGACTAGGAATTCTCGAGTGGAATAGATTCCTAACAAAGTTTGGGTGAGGAAGCAAGATGACTTCCCAACTACTTCTGAATGCCTTGATGTGCATGATGAGAGTGCATTTCGGTGTAACTCTTCATAGAAGTTGCATTTGTTTTCCCATTGTATGTGTGTGTGAGTGTGTTTTATGTTTTTGCATGTTTGTTTTCGTTTCACTGCATATGGGTGTGTGTGTTGTTCTTTGTTTTATGTTCCTTGGTATATATGATGGAAATCCAGACATAAATTTCATAGCCGATTCTGAATGGACGGTAGTATGATCTGTACTCGGGATACAACTCCACGTACCATTGGATATTGACAAGCCATTGTGTATCTTTATTTTTTTTTGTGTAAAAACTGAAAAATCAAAAATTATATATATATAAATTGGAAAACCAAAAATATTTTTGTGGCTTATTCGAGCATGAAAAGCACGTGCATGTGATCATGGTATGTATGATATATGGTTATGTATGTATAATATGCTTTTAGTTTTTCTTGATGCTCTATATGCATGTGTGTGTGTGATAAAAACTATTGGTGTATCTTGTGCTTGCACCTCACATACACCGTTTTATTTTGTCAAGGCTTAGTCCATGTATGAGTTTTTGGACTAGCAATCTAATTTCTTCCATACTTTGTTCACTAAATAGTGTGACCTTTTACTAGATTACCTTGTTATCCCCTTATAAAAGCAAAAAAAAAATTAAAAAATTAAAAAAGGAAATTTACATGTGACTCAAGTGCAAAAGAGCCAATAGGGCCAAATTCAAAAGATAAGGGCAAAAATCCATCACTCGAAAAAGTTGTTATTTATGAGCTCATGATAGTTATGGGGAAAATATCATAGCATGCAACCAATGTTACTTATTTTCAGGTCCTAGTGGTACTGCGTTTTGATGAGCGGAAAATATATCAATATTTACCGCCCCTTTAACTTAATATTTTGTTTAGTTTCTCGGGTTTGATGAATGTTTTGATGTGTTTTAGTTTATTTTGCAGATAAAATAATATCGGGTCTCAATGAAATCATTTAGGATGAAATATGGGTCAAATAAGGGCAATTATTGGACTTGATATATTAATTTTGGAGATTGGAAACTTGAAAGGGCGTTTTGACGAAGTGCAGTTTTGGAAATTCCAGTTTTGCTCATCTGTCGTATTTTGGCATAACTTTTTACTCAGATATCGGATTGAGCTGATTCAAGTGCCAGATTAAAGAAGACTCAAAGATCTACAACTTTCAAAGAGAAAATATTTTCTAATTCTAAAGATTTCATGACCGAAATTGATGAACCATCTAGAAGTGTGTGGAGTGTAATTATTAAAAGTCATTATCAATCATTTTCAAAGCAAAATATTAATTAATAAATAATTAATAAAAATTATCAAATCACCACCAAACAAGATAAGCAATTAGTGGAGCAATTATGAATTTGGTGGAGTAATTAGTGGAGAAATTAATAATAGATTTGGTGGAGAAATTGATTGATGATTTGATGGTGGCAAAATTTTGCCTATAAATACCAAGTCATTTCATTTGTAAAATTCATACTTTCTTCTTTGAAATTCTTAATGAATAAATAAGAAGATTGTATCTAATTTGTTTATTTTTAGTTTTCAGTAATTAATTTTCAGTTTCGCACTTTCTTTTCTTTACTTTTCAGTTTTTACTTTCCGCAATTTACTTTTACGCACATTACTTTTCTTTCTTTAATTTTTCAGTTTTTACTTTTCAGTAATGAGGAGGTAATTTCCCAAGCTAGGGTGAAAGGTAATTCTTTTACTATTACTATTTAGATTAATCTCCCTTAAAAATAATATATTCACTATTTAAAATACTGATTAATAAAGGATACCGCTATATTGGTCGGTTGGCAATTCAATTTAATATGATTTAAACCTGACTAATCAAGGATACCGCCAGATTGGTCGGTTGGTAAATTTATTTTGGTACCGCCTTTATGGCTGGATTATGGACAAATATTACCGCCTATATGGCTGGTTGGACTTAATTTGACTTAATCAGGATACCGCCAGATTGGTCGGTTGGTAAAATAATATCACAAGTTTATATATTATTTTATGGGAGATATCTAAATTAGTAGTAGTAAAAGTAATTCATTTTACCTTAGCATTTTATTTTATTGTAATTTACTTTTCAGCTTTTACTTTACCGCAATTGCTTTCAAGCATTTTCATTTTATGTCTTTTACTTTTAGTTTTTATTAGCCCTAGTTATGTGGGTAACTAAATTAGTTATCTGGGGTTGTGATGAAATCCAATATCACCGTTTTATAAGGGTTAGATTATAGCTTGGGTAATATAAAGATTTATTTATTGTGTCTTAAACTTAATGCTTTTTCATTAACTGGCCATTAATAAAATTGATCTGGTAAATCTAAAATGAACTAGACATAGGGATTTTAGGTTTCAGCCTTAGACTCAATAGCCCACGATCTTCCTTGAGGATAGATAACCCTTTAATAGATTTCCTTACAGGATAAGAATATACCTCTGGCGGGGGGTAGCCATAATTGGAACTTAAACTTAATGAATCCAGATAATTTGGTTGACATAGACATATGGTTCAATTGGGTTAAACTGTGTATTTGTGTCTGACCATCGACAGAGGCTTACACATAATTTAGTGTTCGAGGTTAATAAATCAATATATTACCCAACTTTAAGATAACCACTTCATCTTTAAAATGATATTGGAAGAAATCACAACCCTAGATAGTTTTTAATATTGAATTTTCTTCAAACCTATTTTCGACAATTTTATTTACTTGCTTTTAAATTTAGAATCGTCACCATTTCAAATCAATCAATCAACTTGTTAGATATTAGTAATCATTTGACCTCATAAAATTAATAGTTTAGATATTAAGTCCTCGTGGGATCGATATTTTTATACTACTTGAACGATACGTGCGCTTGCGTTATACGTGTGTGTTTACGCCGGTCAAGTTTTTGGCGCCGTTGCCGGGGACTTATTTATCTTTTACTATTAGTTTAGGGGTTAGATACCTTTACTTGTATCTAATTTCTTTTTACTTATTGTTGTTGTTTTCTTGTGTTTCAGGTTCTCAAAAACTTCATGAGACGAACCAGAAGCTTTGAACTCCGACCGCTTGACCCAGAAATTGAAAGAACCATCAGACAGTTGAGAAGGGAAAGGCGAGAAGGCCAAGAAGCTTTAGTCAACATGGAACCTGAACCTTTGAACGTTGCACCACCAATTCCCATTCGAGACATAACAATTCCGGTGGTTGATAGACTCATTTCCTTTATTGTACTTCCTCCCTTACCAGCAAATGTGTGTGACATCAAAACATGCATTCAGATGATTCAGCACTCAGTTCAGTTCGGGGGGAATGCAACTGAATATCCTAATTCCCACATCAGCAACTTCCTAGAAGTTTGCGGCACTTTTAACTACAACAGAGCATCACAAGAAGCAATGAGACTGCGAGTTTTTCCATATTCCCTGAAGGACATAGCTAAAGCTTGGCTACATTCAATACCAGCAGGTTCTATCACATCTTGGAACACTTTAGCCACCAAATTTCTTGCAAAGTACTTTCCACCAGCCAGAACCGGAAAATTGAGGAATGACATCACATCTTTTGTACAACAAGATTCAGAATCCCTCTGCGAAGCTTGGGAAAGGTATAAAGATTTACTTCGGAAATGTCCTCACCATGAGATTCCAAAATGGCTTCAAGTCCAAACATTCTATAATGGGCTTTCTGGAATAATGAGAACCACAATTGATGCTGCTGCTGGAGGAGCCTTGATGGCAAAATGAGAAGATCAAGCCTGGGACCTAATCGAAGAAATGGCCAACAACAATTCCTTGTGGCCAACAGAAATGAGCATGATCCAAAGAATTGCAGGAATTTATGAAGTTGGAGCAAACACAGCAGTGAATACCAGGCTGGATCAGATATGCAAATGTCTAGAAACACTTAGCACGCAAGTTGTGAACATCGTTGGATCCACAAGTTCACCATATGGAGGAGCACCAGAACCAAACCAACATGAAGAGACGGTGAATTATGTCAACAATTTCAACAGACAAGGGAACAATCCATATTCCAACACCTACAACCCAGGGTGGAGGAATCATCCTAATTTATCATGGAGCAACAATTCAGGCCAACAGCAGAACTATCCACCACCTGAATTCCAACAACAGAACAAATGCCAGGAGCAGGCAAAGAATCAGAATAACAGAAGTGTTGACCTACTTGAAAAATGGAAGCAAAACACGACTCTCAGCCAAGATATGATACTATATTTCAAAGCCATTCAGCCTCTATCAAAGCATTGGAGAATCAAATTGGACAACTGGCTAATGCTCAGAGTTACAGACCGCCAGGTACCCTTCCTAGCAACACAGAGCCAAATCCAAGGAACATGGGGAAGAGCAATGTCATGCCATCATGTTAAAGCGGTACTGAAATCAACAAAGATGTTGGAGTCAAAACGCTGCTGAGGAAGTTCCAAAAGAAACAAAGCAACAGATGGAGGAAAAAGAAGCAAAGGAAAAAGAACAGATCACTCCACCCCACATTTTCCTCAACGTCTTCAGAAGAACAAATTGGACAAGCAGTTTTCTCGGTTCCTGGAGATCTTCAAAAAGCTGCATATCAACATTCCATTTGCAGAAGCGTTGGAACAAATGCCCACCTATGCCAAATTCATGAAAGATATTCTTTCACGAAAACGGAGATTGGGAGATTACGAGACAGTAGCATTAACAAAAGAATGCAGTGCCATCATTCAGAGGAAACTTTCCCCAAAGTTGAAAGATCCTGGCAGTTTCATTGTTCCTTGCGTCATAGGAAAACATAACTTTGGTAAGGCTTTGTGTGATTTAGGTGCGAGTGTTAACTTGATGCCTTTCTCTATTTTCAGGAAATTACAGATTGGAGAAACAATGCCAACTTCAGTCTCACTGCAACTTGCTGATAGAACGCTCGTATTTCCGAGAGGCGTAGTTGAGGATGTGCTAGTCAAGGTTGACAAATTCATTTTCCCAGCAGATTTTATTGTCCTTGATATGGAGGAAGACGCAGACGTGCCAATCATCCTTGGGAGACCATTCTTGGCTACAGGTCGAACCATTATTGATGTACAAAAAGGAGAATTAACCATGAGGGTACATGACCAAGAAGTACATTCATGTTTTCAAGGCCATGAATTTCCCAGATGATGAAAAAAAAGGAATGTTTCAGACTCAATGTGATACACAGTACCATTCAGAACTCCAATGCAATGCAAAGTTCTACTGACAAATTTAAAACATGTCAATTGCCTGTGGAGCCTAAAGATAAAACATCTTTTATACTGAATGAGCCAATTCTTGCACTACAAGCAACAGAAGAGAAAAAGTTCCACCAACTCAACGAATTGGAGGAATTTCATAATCAGCCTTTTGAGGATGCCAAATTGTACAAAGAAATGGCAATAGAGGACATGATGAGAAGTTAGTGCGCATACAACTGGAACCAGGGCAGAAGGTACTGTTAAACAAATCAAGGGTGAAATTCTTCCCATGGAAGCCAAAATCATGGTGGTCAGGTCCATTTGTGATCACCAAAGTTTTACCAAATAGAGCCGTTGAGATACATGATCCTGACGCTAACAAACTTTCAAGGTTAAAAACGTGTGTCAAGCACTACTGGGGAGAATCATTTGAGCGACAAAAAGAAAGTGTTACACTTTCAGATCCAGCTTAACGTTCGAGAAGCCAAGTCTGGCTGACGACTTTAAACTTAGCGCTAGCAGGGAGGCAACCCATGCAATTTGTGTATAATTGTGATTGGTGTGTTTTATTTTTGTGTGTTTAATTTTGCAGGATTAGTCATTTCAAATGGAAGATGCTCTCGCAATCTTCGCAAGCAATTTCCTTCTCTCCCTCAAAAATCTCTGATGAAAGTTTACAAAGCTCGCTTGGAACAGATGAGGTTACTAACAATTCACGGTGTTCCTAATGATATTCGTTGGGTAATGGAAGCACGAGTCCGATTGGCAGGTGTCTTCTGACTCTTTTATTTCACATCTGACTGGTTTTGGAAGAAGCACCTATGCAAAGAAACGAAGAGCTAAGCAAATGGGTTTTATTTTAAATGTGCACGATTTAATTGCAACACTCGTTGTCATTCTTTAGGAATGGTGTCTGATAATCGCGAAGACAAAATTAAATTCATTAGGGATGGCTTGAGTAAGGAGTCTTTAGATGAAATATCTTCAACTCTTGAGACGCATCCCAGTGGATATGTTCACATAGCCATTCGCAAATTACATACACAATTCCAAAAGGAAAGACAACTGTTAAGTCTCGGGAATCTGACTCAAAAGACTCTGTTTGCCAATTATAAGAAATTGGATGGGAAGCTTGTCCCTGACGCATAGACGTCAATCAAGCCGTTAATTTTCTTGTAAATATTATATCTCTTTGTCTTTTCTTAATAATTGTGATTTGTTTTGTTGTTTTCTTTTATTTTTCCGACAGGATCCAGACCTTTTTGACTATCACGATATTATTTCGCTACTAATCGTCCTCTGGAAGACTTGTGCTATTTTTCCTCACCCTTTTCAGGTACTATAAATTCAGCCCGTCATTGCACTTTTGAAGGCATCCAGAGTTGAGAAAGAAATACAT
Organism: Zanthoxylum bungeanum; assembly: GCA_019454045.1. Taxonomy (NCBI): domain Eukaryota; kingdom Viridiplantae; phylum Streptophyta; class Magnoliopsida; order Sapindales; family Rutaceae; genus Zanthoxylum; species Zanthoxylum bungeanum. Next base: position 121,516 of record SKCR01007834.1, on the reverse strand, counting down.
AAAAATGGAAGCCACTTCAAGAAAACGAGTTGAAATATCTGTGTATTTTGCGGTACTAGTGTTGGAACTAAGCCACAATACATAGAAGCAGCACATGAATTGGGTCGAGTCTTAGCTGCAAGGAATATGCACTTAATATATGGCGGAGGAAATCTTGGACTTATGGGGATCGTTTCAAGGCTGAACAGAAGGAGGCAGTCATGTTTTGGGAATCATCCAAAACCCTTGGCAGAGGCAAATCTTATTGGATCATCAAACGGAGAGGAACTGATCGTGCCAGGTATGTCTGAACGATTGGTAGAAATGATTAACCGTGCTGATGTTTTTATTGCTTTGCCAGGTGGCTTGGGCACATTGGAGGAAATTTTTATAGTGCTATCTGGGCGAACCTGAACATACACCAGAAACCGCTTGGACTGCTCACGTTGATGGATTTTATGATTTTCTTTGTGTGTTTCTTGATGATGCCCGGAGAAATGGGTTCGTGTCAAAACCTATGAAAGAACTCCTCTTCACTGCCAGAACTGCTCCGGATCTAATAGACCAACTCATAGCCTATGAACCACAAGTTGACCCTATCCTTTCAAAGATAAATTGGTTCGAAGACAATCGTGGTAAGAGGCGTCGTGTTAATCTGGATCTTAACCTTTAATTTCTTGTAGATTTCAGTAACCAGGTATTCTTCTAAACTCTTCTTCTACTGTTTAAGACATTGGGGACAATGTCTCATTTAGGTTGGGGGAGGGAATTAGTTGATCAGTACCTTGTTTTTAGTTTGTGGTGTTATTTTTATTTTTAGTCCAAAATTTTTAGAAAAAAAAAAAATTTGAAAAATTTTCAAAAATTACAAAATATTTGTGTTTTTAATTTGACTAAAAAAGTGAATTGGTAAGAGATAGCTGAGTAAGGAGTTTCCACTCCTGAGACGTATCTCAAACCTATTTCGAACAGGTTAATTTTTTGTTTATTTCATTTTGAATTATTTAATTTGTGAATTCTCCTTAAAACTGACTAAAAGGAATCTTCATATGTTTAGTTAGCATATATCAACATATATAGTAACATACAGACATGAGTTAAAATTGAAAAGTTTGTAATATTCAGTGCTCTAGTTTAATTGGAGGAAACATCCCAAAAAGCAGTGGAGTAAAAAAAAAAAAAAAAAAACCGTCTGAGATCCGAGTTATTAAGTCTGTAAGGGTGTTTTAACAACTAGTGCCCTAAAGCCAACTGGTTTGGGAGTCACTGGCCCAAAGCTCGTTACATGGATCGAAGATGTTGCAAAAAATATATATATTGAAGTCTGAGTAATTAAGTTCGTAGATGTGTCTTAACACCTGGTGCCCTAAAACCAACTAGTTTGGGAGTCACCGACCCAAACTCGCTACATAGACGGAAATATTGTATATAAATAAAAAATAGAGAAAAATCAAAGAAAAAAAATCAGAAAAATGAGAAAAATTATTCCATTGCTCCAAAAAGGTGTGAATCTGATAGAATTTGGACAAAAATATTACTCTCTTATCAACTGCACTTATGACTGTTGTGGGCAAAAAATGAGTTGATTAATATTTTGTTAGCTGTGTATATGGAGAATGGTAAAAATAATCGGAGAATTTACTTATTCGGTAATTTAGAATAAAACAAAACAACTAGTAACTTGGAGTAGAAGTTTCACCTGATTAGTCACTAAATTCTTTATTCTCTTTTCGCTTGTCTTTTTGCTTTTGTGTGCATTAGTTTTAACTAACTTTTTACTTTTGTAAAACGTTTGTGGGTATCGTTGCTGTAAGCCCTCACGAGACTATAACTCGTCCACTAGGACACCTAGGGGTTTAAAGGCTTGTTGGCACGTGATCCCTACGAAGTGGGCTTAGTTTAATTTTAATTGTTTCTTGTTTTATTTTGTTGTTTTGCTCGAGGACTAGCAAATGTTAGGTTTGGGGGTGTGATGAGGGAAATATATCAATATTTACCGCCCCTTTAACTTAATATTTTGTTTAGTTTCTCGGTTTGATGAATGTTTTGATGTGTTTTAGTTTATTTTGCAGATAAAATAATATCGGGTCTCAATGAAATCATTTAGGATGAAATATGGGTCAAATAAGGGCAATTATTGGACTTGATATATTAATTTTGGAGATTGGAAACTTGAAAGGGCGTTTTTGACGAAGAAGTTTTTGGACAGAAATTCCAGTTTTGCTCATCTGTCGTATTTTAGCATAACTTTTTACTCAGATATCGGATTGAGCTGATTCAAGTGCCAATTAAAGAAGACTCAAGATCTACAACTTTCAAAGAGAAAATATTTTCTAATTCTGAAGATTTCATGACCGAAATTGATGAACCATCCAGAAGTGTGTGGAGTGTATTATTAAAAGTCATTATCAATCATTTTCAAAGCAAAATATTAATTAATAATAATTAATAAAAATTATCAAATCACCACCAAACAAGATAAGCAATTAGTGGAGCAATTATGGATTTGGTGGAGTAATTAGTGGAGAAATTAATAATGATTTGGTGGAGAAATTGATTGATGATTTGATGGTGGCAAAATTTTGCCTATAAATACCAAGCCATTTCATTTGTAAAATTCATACTTTCTTCTTTAAATTCTTATGAATAAATAAGAAGATTGTATCTAGTTTGTTTATTTTTAGTTTTCAGTAATTAATTTTCAGTTTCGCACTTTCTTTTCTTTACTTTTCAGTTTTTTACTTTCCGCAATTTACTTTACGCACAGTACTTTTCTTTCTTTAATTTTTAATTTTACTTTTCAGTAATGAGGAGGTAATTTCCCAAGCTATGGTGAAAGGTAATTCTTTTAATATTACTATTTAGATTAATCTCCCTTAAAAATAATATATTCACTATTTAAAATACTGATTAATAAAGGATACCGCTATATTGGTCGGTTGGCAATTCAATTTAATCTGGTTTAAACCTGACTAATCAAGGATACCGCCAGATTGGTCGGTTGGTAAATTTATTTTGGTACCGCCTTTATGGCTGGATTATGGACAATATTACCGCCTATATGGCTGGTTGGACTTAATTTGACTAATCAGGATACCTCCAGATTGGTCGGTTGGTAAAATAATATCACAAGTTTATATTATTTTTATGGGAGATATCTAAATTAGTAGTAGTAAAAGTAATTCATTTTACCTTATCATTTATTTTATTGTAATTTACTTTTCAGCTTTTACTTTACCGCAATTGCTTTCAAGCATTTTTCATTTTATGTCTTTTACTTTTAAGTTTTTATTAGCCCTAGTTATGTGTGGTAACTAAATTAGTTATCTGGGGTTGTGATGAAATCCAATATCACCGTTTTATAAGGGTTAGATTATAGCTTGGGTAATATAAAGATTTATTTATTGTGTCTTAAACTTAATGCTTTTTCATTAACTGGCCATTAATAAAATTGATCTGGTAAATCTAAAATGAACTAGACATAGGGATTTTAGGTTTCAGCCTTAGACTCAATAGCCCACGATCTTCCTTGAGGATAGATAACCCTTTAATAGATTTCCTTACAGGATAGGAATATACCTGTCTGGCGGGGGTAGCCATAATTGGAACTTAAACTTAATGAATCCAGATAATTTGGTTGACATAGACATATGGTTCAATTGGGTTAAACTGTGTATTTGTGTCTGACCATCGACAGAGGCTTACACATAATTTAGTGTTCGAGGTTAATAAATCAATATATTACCCAACTTTAAGATAACCACTTCATCTTTAAAATGATATTGGAAGAAATCACAACCCTAGATAGTTTTTTAATATTGAATTTTCTTCAACCTATTTTCGACAATTTTATTTACTTGCTTTTAAATTTAGAATCGTCACCATTTCAAATCAATCATCAACTTGTTAGATATTAGTAATCATTTGACCTCATAAAATTAATAGTTTAGATTTAAGTCCTCGTGGGATCGATATTTTTATACTACTTGAACGATACGTGCGCTTGCGTTATACGTGTGTGTTTACGCTGGTCAGGTTTGACACATATTTCGTGGACTTGGTTTGTTAATAAATAGATTTTTGTGGTTGTGTCCAATTCATAAAATAAGGTCTTAAGCCGTGATTAATTGTGCACTTATTTTTCACGCAAGTGCTTATTATGCTTTGGTGTTTATGTCATATGCATAAGTGTTATATTTAGCCAAACTTAAAATGATGCGTATTATTTCATGTCATAAATAGCTGAATACTGACTGTGTATCATTGTACTTGCTTGAAGTATTGTTTAAGTCAATTTTGTTTTTTTTTCTTTTTTACCTCATTGTATGCTTGTGTGTGCTCTTTGTCAATGCATACCATTTTTTTTTTACATATCTATGAATGTTTACTTCCCTTATGATTTTAAGCTAAATGTGCGGGTCTGTTAGTGAGGATGAGTAAGTTTTGTTTGCTTATTCGTGGGGGGGAGGAGAGCAGATTAACGGGTGTAGGCACTGCATTTTTACACATAAAACCCGATGAGGAGTCTTATTTGGAGACAACTACCTTTTGAGTCACGGAAGCCGCGGGAAACGGATATCGGAAGGGGAAATTCAGAATAAAACAAGCTCACTGTCTTCGTTAGTGCTGCGTTCGCTACTTCGTTCGAACGGGAAACAGATTGCGGGCGTTCGTGCCGCGTTCGAGGGCGCGTTCGAACGGTGTCAGTAATTCTGGTTTTGCTGCTAGCCTCACGCCCAGCCCATTTAGCCCCCCAAAGCCCATAAAACACATCCCAACTTAAATAAATAAATATTAATTAAAACATTAACTAAATAATATAATAATTAAATTAATTAAATGATTAAATAAAACATTTAAACCATTTACCAATTAAAATAAACAATTACCAACTTAAACTAAAATCATGCCTAAATTAAACAAATCACACACTAAATCAAAATATAATCATACCAAGTTAAAATCAATCAACCAATTATATTCCCAATCTAATAAGATTATTCCCAAATCTAAAATATTGTATTCCTAATCCAAGCCAATCAAATATTCAACCTTCCCTATCTAGCCAAGATTTGTCCCCCCTCAATCTTTGACTTCCCTTAACCAAACCAAACCAAATCTCTTGCTTCCCTTATCCAACACCAAATCAAATCCCTTTCCTTGTCAAGCCCAACCCTTTGCCTATAAAAAGAACCCTTCACCAACCTTCTCAACCTTAGTCCCCTAGTCCCTAGACCTTAGCTACTAGCTAGTCCCTAACTCATACACAACACACATAAAAAAATTACAGGAAGAAGACACCCAAAAACAGTAAGCAAAAGATAAAGAGGAAATGGCAGCGAAACCACAAGGAAACAATAGCAAAAGACGGAGAACGACGACTCAAAACAGTAAAGACAACGAACGAGAACAGTGAACCAGTGAACCGGGAGAGTTGCGGAGCATCCACCCTTCCGACGATCGTGTATCGTACATCCGAGAGGTGATTTAAAAGGTTAGACCTGAGGGTACCTTTCCATTAGTTTATATTCATTTTTTATTGAATTATATTCGCATGAGAGTCGTTTATGGATGCATGTTGTGGTCTTTGAGTAGATAAATATGCATGAATTATGAGATGTAATATGTTGTGGGTATTGGATGAATGAGAGATGTGTCAACTCTCGCGGTATATCGGATGGAAACCCGGACATAAATTTCATAGCCGATTCCGAATGGACGGTAATATGATCTGTACTCGGGCCACAACTCCACGTACCGCTTGGGTAAACGGCATCATCTTTCTTTTGTTTGTGTTGCTCTTGTTTATTTAGTTTTCTTTACTTGAATTCAATATGTTGTTTATTTATGCATGATTCAATCAAGCGCAGGGGCTTAGTGAGTTAGTCCAAAGGTCCTCCATTTGGGAGACAAAGAGCCGAAAAGGCCACCTTTGTGACACTACTTCGCCGCGCCGGTTGATGTGTGTTCGGTTGGATGCGAGATACGTTCAATCGAGCATACCTAGTTTGATATGATTGTCTTTATTTTCATATGCATGATTCAACCAAGCGCATGGGCTTAGTAAGTGCGATGTGAGATCCCCTATGGGGAGGGGTTAAAGCCCTTTACCACGATGTTTTGCCGCGCCGGTTGATGTGTGTTCGGTTGGATGCAAGACACGTTCAATCGGACATACTTAGGATAGTATGATTGTCTTTGTGTTTGTATGCATGATGTGATGTGACGCGCATGGGCTTAGTATGTTGGTCTAAAGGTCATCTCTTTGAGAGACCAAGAGCCCCCAAAAGGCCACCTTTACGGCAGTACTTCGCCGCGCCCCTTTATTTTGATGTTTATGCATTTTTGCCCATTTCATGCATCAGGTCTGTTCCCGTTCGAACGCGTTTACGAACGCAACTCGAACGCGCATGCATTTTTGCCTTATCATGCATCAGGTCTGTTCCCGTTCGAACGCGTTTACGAACGCAACTCGAACGCGCATGCATTTTTGCCTTATCATGCATCAGGTCTCATTTCCGTTCGAACGCGCTATCAAACGCCATACGAACGTGAGCATTCTGTTTCATTTCCGTTCGAACGCGTTTACGAACGCTACTCGAACGCGAACATTCTGTTTCATTTCCGTTCGAACGCGTTTACGAACGCTACTCGAACGTGAGCATTCTGTTTCATTTCCGTTCGAACGCGTTTACGAACGCGCACACACTGAACTAAGTCTGCCTTATCATATTCATGTATAATTGCCTCTTGGTTGATCTTTCTCGTGTTATATAGCCAACTGTATTATTTGTATTCAAGCATGATTAGACTGTTAGCATGTTATTTGGTTAATAGGTTCATGAGATAGTATTCAAGCATGATTATGTTGTTCTTAGTTTTCCATATCATAGGATTGAAATATGTTCATGAGATTGCCATGTGATGTTGCATGTTGTGATGAACTTGTTGATGTATGCATATGAATTTAGAAGCATGATATTCTTGGAAATGAATGTTATTTAAGCCTGGTTAAATTACTACATAAATCCTTTTATTACAAGTGACATAAGTAAGGGACCATTCCGAACCCAACGGTTTGAGGTCTTCCCTTCCGAGGGGTGAGTGCGGCCTTAAATCTTTGTCCCGGTTCACACCGGGTGGCGACTCCATGTTATTTCGTACTTCTCGACTAGGCCGCGAGCCTAGGAACGGCGTCGCCCGGGTCATGTTGTCCACAACGGGGAGTAGTAGCGTAGAATATCCATTTGATATCTCCGTTTTAAGGAGAGTTAAGATTAAGAGGGAGAATGATATATACTTGTACATGCATGAGTTTTATACTTGCTTAATTTAATTCTTGATAATCTCAATATTTTTCACGGTATATTGTTGTTTGTGGATGTTTCAGGTAAGCAGGTTTGTTGTTGAGGTGACATTATTTTGAAGACTACTTGTTTAGGTGTTAGATCGAGTCATAATGTAATAAGTCACTCTTTTGATGGTTGACATTTAGCTATTTTCTTTTTGGGTTTATTACCGTAGTCTTTGTATTATGCAGTATTTTGTCACGGAATGCCAAATGATGAGATTGTTAGTTCCATTTTTATTGGCAATGTTCATGAAAAAATAAGTTCAATTGAGTTGTAACAAGTCTTAAGATCTTGGAGCAATTGGACTGGTATTTGGCAAACCTGGAGTATTTTCGTTAGTGCTGCGTTCGTTACAGTGTTCGAACGTGTGGCGTTAGTGACACGTTCTCCATTGGGTTCGAACAAAGTATTCCAGAGAACAAACGTTCGTGGTACGTTCGAATGAAACATTCCAGAGAGCAATCGTTCGTGGTGCGTTCGAGTAGCATTCGAACTAGTTTTTCCAGTAGGCACGCGTTCATGGTGCGTTCGAGTAAACGTTCGAACGCGACTGTGATCTGAACGCGTTTTTTAGCCTTTTCATTTTGAAAAATCCTAAATCTTCACCCTACCTATAAATAGAACATGTAGCCACATTCCCCAATGGTTGAAACACAAATCCCTTGAGCCAAAATCTTTCAAAGCTTTTAACCTTCTTTGATTTCACCTTGAAGACTTCTTTCATCTTTTTTGTCTTCTTTGTTAATGGTGAGAATCTTTATTTGATAAACCTTCAACACAACTTTACCCAAAATTCCTAATCCTTCAGAGTTCTTTAGGAGGAAGTTTGGTAGTCGGAGTTCCGACGTTTAGAGTTGCAAAGACAATCCGCTCAGAGACTTCAGAGGTTATAAAGAAAACTGTGGGTTACGGGCTTGAGGAGTTTCTTGAGTTCGTGCAGTTTAGAGGTACTTGAGTCGGTGGAGTCGCCACCATAGATCTTGACCATTGTTGTAAGTTTTTTCTCTATATAGTGGATTGGGCTGGTAGCCGAGATACCCGGAGTGGTTTTTTACTCGCACGAGTTTTCCACTTCGTCACCAAAATTATTGTGTTGATTTTGTGTGATTGTTTTTAATATTCTGCATTATATTTTAATTGTTTGATATTGAGTTTGCTTGTTAGAAATCCATAGAATCAATTACCAGAACTTGTCTTGATTTATTGTGTTAATTCCGCATAGAGTCAGAATCTAAGATAATCACGAACTTTCACATACATATATAGAAAAATGATTCAGTGATATATGATATGCACAGGTGAAAGAATTATGTAACAACTTATAAATAACGTTAAAATTGTAGATTTATTATATTTCATCGACTGGCATTGTCGGTCACCATTATATGAGCAATTTTGCCCACTAAATGTATGATTTAAAATGATACGAAAAAAACAATTAAAGTGTGGGAAAATTATAATGAGTTATTCATGTTCCTTAAGGGGTGTGGTTTTGTGATATAAAATATTTATAATTTGGTTGTTCAAGTCATAGGTTCAAATTCATGAGGTGCACTTCTTGTAATGGTCTAGGGAATGCCATGATTTTACCTATTTCATTTAAGCATGAATCGGGTGATTTGACAACGGAATTTCCAACGTTTCAAAAAAAATAATTATTCATGACATATTTACCTTATCCACTAAATCATTGACACAAGTAAAAAAGAAAACTAAGAAACTCTTTAAGTACTTAATACAATATATGTAATGAATTATTATAATAGATGAAGATGTGGATAGTATGTATACATATCTTTAGCACAAAGCATCAAAGGTAGCAAACAAAATTGTCCATAAGCCATTGTCTATCACCTAAAGGAAAAAAAAGGCAAATTTGCATAATGGGGGTGGAGTGTTATATCAATGAATTGAAGTTCAACCAATGCCAAATAGTTTGAAAATGGTTTTTTCTTGATTAATTATTCCAAAAAAAGATAAGAAACCCTTTGTGTCACTTCTATCTAAAAAGCAACAACAAAATAAAAATGCCTCGTGGCATGAAAAGGACCAAACCCAATACTATCGACATTATTAAATTCATCATCAAGGGGTATAGTCAACTTTGATGGCTCCACAAGATTATGTAAAATTTATCAATTTTGTTTAGACAAAAAAAATGATTATCTTCCTTGTTAGTGTTAAGGGTACATAATACATTGGAGAATTTTAATTGATTATAAAAAGACAATTATATGATAACATTTTTTTTTATATAAATTTGTAAAAGGAATTTAAACATTTTTTTAAGATTATAAATTGAACTATTTCGACAAAATCACAATAATTTTATATTCTAAAGGTAATGGTGGGTAACACTTAAACTATTTTTTGCCCTATGAGGGATAAGGGGGAGAGCCCCATATTGTTTTATATTTAGGCACGCCACAGTAATCCCGAAAACGATCTTCTTCTAATTGTGGGGCGGATGAAAAAAACATTTTTTTAACTACTCAATCACAATTGTATACTCAACATCAACATTCACTGTTGGGTGTGCAAACAAAGTCCCAAAGTCCCACATTGGTTAGATATGGGGAAGATCATGGGTTTATAAGGATGGACATGTATCTTCATTGGTATGAGGCCTTTTGGGTATAACCCAAGAGCAAATCCATGAGGGCTTAGGCCCAAAGTGGACAATATCATACCAATGTGGAGATAGGTGGTGTCATAGGTTTCCTTACAGTGGTATCAGAGCCATGCCCCTGAGTTAGCCATGTGGATGAATCCTCGGAATACCGAACAAAAAGGTGGTGAGCCCCGATCGTGATCCGTGAATGTGCTCTGGTCTTCATGGAGTAGACGGATGAATGATCGTTTGAGGGGAGGCTCAGTTGTCCTTTGTGGTCCTTTGTTCGAGAGGAGGATTGTTGGGTGCAAACAAAGTCCCACATTGGCTAGAAGTGGGGAGGATCATGAGTTTATAAAGTGGACAATATCATACCAATGTGGAGATAAGTGGTGTCCTAGGTTCCTTACAGTGGTATCAGAGCCATGCCCCGGAGTTAGCCATGTGGATGAATCCTCGGAATATCGAACAAAGGTGGTGAGCCCCGATCGTGATCCGTGAGTGCTCGGTTAGACAGGCGGTGTGCTCTGGTCTTCATGGAGTGGACGGATGAATGATCGTTTGAGGGGAGGCTCAGTTGTCCTTTGTGGTCCTTTGTTCGAGGGGAGGATTGTTGGGTGTGCAAACAAAGTCCCAAAGTCCCACATTGGTTAGATATGGGGAAGATCATGGGTTTATAAGGATGGACATGTATCTTCATTGGTATGAGGCCTTTTGGGTATAACCCAAGAGCAAATCCATGAGGGCTTAGGCCCAAAGTGGACAATATCATACCAATGTGGAGATAGGTGGTGTCATAGGTTCCTTACATTCACCAATGTAAATTTTTTACTATATCACAAATATTTTTGCTGTTTCACTTGTTTATAATATTTTTTTTTTGAATCGTTGAAAATTTCACCGTCAAATCATTTGACTCGCGCTTAAGTGGAGTAGATAAAATTTATGACTGTCATAGGTTATTACAAAAAACGCACCATTTAGATTCGATTTCAAGACCTGAAAATTAGATCGTAAATCTTACACCACCAAACTACGCCATCAGCTTTCATGCATTTTTAAAGATCATCTATCACAAATCATTTAATATATAATAAAGTAAAGTTAAGAAGATTTAACTAAGTTTTACATATTTAATTATTAATTAACCACACCAATCGCGTCAATTTTATTCTGAAAATATCAAAGCATGATAAAATCCTGATTCGACCTGATAGTGATAGTGTTCGGTCATTAGACTCATTACTCTATAGTTTAATTTTTCAATTTGATTTTTCATAATATAATCAAAATCACAATAATCTTTTGTGCGAACAATTAATTTCAAACTAAGTCAATCTCGATAATTCTAATAGAGAAATGATAGATACTTTTTTTTTTTTTTTTTTTTTTTTTTTTTTTTTTGAATCGTTGGAAACCCCGCCACCAAACCACCCATTCTGGGCCGCGGCGCAGGTAAAACCTCCGGCTGCCCCAGGCTCTTACAAGAAGTTGCACCCCCTGGATTCGAACCCAGAACCTCAAGGTGAGATTCTGGACCCTTCACCACCAAGCCACACCCATTGGGGGCGAGAAATGATAGATACGTTAACGAATATAAAATAAAAGTAGGATATTTTTTGTTTTTTTTTTTAATATTTTTATGCATTTAAAAATATATTTTTTGAAAAATATGAAATCATAAAATTATAATTTCTAAACAGATAAAAAGACAAAAAAATCTCTTTTTATCATCTTTTTGTTCAACTATCATTCTTTATTACAGAGAGTATTGAATGAGATTATAAACAAATTTATAAATATTATACTGTGAATATAAATTCATCAAATTTTACACCAAATATTAAATAAGACAAAAAATAAAATTAAATACAAGATAAAGGATCAAACTCAAATTATTAACAAAAAAGCAGATGCATGTACATGAAATAGAAGACAAATTAAATTGAGTTAGTTCTCTAAGAAGATTTTTTTTCATCAAATCGGTACCTTAAATTAGGTTTAAATAAGACAACACTCTTGTGTAACTGAAAGCTTTCTCCCTGTAATAAGATCCTGACAAGCAAACTGACAAAAGACACCCACAACACAATTCGAGGCCACGAAAGTATATCAAGAAATCGAGTAATTTTTTGGTGCGAAAGAAATCGAGTAATTTTTTGGTGCGATGGAAATACGAGTGACGTGGTGCCACCAACGAATTAGAAAATGATATATATAATTTAATATATATATTTTAATTATTTTTTAATTTTTTAGTACGCGTGACAATGAATAATTGGCTTATTATATAGATAACGTGATACCTATATTTCATCCTAGATTTTCTCCAAAAACATAGAATGCAAAGTTGGTTACACATCCGCAATCATGCAAAACAAAAAACCATAGACGTATGTAACACGTGGTAAAATCCTGATGGCATATTTTTAGAAGAATTAATATCTTTTACACGTATTATATATATCTACAGACTGTCCTTCACATCACGGGCACCTCTCACTTACCACTTCATAATTTCAGCTCCAGCATTTCTCTTCTTCCAACTTCCATGGCTACCTTAAGCTTCATCATTGGCCTTATTGGTATGTTTCTTTTTCTTTTTTGTTCAATATATAATCATCTCTTATCTACCTCTTTTAATTTGTTGGTGATTTTTTTATGGTTTTTTTTTTTTTTTTTTCAGGCAATGTAATTTCAATGCTGGTTTTTACTTCTCCCATGTAAGTAAACTAAATTAATCATGAAAAAGAATATTTGATTTTTCTATTTTTCTTTTGAATATAAGTTATAGAATCTGCTGATGAAATGTAATCAGGAAGTTGCATTTAACTTTGAAATAATATATAGTTAAGATTTAGTTATATTTAATTATTATCTAATAATTATCGATCATAATTTAAAAAAAAAAAACTCTATAAAATTCAACTTAATATTGAATCCAAATCTTTAATACTCTCTATATGTGTTACCAAATGTTACTTCATTAAAATTGATATAAATATTTTGTCCAGATTAAAATAATTTGCAGGTAATAACAAAATTTGGATTATGTATCTTAATATCTAAGAATATCCAGCAAAATTAAAATGAAAAATTCTGGGTAAATAATTGAATCCTAATCATATTATTTGGCATAAGCTTTGCAGTTATAAAAAAGATGCAACTTTTCAGTTTTTACGTGGAAAGTTTAAAAAAATCATTAGTGTACAATGAAGATAGAAAGTTTCTTTAAATTGAAATTGTGAGAGGAGCACTGTCCCCACTCCATTTTGTGTGGTTCTCCTCCTCGAGCTTTCCATATCCTTAGAAATTTTTAACTTAATGTCACAATAAAAAATTTGAACTTAAAAAAAAAAAAAAAAAAAAAGGATCACAATGGTGGGATCTTTTACAGACTTTAAGCAATGATTAATGCACTTACACTGCACCAACCCGATTTCAAATTCGGGCTTGTATCGTGTCAGGGTATTATTCTGGACCATAAACGGATATATATATTTTTCTTAACTTTCTTATCGTAATGAATACTAATTTTCTAAATTTTGACGTCTTAAGTTTTGATCCAAAATTAGAATAAACGACCACTTATATGGACTGTCCTTAGGGTCACTCTCTAGACGAAAGGTGGTGCTGATGAAAATAATTCAATCACATAATATTTTATTTTGTAAAACTAGATGATCATACGTGATGGTTGTGTTGTATAATTATTTTCAGAAAAACATTTTGGCGAATAGTGAAGAAGAAATCAACAGAGAATTACAAAGGAGTTCCATATATAACAACTCTACTGAGCACAAGTTTGTGGTCATTCTATGGCCTTCTGAAGCCAGATGGTTTGCTTGTTTTGACAGTCAATGGAGCTGGTGCTGCTTTACAATTCGTCTATGTCATTCTCTATCTCATTTATGCTCCCAAGGATAAGAAGGTGACCCTACTTCATTATTATTATTCCTTTCATTTTGTTCACCTTATATGTTTGGTAAATAAATAGTAATGTGAATTAGAGCTAGCATAAACTATATAATTTTTTTTAAAAAAAATTAGCTATATATTAATTATTATTTGATAAATAAAAAGTAATGTGAATTAGAGTTCTAGCATAAACTATAGAAAAATTAAGCAAAAAAAAACTTGTGTATGCTATTTTATAAATATATAAAAAGTTATATATATGTCAATAAAAAATCATGGTGGCAAGCTAAAAATCTTATCTTTTACAAAACTCAATTTTAAAAAAGAAATCATAATAACTTATCATAGTTTTTTGTCATTAAGCAAATATTTAAAAATCGCATATTGACCAAAATACTATTTTATCATCTCACCACAGATAAATCACAAGACCAAGAAACAAACAAAAACTAGCATTAAAGGGATCTATTTAATATTAATTAAAATTAGGGAAAAAATCAGTGAGCTCTATAATGTTTTTATTTATTTCATTGAGTAAAATAGTTTACAAAATTCATCACTTAATAGCCCTTTTTTTATATATAAAAAAAAATTCTCATATATCCATATGCTGATGGTTTTCAGGTTAGAACGGCGAAACTTGTAGCAATATTAAATGTTGGTTTCCTTGGGGCAGTGATTGCAGTAACACTTCTAGCAATGCATGGAAATTTGCGGCTTATTTTTGTTGGAATCTTATGTGCTGCATTAACCATTGGCATGTATGCATCTCCTCTAGCTGTCATGGTAAGCCATAGCTAAAATCCTACCGCATTCAAAATTGAATTAGAGTTATCTTCTGATCTGAACTTAATTGTTAGTTAAGTTATGTTCTATTTTTTTTATTATATAAATCAATAACTTATATTTATTTCGTAAAAATTCAGATCATGAGAGAATCTTGATTTATTCAAAGGAGTAATAATTTGATTGCTTCAATTTTCATATTTGACAGACAACGGTGATAAGGATGAAGAGTGTCAAGTACATGCCATTTTTACTCTCATTTTTCCTATTCCTCAATGCCGGTGTATGGTCTGTTTATGCAATGCTTGTGAAAGACATCTATATTGGAGTAAGTTGTGTCATATCTAGCGTTTACTATCTGTTTAATCACGGATATGCATGCATCAATATTTTCTCCGGACTATATACTTATTGGGGAAGTTTACATTGGGTACGACCTTAATTTTCAAGAAACATAAATTGTATCATGATTGTAACATTAATCGAAACAATTTCAGGTACCAAATGCAATAGGCTTTGTCTTGGGTTCAGCTCAGTTGATCATATACATGATTTACAAGAACAAGACACCATTGCCGACAAAATCAACGGATGTGATTAAAGAAGGATCAGCCCACAAGGTGAAGTTGGAAGGCATCGAGATGAATGGACGCGGCGATGATCATGATCATGATGCTGATGATGATGATGAAGATGCCAATGAGAATAAGAAAAAGAAACTGAAGCAGGGGAACAGCCTCCCAAATCGTACACTTAGCAAGCAATACAGCATACCAAAAATCATACAGAAGACAGCTTCTTTGGGTCCATATGATTTATACTCTAGTTGGTACCATCACTATGATGGGGAGATGGCTAATTAATATTAATTTTCACTCTCCTTTTTTAATTAAGAACAACAAAAATATGTGTTTGTTGAACACTCTAGTATAGTATATATGCTTTAGAAGTTGTTTTGTTTTGCATATCATGTAATTTACATCAATATGGTATTGTCAATTGAGTTTTTGAAGGGTCTTTATCATCTGAGTCCTTGTTGTTTATTAAAAGAAATTCAGAGACTAGAGGTTTCAGAAATACCTCATTTCAGTCCTTCAATAATGCATATTTTCTCGCTTTGGTACTCGACACATAACAGTAAGTGAATGCTTAGCGGAGATGTAGAATATCAGAATATCAAGCGTTGCTGCTTTGACAGAATTTGGTATCTCAATTATTATCCGAATAGACCAAATCTAATTATGAATTTTACATATTCGAACGTTAATTCGGACACGAAATTTGAATCAATGTAGTTTTTTTAATTAAATTTGGCATGTACAGTGACATTGGCAAGCATTTTAAAATTATTCATTGTTGCGGGAAAAAAAAAATCTATTTATTTTATCATACAAATGTCATATTGCCTTAGTGGCAATGACAAATTACTCCAATTTATTTAAAAACAGAAACCTAAATTAATGGTACATTCGCAATCTGAATATTAAATTTAGAAAGGATCATATATATATATATTATATATATATATATATATATATATATATAATAAAGGAGAATGATGTTGGAGGAAATAGAGTGTATCCAACGGCTTTCTTTATGTGGCTTAATTGACGGCCAGATCATTTCCAATTATCATTTAATTCTGTAACACCGTGCCGTAAGCACGAGCAAATACTGTAACACCGTACCGTAGGCACGAGCCAAATACTGTAACACTGTGACGTAGACACATGCAAAAACTAGTATATATATATATGTAAATTTTTTTTTTTTAAAAAATCAAAATTGCAAACAAAATTACTCAAACCGAAAACATGATCATCGCTCAATTTTTTCTCAAATAAATTACGAACAGTCGATCGTGCGGTGGCTACGATCTTAATATGTCAACTATATAACAAAGCATGGTGACCTGCAAAAATATTGTAGATTTTGATTAGATTGACACGTTAGTTACTTGCTAATTAACTTGATTATCGTAATTATAAATTTGTATAAGAAAATAAAACACCAATAATTAATATTATCCAATATGTTTTGCGTTTACAATTAATGACCCGACTTCAAGTAAAAAGTGGGGCAAGGGCGGGTGTTTAATTAGTGAAATTTCTTATAATATTTTTTAATTTCTCCTCTCAAAAACTAAATTATTACGACTTAAATACGAACATCTTGACTTTTATACATTTACTTTTGAATCACTTTCTAGACCGTCTAAGCAATCCACCGTGTTACAAAAATTAGTGGGGTGGCGGCTATTGTAACATAAAACTTAATAAAATGAAATCACATGAATCTTACATTCTAGACCGCATTATAATAAATATAAAATCCAATTTTTAATTTATCCTTTTATTTGATAAAATATTTGTTGATGTGAACTACATGACGTACTAATTCTATATTCTATATAACAAGAGTCTACGAGAAAATCCACAATGTAACAGTGGTACCACTTCATCCATGCAACAAGCTAATTATCTATTGCCACGCGTGCTAAAAAATTAAAAAACAACTAAAAAATAGGTATTAAATTATACATGTCATTTTATAATTCGTCGGTGGTATCACGTCACTCATACCTCCGTTGCACCAAAGAGTTACTCGGAGTCTACACAGAGATGGATGGAAATTCATTTTCCGTCTAAGGTTATGACCATGTGCGGAATTAACATATGATAAACTAAGACAAGTCATAATCATTGTTACTATGGATTAACAATATGCACCCTTAAATTTAAAGCATATATAAATCAAGGCAAATAAAAGAGAGCATGAAATAAAATCAACATTGATAAATTTGTTGATAAAGTGGAAAACTCGTGCGAGTAAAAAACCACTATGGGTATCTAAGTTACCAACCAAAATCCACTATAATGAGAAAAACTTACAATGATGGTATAAAACTTATGACAACAACTCCACCGACTTTAATACCTCTAAATTGTAGTAACCCGAAGAACTCATCGAGCCCGTACCAAACGGTATTCTTCAGAACCTCTGAAGTCTATAAGCAGATCAACTCTGCAAGCACTCAACGTCGGAACTCCGACTACCAATATTCCTCATTGAGAGCTCTGAAGGTTTAGGAGATTGAGTTATGTTGTGTTTGTGTTGATGATCAATATAAGAAGAATTTCACCAAAATAGAGAAGACATGTAAAGAACAAAGTCTTCAAGGTTAAGGGTGGCATAAAAGCCCAGGCCCAGAGTAGAAAAAATCGGGGCCGGACCCTAAATAAAAAAAACATATATATGTATATTTTAATATGTTTGGTACATTTTTATTTGTTTGTAACATTTAAATTGTTAATTTATCGATGAAACTTTTGATTTATTTGTGAATTGTCTTTACATATAGTGTGAATGTATTTTGTATTTGTATGTTTTTTATTTTTATTTTTATTTTTTAAAAAACGGGCCGGATAAAGCCCGGGCCCGAGCCCGGCCCGGCCTGGAAGACATCCGGACCGGGCTTTTCCCGGGCCCGAGCTTTTTTTTTTTTGGGCCGGGCTTATCAAAGCGCGGACCGGCCTTGCCCATTGCCACCCTTATTCAAGGTGGATTGTCAAGAAGATTGAAACAAAAACTTTGTAGGCTCTGAATAATATGTTTTCAACACTTGTGAAGGTGGTTCAAAGTTTGTTTATAAATGTATGGCAAAAACAAGAATTTTCTAGTGTAAATTTGGCTTTAAAATGCATTCAAAATAACTCACTTATGTACGGGCGTTTGAACGCACCTTAAACGTAAGTCAAGCACAAAGTTTCTACTTCGAACGCTCAGACGAAAATAACTCGAACGCAGGTCATAGACTGGTTTTGAGGTACAATTTAAAACCCTTGTAATTTTCTTGTCCCTTAGCCGAATCATACGTTCCTTATATGTACGTGATCGTCTTTGAGTCTAATTTCTAATGAAACTGACCTCATATCGATTGTAGCTCTAAATCTTCTGAAATGTTCAAAAACGTGAACATCACTTTGATATCTCCATATGATGTTGTCCAAATACTTGTCAAATTGTTCTGAGACCTTCAAGACTCATTACAAATAAATTGAGCTTATTTTGTTACGGATATTACCAACAACAATGGAAATAATAATCTCTATATTTGGCATTCCATGACAAAATACTACCTAATACTTTTTCGGTAAAAGACCCAAAGAGAAATAGCCAACTGTCAACCATCAAGACAATGACTTATTACAAGATAACTTGATCTAATACCTAACTAAATAGTTTTGAAGTTGATGCCACCTTGGCCACTAATCTGTTCACCTGAAACATTAATAAACAACAATATACCGTGAAAAGCATAGGGAATATAAAGAGCATGTAAAAACAACATTAGATGGAGATGTCACTGGGTATCATGAGAAAAAATCTTGCTATAAATTAATAGTTTTAAAAGATTTAAATTAATTAAATTAATTAACTTATGAGACATAATAATGAATTTTTTAATGTAAACCAATATAATTTACAATGGACTAAATTGAAAAATATTATTTTATAAGTATATAATAAATACGAGGTGGAAAATTATAGAATATAACAAAATTACAACGTTTTTTATGTAACAACTTAATAATATATTATCTTGCATATTAACATATTTAAAATTATTAAATAAAAGACAACTAAATTATACATGTCTTGATGTAGTACAGTTGTACCTTCATGGTATTTCAACCCCATCATCTTCTTGATATAGTACAACTTGTTATTGTCAATCTTTGCTCAAAAAAACTCCTTCAGCTTTCTCCATAAGACACGTGCATTAGTATCTTCACTAACATGGTTCACTATATTATCGTCGATCCACTGACGAATAGTACTGCATGTCTTCTTATGAATATTATTTCACTTTTCATCAAACATTGCTTCTGGTTTCTGCTCCAGAAAGACCGAGCCATCATAGTCCTTCACATGTAGAATGTCTTTCATCTTTCCTCTTCATGTGAAATAATTGGTGCTTGTTAACAAAATCATTTTTCTGTTGCCCCCTTCCATCACAAAAAAACTCAAAGCAGAATTTCAAAAAACGAAGCTCACTGTTGCGTCCGAAATAGTCGAAAATGGTGGAAATGACACTTCGTTCGTCAAAATCCGACACATGGACCAAAATGAAAAATTTCAGAAGTTACAGGGGTCAAAATGCAATTTCTGAAAGTTCAAGGGCCAGAATGTAATTTCCAGAGAGTATAGGGATCTTTATAACATTTACCAAAATTTTGCTGGGTGCTGACGTGTCAGACACGTGGCTGGCGTGGCAACTGACTGTATGACACGTGGTAGATGACTGATCTGCTGACTGTGCGTTGGCCGATGACGTGACACTGACGTGTGCTGACTGGACGATGACGTGGCAGCTGACTCAACGTCTTTAACCTTCAGCAGGCGCGTGGCGACGCGTAAGCTTCTTCTGGTTGGCGCGTGCGGCTACTCTGGATTTCTTTTTGATCGTCGAAAAATACCACCGTACTCGTCTCGTCGTGAAAAAAGCGATGGTATGCTCATAAACGATTTTTGATAACTTTCGTCGGAACCGATTTTCAGAACCGAAGCTCTGTTTCTGAGTTTCGGGATCCCTCCATGTAACATAAGCTCTTGATACCACTTTTTGTGATATAAAGAATCACAATATATGAGAAGTGAGAAAAAAAATCTTCTTTATTACTTAACAAAAGAATTACGAAGCTATTTCAAAGCTTTACAAAAAAACATTTCAAACACTCTTTATTCTCAATATTAACTCACTTGGGAATTTTGGGATGCTTTTACAAATGATTATGAGGCTTCTTTTATAAGGTCAAAAACGTATGTTACAGTGCCACATGTTTTGACACGTTTTGCCAACTTCTATCATACATGTTGGAATCGAACATCATGCATGCTGGAGTCTAACACCATCCTATGTATTAACCCATAAGCTCCTCTTTACAGACTCATATTTAACCTGCAATGCATATTCTTATTAGGTTTGGACAAAATCTTGCATATACAGCTCAAGAATCGGTGATATGGGCAAGCACCGATGTACATGACCACTTTCAATCATGATCTTAATTAGATAACTTTTTTGAGATTTTTTGTTGTCTTTTCAAATAGAAAAAACTTGGCAACGATGAAAATGATCTAGGATTTTTATTTTATAAACCCACAATTAAAAAACGACAAGGACAGCCTGGACAAAGAAGGCCATATTATTAAATCATGTGGGCCCACTAACATTCAATTTGGATCTTACATTAAATAACACATCTATTATTTTATTTACAATCTCACTCTCTCTTCTTGTTCCCTTGGAAAATCTTTTACTCTTAACAAAACTTTACAAGTCAATCATACACCACCAAGCAATCCAAAAAGCTTTCCTTTTATCTTTTTATTTCACCATGGCTAGCTTGAATTTCATTTTCGGGCTTCTAGGTAATAATTAAACTATATAGCCATGATCAAATTTAAATTTTTAGACTACTTTTTAAAAGAGTAATATATTGATTTTTTTTCTTTTTTTTTTTCACTTTTCAGGCAACATAACCACTGGCTTGGTTTATCTTTCTCCTGCGTAAGTGATTATTTAAAACAAAAATTAATAAATATTTTGCTTATTAGTTTAATTTAACTTTTTTTTTTTAAAAAAAAAAAAACATATTTGTTCAGGAAAACGTTTTGGCATATAGTGCAGCGAAGATCAACAGAGGAATTTGAGAGCATTCCTTATATAAGCAAATTACTGAATGCATATTTTTGGGTTTGGTACGGAATTGTGAAGCCTAAGAGTTTGCTTGTGGCATCTGTTAATGGCTTTGGTGCCATAGTGGAAATTATTTATGTCATTATATTTCTTATTTTTGCTCCTCCAAGGATGAAGGTAAGTTCAATTTTAATGCTTCTGAAAAAGATATATATATATGCGTGCGTGTGCACGCGCGAGCGCGAGTGTGCTGATTAAAATTTGATGAAATTTAGGGTAGAACTGCAATACTTGCAGCAGTTTGTGATGTTGTGTTTCCAGGCACAGCAGTGTTGGTTACTCAATTATTTTTCGACAGAGATGTCCAAATCAAGGTTTCTGGTTTCTTCTCTTTGTGCTTCAGTATGGTGGCCTATAGTTCACCTCTTTCAGCCATGGTGATTTTTTTTTTTTTTTAATTAGAAATGTATTTGATGAATTACAATTTGTGTTTCTCCCTCATAGTCAGTTGTATTTAAAAAAAAAAAAAATCCAAACCAGTTACTCTATACGCAGAGAATTGTTATATTTGCATTAAAAAATAATTTTTCTTACATTTTTTTTGGATTTTGCCACTTAATTCCTGCAATTTTTGTAATACTTCTGATGTCATAACTCATAACATTCATAGAAAAACTCATTCCACAACCAACAAAAAAAGAAAAACACTTTCGTAAATCAAAAGTTAATCTCCAAAAAATATTAATTTGTTGGCTTATATTTTAATTTTGAAAGGGTGTTTGCATTTGAGATATTTTTTTTGACCATTATTTATGATTAATGCATATAAATATATATATTTCTGTCAAATTTTATTGAAGCTTGTATGGTGCAGAAAACTGTGGTGGTTACAAAGAGTGTGGAGTACATGCCTTTTCTTCTCTCATTTATTCTTTTCATTAATGGAGCTGTTTGGACTGTCTATGCTGTGCTTACAAAAGACCTTTTCATTGGAGTAAGTTTCCATTATATTATTAATTTTAAGCTGATCCAATAGGGATTTAATTTATATCATTAAATATTATTTTGATTTTCGATGATATTTAAACTGAAACCGAGCCACCCATTGTTGTCAATTAGCTATTGTTTAAGGGTAATGCTAACGAGTGTCTCGTTAATGATTATTTTTGGAAATTTTTCACATCATTTTTTATGAGAAATGTAAAAAGTTATCAAAATATTAATTATTTTTTCCGTTTTCCCATGAAAACTTTCCTAAAATGGATCCTTAACGAATGCCATAAGGAAACTTATTAACATTTCCCATTGTCTAATTATATACTACTAGTCAATTAAATAAGAAAATGAATGGTGGTTTTTCTTGTATATGTAGATACCAAATGGGAGTGGATTTGTTCTTGGAATTGCTCAATTAGTGCTTTATGCTTTGTATTGGAAGCCAAAATCAAGAACAAACAAAATTTCAAATGATGAAGATTTTGAGAATGGATGGCAACAACACCAGCGTCTTATTCCTGAAAAGAATGAAGGCTAAACAAGACTTGGATTGGGTGGGTACTGATCTATATTTTGTGTTCATTTTTTTTTTCCAAATTATTACTAATAGTTATTTGATAAGAACTTATATGTAATTAAATTTTAATCGTGATTATAAATGCACGTGTTATAGAATATTATAAAAAATTCAGTAAAACTCAACTTAATACTGGATTCAAAATCTTATGGATTACATCATATGTTTGTTTATACATACACTCGTCATTGAGGTTCATATCGAATGCATTTTCAAGTTTCAACCAATTAAAAGAAAAATAAATAGTATTTAATGTGTATAAAAATGTGAATAATAACTTTCACATTATTTAATTTTGTATGTTAAGAATATTTTTTTTTAAAAGAAATAATAATAATCAAAACTATTTTCCTACGAGACTAACTGAATCATATTGATTTAAATATTCCCTAGCTAATTTTGTTCTAAAATTTACGGTGTTGCTCAATGTAGATAATAGAATTTAAGTGAAAATTGAATTACAAAAAGAAACACATAATTTTTTTAATAGAATGCTATTGATTGATTAGTTTTATATAAATTGAGCTAGTTACTCAGTTGGTCAATATATATTATAAAAACTATATAAAAGGTCCTTGTCATTACTTCTATAGTGGTTCGATTTAATTAACTTTTCTGAAATAAAATGATTTTTTTTTTATAAATCTTAAATAACTTTAAATCCTCACAAAACAGATAAGCAATAGTTAGAAAATGAACTAAAAACATAGGATAATTATCCAAAAAGAAATAACAAACTAGGGTTATTAACTCTTTCATACCTAGTAATTAAAATAATAAAAATTTTATTTGCATAATATTTTGTACAATTATATGCATTTGAAAGGAAAAATTATTTTTATTTGTATATTTTGTATTTTTCTAAATACATAAAATGTTATACGTTTGAATTTTAAAACATGTATTTGAATTGTTGTTATATGACGTGGTGATGACGTTCTCAATCAAGTCTTCGATTTCTCTTATTCATGGGCTCTGTCAAATCAGAGCCCATTAGGCCCTGTCAAATCAGAGCCCATTGGGCCCTGTCAAGCCCGGCCCATTTTACTTCCATACCTATCGGCAATCGCACAACAACAATTCAACACAGTGACAGCGAGCAGGCCCTGGCTTCCTTCCAAATGCAACTACCATTCATTTTGCAACATCCAGATACAAATATAGAGAGAAAAAGAAAGATCCAACAATCAAGATTCAGAAAAAGAAAAAGAAAAAAAAAACAGAGAGCAAAAAAAATAATTATAATGGTTTTTGATTCATTTTTCTCCAAAACATTCAATTTTTTCCCACCAATTTTTGCATTTTTCTCATTTTCTTCACATTCTTCACTCCATCTTTTGCCAAGGAACCAACAGCATATGAAGTTCTCAAATCCTTCAACTTCCCAATTGGAATTCTCCCCAAAGGGGTCATTGGCTATGATCTTGAATCATCAACAGGTAAATTCTCTGCTTTCTTTAATGGCTCTTGCAGTTTCTCCCTTGAAGGATCATATCAACTCAGGTACAAGCCAACCATTAAAGGGAACATTACAAAAGGCAAGCTTTCAAGCCTACAGGGTGTAAGTGTGAAGCTTTTCTTTATGTGGGTTGATATTGTTGAGGTTTCAAGACGTGGTGATAATATTGATTTCTCTGTTGGGATTGCTGGTGCTGGTTTCCCTGTTGATAATTTTGAAGAGTGTCCTCAATGTGGGTGTGGATTGAATTGCAATGGTGAGAATATTAGGAAGATTAGGACAGATTTATTAGTTTCTTCTTCTTAGTCATTTATTTGGGTGGTGTAATTGTTCTGTTAAGATGTGGAATTGTGGATTTGTGTTTAATTGAAATGGGATTTGCATATTTTGGTAGATTGTTGTTGTTTGTGGAATTATTTCTCTCATGTTGTTAGAGTTTCATGGTTGCTTCTGGCTCAATGTCGGCACTGTAACAACTTTGAATTTTGTAATCATTGTGTGGGGAGGCTTTTCAGTTTTCAGTGCATTTTGATTGAACCCGCGGGTAAAAGTTTTATCTTTATTTGTAATTCTGATTAAAATGGTGTTATGTTCTTCTGCATTCTCAAAATATTTTCACGAATGTTTTGCAAGAGAAGGGGGGGAAGTACTGAAATTTGAACTGAGGTTCTTCATTTGATTATTTGAGAAACTTAGATAGAAAAGCTTTACCATTTGTCTACACTGAACTGTTTAGCTAAGCTGGGGTGTATTTGACTTAGGGTAATGGCTTAGTGATAAATTTGGAAGGTATACATGTGTGCTGGAATTTGAACTGCTACTTTGCTTGGAGTACGGATGTGTTATCATAGATATATCGCATGCTCCATCTCCTGTCTTTCCCTCACTGCCCATCATTATCATTGCTATCTTGTTTTGTATAAAACAGAATGACATGGAGACAATTGAAAGTTCCTCGCATGTTGTTAGTCTGAACTCATGGTAGAATTTCATTTGTGAATATAAGAAAAGGCGAGGTTCTCTATGTATGGTTATTCTAAGAAGTGACTTCGAAACTTTTTTAAAGAGCAGCATCTTTCTATCTATTGGATGTTGAATCTGTTATAACTTGGATACTTGATCTTTGTAGAGCCTCATTCTAATAGATATTCAGTGCCACAAAATTATGACATCTTGTTTGTGGAACGTATTATATATGAGCGTAAAGTCCATTCATGCCTTGCCTTATTGACAAGTTATATCTTTTCATTTTTTTATTATGTGTTTTGGTTGAAATGAAGGCCTCACATGCTCACTTTCTTATTATATACAAAGTGTATGTTACGTGTGTATACATAACGACATGTATCATCTTTTTAGAGTGTTTCTTTGCTCATGTTTGTCAATGGGGTGATGAAGAAAGCCCATTTACATCATGTGACGATCCTGTCCCTAACGGCTTTCTTTTGTGTCCTCAGTGACCTTGGTTCTTCGAAATAAGCGGTAGGAGTTATGTGTATAAATTTGATTTTATTGTATATTGTTTCATTAAGAACTTACGTTATATGACAGAGCGTTGTTTAGAACAAGAAAATTGTATCAAAGTGCTGTTACATAAGAGTCTCTGTAAGCAAGCAGACTTAAATTTGTTACACGATGTTTATGTATACAGACAGGTAGGTTTCATATTATAGAAGTCAGCATTTTAAACTTCACTATACTTTTTTGAATAATTTTTACAGCATTACCTGTTTAATCAAATAACCTGTGATTGATCTTAGTTCTTAATCCATTCAGTTGCGGTGTAAACACAAGTCATTATGTAACAAACAAGTACTCTCCTCCTAACTTGCCTGAGATTTTATTTTGTCAAATGAAGGCATCTTTAGTGTTTACACAATCTGGGTTGTTGAATGCAGAAATTGGATCCCTTTTTGCCATAAAATGGCCTCAAAATAAGAGTTAGTAATTTGACCCATTGGGGATAATGTTTTTTTTTTTTTTAAAAGGAAGGGGAGAATGTTTTAAACGTGTATGTAATGCCATAAATTTCATTTGAACTCGACCAAAAAGGACTTGTTCTATTTTAATAATTGCTTTTGACCAAAATGAGGATCAACTTTGGCTGTGATTCATCTGGATCCTCTCTGTATCATAGCTGCAAACACTTAATGGGGAACCAGGAATCAAAAAAACTTTAGTTGACTTTAATGAAATCTGATCCCTTATTGTCTAAGTTTTATGGGAAAGCTTTACAAGCTCATTCACTCGAAATTATCCCAGTCAATATTCTCAACTTTATAAACTCATTAACTCAAAATTATCCCAGTCAATATTCTCAAATAACTGAAAATGGATAATGAAATCACCTAATCTCTCATTATTTTAAATTTAACTCAGTCAACACAAAGAATGACACCCCAGATTCTATTTTTAGAATACAGACAGATGTTTATCTCTTACATCAATAATTTTTATTATTTTGATTCCTCTCCATGTTGTGCAAGATTCATCTAAAATAATGGAGATCATGGCCTCAGCTCCTGGTATTTCGTATATGCAGACCTGGCCTACCAAAGCCATGCTACAGTACAGCTGGTGTATCATACGGCCCCTCTCAAATTTTCTTTTATACTTCTCTATCATTTTGTTACAAGTCGGTGGATGAGAACATACACGCCAAAATTGTAATGTACCAGTATAATTTTTTTACTGAATCAAAATATATAAGACTTTTCAAACGACGCGGTTGCAAATCCGCCGGTATAATTTTTTTTTTTAATAGTTAGAAATCTCATCGTCAAACCATCTTTTTCGGGTTTAAACATAATAGGTAGAATTCTCAATTATTTCAGACTCGTAAAAAAACACACTACTTAAATTCGAATCTAAAACCTCAATGTCCTAGATTATACACCACTAAACCACGTAATAACATAAATAAATAAATCTACTTTTGTTTGTCATCTGATCAATTGAAATCTCTTCAGGTGCACATCATCATTGGCTTTGTCTTGCCTTTGAAGATTTCAAACTTTTTACCCATTTGGATCTTCTTCTTTTTATACTGTACATAAAGAAAATGACAATCCATATCCTTCATTCGTCTCTCTCCTCATATTCTTATTCAAGCTTCATTTTTATCCGTTTTATCAATAATTTGTTTCATTGATCCCTGTAGCTTATAAATTCCAACATATTCTTTCTCTGTTGACCCCATTTCTGTATCTATCTATCTAAAAAGTTGGCCTTTTGTTTCATTTTTTCTTTATTTTCAATACAAACCCTTTATGTCTATTTATATCATCATATCTACCATTTCCATCCACTCTTGTTGAAAAATTGAGCATTTGACCTATTTATATTAACTCAGGAGTTCAAGATTGTTCCTTTCTTTTTAAAAATTGAAGCTTTTGATTCATTTTTGGCCTTTTTTTCTTGACAAAAAAAAAAAAAAAAAACTTGTTCTCTGTGTAATATTTTGCATACCCTTTTGTTGAATCTTCTCTATATTCAAAATTGAATCTTAACTGTGTGTATATACAAAAAATGATGAAGATGACAATGGAAGGAATGATGGATAAAGCAGTATTGGATGATATAATAAGGAGGCTATTGGAGGGCAGAGGAGGCAAGCAAGTGCAGCTTTCAGAGGGAGAAATCCGCCAGCTTTGTGTCAACGCTCGCCAAATATTCCTCTCTCAGCCTAATCTCGTTGAGGTTGAAGCTCCCATTCGCATCTGTGGTGAGCTCTCCTTCAATATTGAATCATGTAATTGTATTGGTTTTGTTTGCGGTTGTTTGTATTAAAGGGTCTGTGTAGGATAAGATTATGATGAGATCAGTCATAAATGGAAAATTTTGATCAAATTTTTTTGTTATTCTTCTAATTTGGTATGATTGATGGTAAATTGTGGAAGAATTCTTATATGGGTATGAATAAAATTGTTCTAGGCTTGCACTTAAAGTATCCACCTTTCCTTAGATGCAGTTTTTCTATGCAGTGTTGTGAAATCTGTTTTGTCTCTATGGTTATTTGGATATCTTTACCTGAAAAGCTGTTAATTGTTTGCTCATTTGTATTTATCCTTCTTTTTGCCGCTTGTATCTGGTGTTTCTAATATGACAGGTCTCTTACAGGTGATATTCATGGCCAATACCCAGATCTCCTCAGACTGTTTGAACATGGCGGGTACCCTCCTGCCGCAAACTACCTATTTCTTGGGGATTATGTTGATCGTGGCAAGCAAAGTTTGGAGACGATATGTTTGCTTCTGGCCTACAAAGTAAGATATCCAGATAGAATTCATCTCTTGAGGGGAAACCATGAAGATGCTAAGATCAATCGGATTTATGGATTTTATGATGAGTGTAAGAGGCGATTTAATGTTAGGCTTTGGAAAATATTTACTGACTGCTTTAATTGCTTGACTGTGGCTGCACTCATTAATGAGAAGATACTTTGTATGCATGGGGGACTCTCTCCAGAGTTGCAAAATTTGGATCAAATAAGGGATATCTTTAGGCCTACTGATATTCCTGATAGTGGTCTTCTCTGTGATCTGCTATGGTCTGATCCTGATGCAAATGTCGAGGGCTGGGCAGATAGCGATCGAGGTGTTTCTTGTACCTTTGGAGCGGATGTAGTTGCTGACTTTTTGGATAAAAATGACCTTGATCTCGTATGCCGTGGTCATCAGGTAAGCCACTTTCATTTTGAGCAGGCTAATACTCTTTTACAGTGGCATGCAGTAGAAGACTTCCTCTTTCATGTTTGTTCATTCTTCCCTCTTCTAGCCATTTCTATGATTTAGGTTTCAGTTGGGATACATTGAAGTGTCAAGGATTCTTGTAGGAGTAATGCATACCGTGGATTAGCACTGATTTTAATTGTTAACAACAGAGAGTATCTATTTGCCAATAGTTTTTCATAATTTGTTCTGGCAATTAGTCATATTAACCCGACTGCCCGTTGATGATCCCATGTTCCTACAGCTTAGATTTCTTTGTGATATAGTTACTGCATCGCAAAAGTAAAAGTTGTGCCTCATATTCTGGTAGTAATTAAGCCCTCAATGATCATGAGAGATTGATAAGGCTACCCAGACCAGTTAACAGCAGACTTCCCTGTAAGAAGCCTAATAATTATGTCAGTTGACTGTCCAAACTGAGAAATTTTCTGGGTTAAATTGCAGGTCGTGGAGGATGGATATGAATTTTTCGCTAAACGAAGATTGGTAACAATATTTTCAGCTCCAAACTATGGAGGGGAGTTTGACAACGCAGGTGCTTTATTGAGTGTCAACGATAGCCTAGTGTGTTCATTTGAGATATTGAAGCCAGCTGATAGATCATTGCCAAGCTCTTCTAATTCAAAGCTGCCTCTTAAGAAGGTATGCTCACATTTTCTTTTTATGACCCATTCATATTATTGTTGATATTTGAAACACACTATACCAGAGAACAATTTGTATACTTTTATACGTTACTTTCTTAATGAGATACTTGTTTCCTATTTTATCATATAACTAGAATTCTGATACTTAAAATGGATTGGTTAAGAATCTAAATCCCAATTCCATTGCCGTTGTTTGAACAGCCCCCTAAAACTGGGAAGATGTGACATGCAGAAAGGGATTTCCAGAGATTTCTTTTAGGTTCGAGTAGGCGATACAGGAAGCTCGATTTAGGGTTTCGCAAAGCAGTGTGTCATCTTCGTGTAACAGATGATTGGTGTGTGTGATTTGAGGATGGCCTGCCTTGATTCTTGTCTACTGAATATTTTGTACATTGTATTGTGCATGATCTAGTTTCTCTTGTTGCTCAAATGCCTATTAATTTGCTCCCAGGCATTATTGGAGGCAAAGAAGAGTGTCCTTGATTGATTTCCATTGAATGGCGAACATTACACATTTCTGTAATCTTTAACTTCGTAGCAATTGCATAAGAGGAATCAATTCTGAAATTGCGTACAAGCACACACAAACAACAATTTCTATACTCAATAGAGGGTGAATTGGGTATTAATCAAATATTGCAAAATTATATTCTTTTCGATTTTATACTAATTAGTTAATAGCTTTATCATTTAAGCTTATTAATCAATTTCTCAAATTAATGAATTCAACAATTAATTCTCAAAAGAAAATTTATAAACAATGTGTATATATAAAATAAAAGTTGCAAAATTTAAAATGAGTAAGGGTTAGAGAAATTGATATCATAGTTTACAATGGTTCGGTCAACTCTTTGTCTACGTTTACTCCCCCAAGCCACGTTTGAAGTTTTTCATCATGTCAAGTTGAATCCACAACATACACATAAGGTTTTCGTGACTCACTTCAAACAAGAGTTTTGTTCTTAGGCCACCCCAAACCTTTACACCAAGAGTTTTCCAATGGCTTACTCTCAAACCATTACAATGAGTTTTGTTCTTAGACTCACTCACAACCTGTATACAAATTACTCTTTCGAGTATTTCTACTCAACAAGAGATTTCACAACCACAAGTGTTAGATAATAAGAGTTTACAACACACCTTGGACACTCACAAAAGATAAGAAGATTTAAGTATGAGTTTCTAACCAAAGTAAACCAAATTCAATAAGATGATATTAAGGTGTAGTATGTGAGCTTTGATTATGATGAGAGTGTTTGCTTTGAAAGAAATGTTAGAAGGTGTGAAAACTTGACAAAACGAAATTGTGGCTCAATATTTAGTGAATGTGAAAACTGCCCCAACTCTATCCTAAGACTGGTATGTCGGTCCTGGAATTCAAACGGCTATATGACTGTTGAAGATTAAAGCGCGGACCAATCAGATTACTGACAGATTTGATGACCGGTATGATCTGTCCCGATTCCAGTAGCTATGCAAACTTCTGATAGATAATTGGTGTGTGAATGATTTGAGGATGACCTGCCTTGATTCTTGTCTACTGAGTATTTTGTACATTGTATTGTGCTTGATCTAGTTTCTCTTATTGCTCCAATGCCTATTAATTTGCTCCCAGGCATTATTGGAGGCAAAGAAGAGTGTCCTTGATTGATTTCCTATTAATGGCTTACATTACACACCTCAGTAATCTTTGAACTTCTTAGCAATTGCATAAGAGGAATCAACTCATCTGTTGGCGACTTGGTCGCTTAATTGGATTTTGATGACGTCAACGTAATCGACGACTTCGACGTACAATCACGAAGAAATACAAAAAGTGTCGAAGCATATGAGGTGAAGAGCGAGAATGTGAAGACTTGTGGTAAAATGAAGATTATATTGCAAAAATCTTAGCTTAGGATTTAATTTGTAATGTGAGATGTAATATTCAAGTGCATAAGCTCATAGGGATCATGCACATTCACTTATATGCATTAGGGGCATGTATAAAATGCATTAAAACCTTCAAATCTGCATTTTAGTATTTAGGGAAGCCTTCTGGAACCGGCATGGACCATACCGGTCCCATTACCGGTCATTAAACCGGCCTTCCCCTGTTTCGCATGCCTACTGGAACCGGGCCATACCGTGCCGGTTAACTCGCCGGTCTTCATGCCGGTATTGGCAAGAAAATTCGGCTCTCTGGAACCGGGCTGGTCCTCGCCGGTCTCCATACCGGTTTTCTCGCCGGTCTAACGGCTAGTTTTTCGAACGTTATATAGCCGTTGGGAGATATTGAAACCCTAGACCGGCATGCCGGTATCCTCGCCGGTTTTGCTGTAGTTGGGGATAACTTTGCATTTTGTTATAAATAAGACCCCAACTCCTTTGCCTTAGGTAAGAGACTTAATACACAATCTTCATACATTCTCTAAGGCAAGAAAAGAGTGTCCAAAACCTTCACACAATTTAAACACTCATCCAAGCTCACATACATCTTCATATCATTTAGTGAGCTTAGATCACTTGGTTTTGCTCTCACACAATCTTCTTATTATTTGTGAGTGCCCAAGTGTGTTTTAATTCTTTCTTAACAAAACACTTGTGATTTGTGAAATCCCATTTGGTTGGGTAAGTTGTAAAGGTTGTGAGTGCACCTACGAACAAAACTCAAAATTGTAAAAGGGTTTGGAGTGCGCCTTTGCGGAAAACTCTTGGTTACGAGTGAACCACGGAAACTCGATTCTAGTAGAAATCTTCAAGCGAGGCTTGAGGGAGTGGACGTAGGCACAGTTTGCCGAACCACTATATATCGCGGTGTCGTATCTCTCTTTCCCTACTCTTTTACTATTTGCAAGTTAATTTGTACTTACACTTATTGATTAAAAACTTGCATATATGATATCTATTAGAATAGAGAAAATTGGCCTAAAACTCCCACTTGGTAATAAGAGCTAAAAATCGGCAAAGATTTTTTTTATTTCCGCATTTATAGCGATAACCCAATTCACCCCCCTCTTGGGTATAGAGTTTCTTTGTCGCTATTGCTTGTAGGTACTTTCAGTTGGTATCAGAGCGAGATATTCTCAAGAAAGACTTAACCGTCTGAGAATAGACTATGGGATCTACAAGCCACTCTTCAAATTTTGCCGAGGGATACTCAACAACTAGACCTCCGTTTTACACCGGAACCGACTACAACTATTGGAAGTCAAGAATGTTGACTTATCTCCTAGCCAATGATCCGCCATCCTATTTGGTTATCACACGAGGTGCAAAAGGGCCAACAAAGAAGGATAGAAACGGGGTTGATATTCCAAAACCGAGTTTAGAATGGGATAGTGAGGATGTGAAACTAGCCTCACAAAATGCTAAGGCACTCAACCAACTCCTATGTGCCATTGATCGGGATCAAGTTAGCAAGCTTCCGGAATGTGGAAATGCATATGATTTATGGAAGTCTTTGGAAATGGTCAATGAGGGCACAAGCCAAGTGAAGGAATCGAAGATCAACCGGTTCATGTGCGAATTGGACAATTTCAAGATGGAATCCGGGGAAGAAATTGATCACATGATTTCTAGGTTTACGGTCATCATCAATCATTTGGGAGCATTGGGAAAAGTCATCGGGACATCAGATCAAGTGAAGAAAATTTTGAGATCTCTCCCGAAAGAGTTTAGAAGCTATACCTCCTCCATTAAAGAAGCAAACGACATAAACACATTGAAGATGGATGATTTGGTCGGTAAATTGCTTGAGTACGAAATGGAAATCAAAATGGACAAAAGGGAGGAAGATGAGAAAAGGACAAGGAAATCCTTGGCCTTAAAAGCAAGAAGAAAATATGAGTCAAGCTCAAGTGAAGAAGAAGATAGTGATGATGAGTTGGCTCAAATAAACAAGAACTTGAAGAAGCTTCTTAAGTCCGTAAATAAAAAGGGAAAATCAAAGACGGATGAAAAGAATGAAGAGAAGTGGCCGCAGAAGAACAAGAAAATTATTTGTTATGAATGCAACAAACCGGGTCACATAGCTACCGATTGCCCATTGAGGAAAATGAAAGGAAAATCGAAGAAAAATGCAATGAAAGCAACTTCAACTTGGAGTGATAGCGATTCTAGCTCATCCGAGGAGGAAGAAGAGGTTCAAGCTAAAGAAAGAACAAATCTAGCATTTATGGCTATCACAGATGAGGACATCCGCTTTGAAATTGAAGAAGAAAGCGAAGAAGAAGAGGTACACAATTCTCAATATGATAATGATTTACTTGATGCTTTTAATGGTTTAAAAGAATTGTGTGATATGCTTAAAAAGAAATTAAAATTAGTCAAAAATGAGCATGCTATACTTAAAAATGAACATGCATGTTATATGGATAAAATTCATGTTTTAGATAATGAGATTATATGCTTAAAGGCCAAACATGAAAAAGAAATTGCATGCTTAAATGATGAAAATGCATGTTTGAAGATTAAAAAGCTAGAACTTGAAAATACCATATCAAATATGCCATCTAGCTCTAAGACATGCGATTGCGAATCTATATTGAATGAAAATGTCTTATTAAATACTAAGATTGTAGATTTGCAAAACATACTTAGCAAATTCACATTGGGACATAAAAATTTTAATATGCTTATTGGATCCCAAAAATGTGCATTTAAAAGAGAAGGATTAGGATATAGGCCTTATATAAAAAGAATTTTTTTTAAGAATTATTTTGTTAAGGCATCCTATTCTCATGCTAAGAATGAAATAGATGAAAATGTCACATGCCATGCTTGTAACAAAAAGGGACATAAAATTTTTGAATGCATGTATATGAATGTGATGAAGAATGCATGGATTCCTCAAGGAATCAAAATTAACCCCAATGGACCCAAGAAAGTTTGGGTACCAAAGCGTAATTGATAAACTTGTAGGGGGAGCTTTGGGAATGGAACTTTAAAGAGAAATTGCAAAATTGATCCCAAAAGCTCAAAGAGATGAGGATTCGCAATGGTACATGTAAACTCTGTATTCACGGAAACATTGGTACCGTTTCCTCCAATTTCTATATGTATGCATATCTCAAATTGATATAAATGTTTTAAAGCATACAAAATGATTAGGCAAGTATTCAAACTTCTATTGGTATCGATTTTCATTTGATATCACTAAGTGCCTTAATCATATATTTAAACCCATATTCTATTTTAATTGGTATCATGATATATAATGACTCATTTTTGAAAGAATGCTTAAAAGTGATATGATATTCAAATGGATTTATTGATATATTTTTAATTGGTATCAAATTTGGGGAGAAATCATGATTAAGATGCTCTTAGTTTGTAAATGGTATTCATGAGAATCTATCTTTTGAAAAATACTATTTTATGCATGATTTTTGATTTTTTATGGCAAAAAGGGGGAAATGCCAAATGTGCATATTTTTTAAATTTGTTATCATTTTTTTTTTGCACACATCTATTGGTATCTCGTTTTAGAACTTAACTTTGCTTCTCCACTTTTTGATAATGTCAAAGGGGCAGAAATCATTAGAAATGAGATTAAAACTTGTTTTACCCTCACCATTGGTTTAAGGGGGAGTAAATGTACTAATGTGTTTGTCTAAGTCTTATAGAGCTATTCTGAAGACAATCACACTTTGAGGGGGAGCTTATGTTGAGGGGGAGCAAAATTGTCAAATTTGGACTCCAAGAAGCTCACAAGTATCAACAAGTTTTAAGGGGTTGCCATCATCAAAAAGGGGGAGATTGTTGGCGACTTGGTCGCTTAATTAGATTTTGATGACGTCAACGCAATCGATGACTTCGACGTACAATCACGAAGCAATACAAAAAGTGTCGAAGCATATGAGGTGAAGAGCGAGAATGTGAAGACTTGCGGCAAAATGAAGATTATATTGCAAAAGTCTTAGCTTAGGATTTAATTTGTAATGTGAGATGTAATATTCAAGTGCCTAAGCTCATAGGGATCATGCACATTCACTTAGATGCATTAGGGGCATGTATAAAATGCATTAAAACCTTCAAATCTGCATTTTAGTATTTAGGGAAGCCTTCTGGAACCGGCATGGACCATACTGGTCCCCTTACCGGTCATTAAACCGGCCTTCCCCTGTTTCGCATTGCGGCAAAATGAAGATTATATTGCAAAAGTCTTAGCTTAGGATTTAATTTGTAATGTGAGATGTAATATTCAAGTGCCTAAGCTCATTGGGATCATGCACATTCACTTAGATGCATTAAGGGCATGTATAAAATGCATTAAAACCTTCAAATCTGCATTTTAGTATTTAGGGAAGCCTTCTGGAACCGCATGGACCATACTAGTCCCCTTACCGGTCATTAAACCGGCATTCCTCTGTTTCGCATGCCTACTGGAACCGGGCCATACCGTGCCGGTTAACTCGCCGGTCTTCATGCCGGTATTGGCAAGAAAATCCTACTCTCTGGAACCGGGCTGGTCCTCGCCGGTCTCCATACCGGTTTTCTCGCCGGTTCTAACGGCTAGTTTTTCGAACGTTATATAGCCGTTAGGAGATATTGAAACCCTAGACCGGCATGCCGGTATCCTCGCCGGTTTTGCTGTAGTTGGGGATAGCTTTGCATTTTGTTATAAATAAGACCCCAACTCATTTGCCTTAGGTAAGAGACTTAATACACAATCTTCATACATTCTCTAAGGCAAGAAAAGAGTGTCCAAAACCTTCACACAATTTAAACACTCATCCAAGCTCACATACATCTTCATATCATTTAGTGAGCTTAGATCACTTGGTTTTGCTCTCACACAATCTTCTTATTATTTGTGAGTGCCCAAGTGTGTTTTAATTCTTTCTTAACAAAACACTTGTGATTTGTGAAATCCCATTTGGTTGGGTAAGTTGTAAAGGTTGTGAGTGCACCTACGAACAAAACTCAAAATTGTAAAAGGGTTTGGAGTGCGCCTTTGCGGAAAACTCTTGGTTACGAGTGAACCACGGAAACTCGATTCTAGTAGAAATCTTCAAGCGAGGCTTGAGGGAGTGGACGTAGGCACAGTTTGCCGAACCACTATATATCGCGGTGTCGTATCTCTTTTCCCTACTCTTTTACTATTTGCAAGTTAATTTGTACTTACACTTATTGATTAAAAACTTGCATATAGGATATCTATTAGAATAGAGAAAATTGGCCTAAAACTCCCACTTGGTAATAAGAGCTAAAAATCGGCAAAGATTTTTTTTATTTCCGCATTTATAGCGATAACCCAATTCACCCCCCTCTTGGGTATAGAGTTTCTTTGTCGCTATTGCTTGTAGGTACTTTCACTCATCAACATTCCACAAGAATGCATTCAAACATAGACAGTTCGTAAATACCCCCAAGGGCTTCACGAGTGATTTTCGATCAGTTTACTTGGAAAGAGACATAATAAGCTAGAAATTATCAAGAATATATGAAAGTAAAAGTAGTTACTTGGAAAGAGACATAATAAAAAATATTCAATGAAAGAGGACAGCGAACAAACAACTAATCTTAAATCCAAAACCAGTAGCAAGACTGTAATCTGACCTGACGAACAATAACCCTACTGTAAGAACCAACCCTCCCACTGCACAAGAAACTCTTTCACTAAATTGCATTTCCTGCACCCACTGCTGGAAGAGTCTTCTAGCCATATGGGGCATTTCAGATCGTGTTGAGGTCCACGAACCAGCAATCTTATCCAGACTAGCTTTACCACCATAGCAAGATGTTTCTTCCATGTCAATATCTCTATCATTAGGTCATTTAACAGCAAAGCCTGCAGCACGGCAAAGTTCTGTGCCATTAGAGACCCATTCAGCAGCTCTACCACAAACAAAGTCATTTAATCCACATGGTACTAGAACCTAGCAGTGAATTTTCATCAGGATGTTGATTTTGTCAAGCATTTGAAAGGAATATTTGAAGGTCTGATTTTCTAAAAACTTATCAGATAAATTAAAACACCAGTACAAAACTATAATGATATGGCTTAGTGCACTAGTTCCCTTGGCAAACCCAGAAGCTCTTGCAACTTGCTTGATGATGAAAGCACCAATCAAGTAAAAAAAAAAAAAAAAATTTATTCTTTCCCCATTAAATGCAGGTTCTTTAAAAAATTGTGTTATGAGAAATTTTCTTGGCTGATAGCTTAGCAGGAAAGATTCCCAAGTGTATCATTATGTAGTATCCGAAAGTGCCACATCCCCAAGACTGTTCACCAACTCAATCCACAACTTAAGAAATAACACATACCTGTGTTTAGCATCCACGGAGAAGTAAGCATTAGAGCAAGCCTGATGAACTCTGTCACATAATGAGGCACATATAAGAGGGGGTCCAGGTTGAACGCCAAATAATTCCCATAGATGCAAGCATTCTTGGTTGGCCTCCCCAGTTAAAGCCAGCTTCCTAATGGATAGCAAAGCAGGATGTGTCTGGGCAAGCATCACAACGAAAAACCCTGCAAAGGGTCAAATCGCTATTTCCATTGCTTGCCTTTTTTGGAGGTTTGTCTTTCAGATGAGAATGGCGCAAATCGACCACCTTGAGCCTGCTTCATCAGCTCAGTTGAAGCATGGTATAATGATATGCATCATGCATGTGTTTGGGTTTCACGCCAATTATATAGTGGCAGTGCTCTATACTCCTAAAAAGCTGTAAAGATTTAACTTTCACAACTTCCGTTCTGTGTGGAGGCAAGCATATCTAAATATCTACATTTGTCATTATTTTGGCTTCCACATATGCAATGCAACACCAACATTTGGAAGAAATCCATTAATTCAGAGTTTTCCTATGCAAAAGGTTTCCCCAAAAACCAAAAACAAAAGCTTGTGATATCCCAATCTCACACATTAACAAGGAACTTTCTTCAAAGTCTTAAAAATAATAACCCATTCCATTTTCATCCATCAATACATTAATAAGCTAAAAAGGGTGAACAAAATTCTACTCAAATGAGCTACTAAAGCATCTATTCTATTTAGATGAAACTCCATAACACACACACACATATAAAAATAACAATATAAAATGGGCCAGTTGAAAAATTGTTAAAAATGGAAAGACTTCACAATCAGTCTGATTTTTCGATTTAGATGCTTAACATGTCACTAAAAGAGCTCCAGTCTGACTGAGGAATTGAAGTTGTAATGAAGCAGAAAGCAAAGTTATAAGGGAATATGGTACCCGAGATCCGAATAGGTTAACATCGGATCCTAAACATGTCTGCTTGCTTATTGGGCCATTGATCCATTTCTAAAATATTTTTGGATTTCAACTTAACCCAAGTTAAAATCCAGCCCAAGCAGGGATGCCGGAGTTAAAGGAATTATGTTCTTGTGTGCTTTCTTGTTCTGTTTAATAAAATCATAAATAACAAGGTAATTTTACAAATATTAAAAATAAATTTATGAAATCTTAAGTTACGACTTGGATGAAAAGATTTTAAGTTCTTTTTTTTTTTGGATGAAAACTTTTTAAGTTCTTATTGAAGAAATGTCATTATATGATTTTATGAATTACTATAATATTTTGTTTGTTACCAGTTTTCTAAAAGTTTTTCGTGTCTTCAATTATTCAATTTGATTAATTTCTTAGAACTGAATTTTAAACCACCGTTTTTAGATATTAAATTTATGAAAGACTCATAATCTCGATTTTAAAATGAAATGAGGAGGTGTCCATCCAACTCAGCTAAAAAGTTAATAATAAATATTAATCCACTTAATAGTGTTCAATTTTTTTATTATCTAAAACTATTAAATGTGGTGTTCGGTTATATCACTGGAGTTAAGTACCAAATATATATATGGACAAATTGCAAGAAAGGATATGAGAATTTACTTTATTATTTGATAAATTTATTGAATTTCCTTCAACAAACTCAGAAATGAAAAATTAAAAGATATTTATTTGAAAAAGGGATAATAACATTTTGGCTTATTAATATGGCCTTAGCTAAGTTGGTTAAGCACTTATTCAACTTATCATCCCCAATAGATGTGACTTGGTGGTGTAGGGTTTATGATCTCACCTTTAAGTTTTGGGTTCGAATCCAATGAGTACGTTTCTTGTAAGAGTTTGGGATAGTCGGAGATTTTACCCGCTCCGCTTAAGCTCATAATGGATGATTTGACGGTGAGATTTCCTATATTTAAAAAAAAAAAAAAAAAAAAAAAAAAAAAAAAAAAACTTATTCACCTTTGCGTAAGAGTTTGATATTTATTGATATACACAGACAAATTATTATAAAATTAAGCTATCCGGGTGTTATTACTCTATTTTGATATTTGTGCTCAACTATCTTTGGATAGAAATTACAAAATTAATTTGATTAGAACATAAAATTTATAAGATTAAAAAAGCCAACAATAAGGGTCATAATAAAAAATCATAAAACAATATAAAATATTATATTATAATTATGTAAAAAAAATGAGGATATAAATTTTA
Organism: Zanthoxylum bungeanum; assembly: GCA_019454045.1. Taxonomy (NCBI): domain Eukaryota; kingdom Viridiplantae; phylum Streptophyta; class Magnoliopsida; order Sapindales; family Rutaceae; genus Zanthoxylum; species Zanthoxylum bungeanum. Next base: position 81,306 of record SKCR01007834.1, on the reverse strand, counting down.
AATTTACCTTAAAATTTATATTTTCTTTTTATTTGGGAGTGGTCAGGACTACCCTAAAAGTGGCCTTGATTTCGCCAATATCCACTCGTCAATGTAATTACGAAGAAATTGGATGCCAATTAAAGCCCAAAATGGAGAATGTAAGTTAAAGTCTATTTTGTAATTATAAGAAATTCCAAGGACTTTAAAACCCCACACCAAATAGATAAAGTTAGCTGTAAGGAGCAATTCTAGACAAAAACGGACCTGTCACGTGATAAGCCCATTCTTTATATCTTCATCCGCCACGTGTCAATCCTTGTATGAGAGCTCCGAGTAATTGGGCCCAGCACCTGTCATATCGATCTTATCCTTTATGACGTGCTCTTCACTCTACTGACCACGTCAACGCAGCAGTTTTCGATCTGAATCAACGGCCCAGATCTCCTTCCGCCCCACCAAAACTGTTCGGCTTTTAATAAAGACTTGTTCGACATTTAACCCCTACCTCCACTTTAAATAATCTTCGCCACTCTACCCTAACTTACTCTATCGACGCTCAAGTGGGTGTGCGTACGAGGTTGATTAGGAATTACGATACGCAGTGTGCCATGGGCTTACTTGACCAGTTGTGGGACGACACCTTGGCCGGGCCCCGCCCCGAGTCTGGGCTCGGCAAGCTCAGAAAGCACTCCACCTTCAGTTTCCGGTCAAGTTCCGGCAAGGGTACGCAATAAGCCGGCGGAGCATTTTAGCAGATCTATAATAAATAATAGCGTCTAACTTGGAAAGATAAAGTAATATTTAACCATGAAATGAACTGAAATCATGCAATCAGACTTATCAGAAGTATTATTCAGATCAGATGGCTCAGATTTATTTGATCACGGATTAACTGAATCCAAATATCTAGTTTAATTGCTCTGATAGCCGCACGCGATAAAGTATGACGAAAAGATATTACTTATTGGTGAATGATCTATAACTGATTTATTTATTTTGATTCTTGGCTGTGTGTGATCAGAATCTGATGGAGGGAACGTGAGATCAGACGTTGATGAATCGCCGCTGGATGGGATGAAAGTTACACGCAGCATCATGATAGTGAAGCCACCTGGCTATCAAAGCGGTTCGCCTCCGGTATCTCCTGCTGGGTCTACAACTCCGGTATCTCCCTTCTCTGGTAAGCTTTCTTGCTTGTTCATAAAATGACAAATTTGCCCACATATTTTAGCTCAAATGTACGAAAACCAGTAGTAAACCTACTAAACGCAGTTCCTACAAAATTGGAGGAGCTTAGGGGTAGTTTTGTCATTCCGTTGGTTGCATGCCAAGGGTAGTTTGGTCATTTGGTTGTTTTATGATTAGTCAATATTATAATATATATTGCAATGTTAGGTTAGGTGGATGCAATTATCTTATTGTCTAGTTTTCTCCTTGTGTTGAAAATGACATAATTGTCCGTATTGATAATGCAATAATTGTGCATGGCCTTTCGCCCTTAGGATACTTTTTTTGGGCCGCCCTAATAGAAGGTCTCCTTGTCAGCTAGCACTGTCTTATTTGAATGGACTCGATACTTGAGTGTTGGGTACCACACACACATATCTTGATAACACTATATGATGGGCAAGCACCAATAGTTCATAGTGGTGACTGATGATGGTAAAATTTAGGATACAACGGAGGTATTCTGTTATTCGTGTAACAAGTCAATTATTTATTAAAATAATTAAAAATATTGATATTAAATTATACATGTTGGTGATATCACGTCATTCATGCATGCATTCGTTGCATCAAAAAATTACTCGTGTTGATGATGATGAACCTAAATAGTATATTTTTCATGTATAATGTTAAACAAACATATGGGGTTGTAAGTTGTAACTTTATAAGTTGGATGTGCACTGTATATATGCAGTAGTATGAGTTTTGTAAATTGTAAAATGAAAAATTTTGTTGCTGTGTGTTCTTTGTATCTGTGTTAATCGGCATGACTTTTATGTTGAACATTAATAGCTACCTACATGTACAACAGCACATCCCAATGGGAGTGTAATCTTTTCCAATACAAAGTTGATGCACGTTTACTTGCGAGCTAATTATTGCTTTGTGTTTATTTATATATGAGAGGGCATATGTACATTTGTGGTGAAAGACAAGAGTTCATTAATAAGAAAGAAATTAAATGCCACTGTGGATGATGATGCTCAGGTGCTGGTAGGGAGTCGTTTAGGTTTCGAAGAAGATCAGCATCAGATGCATACGAGAAGAGGAATGAGGTTGGACTCAGGAGCCCTACTACTCCTTACGACGTGTGATATATGATATTATACGAGGAGACATATAGCCAGAATGTCAAAAGCTTTTGTGATACGGCTTTGTGTTTTGTCTTGATACTGTAACAATCATGGCCTGTGAGATGGAGGGGTTGTAAGATGTAATTAATATATGTTGTAAACTAGAGAGACTGCTGTTCCTACTTTTGTAATGTAAGCCTATGTTTGTATATAAGTGCTTCTGCTTCTCTTTATCGTTTTCTTTCAGCTGTTTGTTTTCTTAAAAAGTCGTTTTTGTGTTTGCCTGTTGTTGGAATAAGATGGTATCCTGTAAGTATTTGCTTGCTTACCAGTTATCAATTTATCATTGCTCTGCTTTTGCTTTTGTTGTTGTTGTTGAAGCAAACATTATGGTGGCTTTTGATAATGGCTTTAGATAACGTTTGCTAAACATGAAGAGAAATGATATTCTTCCCAACAAATCTACTTACTTTCCTCCAGAACGGCAGAATGGTCTGCGTTTTGTTTAAAAAAATTTTACCCAAGGTTTGCCCATCCCAATTGCCAAACACCCATAGAGTCAACTTTGCCCTAATTTTCAATTGATATCCTATCTCCTAAACCAATTTCAACGGGCATTCTGTTGTGGAGAAAGGGCTTTTCATCAATTTCAATTCTTCAGTTCGTCGTCCACCGTCGCGTCGGAGCTGGAGCCACGTCATTCCCTTTCTAGGTTTGATTCTTCTCACAGCACCAAAGATTATGATCCAAGTTATGGGCTTTCATCGAGGTTAATTCATTTAATGCACATGATAGTGATTTCTTCCAATCACAAAATTCCCTAGCAAGATTTGATTCCATGCATAACACTTAAGACTTTGATCATGGTCATGGGTTCCCTGCATTTGAGACCTTCAACGACACTAATCCATTTGGGTCAATTGGGGCATTTAAGACATCAATAGATACTCCAAAGAAAGGTTCTGGGGTGCTGGCATTTGACGACTCAGATCCATTTGGATCAACCGGGCCATTTTAGTCATCGTTAGAGAGTAATACTCCAAAGAAAAGTTCTGATAATTGGAATGCCTTTTAATTAAGAAATGTCGAACTGGTATTCTTTTTTCTTCATAACTTGAAGCCTCTTGGTAAGATTTGTTCATTCTAGGCTTGGCGGTTTGGTTCTTTCATGAGTATATAATGTGACAATGAGTGGTTGTGCTATTTGGTTAATTTAGTCAATTCCCTTTTTGAAGATTGAATTACTTTTATGTTGTATTCTTTTGTAATTTTTGAATTCAGGATATATCCTGGACATATGTGTATTTTGTTTTTAAATATACAAGGTGTTAAATCTACTCCCTTTCCTCCAGAACGGCAGAATAGTGTGCGTTTTGGTTTTAAAATTTTTACCCAAGGTTTGCCCATCCCAATTGCCAAACACCCATATAGTCAAATTTGCCATAATTTTCAATTGATATCATTTCTCCTAAACCAATTTCAACGGCCATTCTGTCATGGAGAAATGGCTTTTCACCAATTTCATTTCTTTAGTTCGTCGTCCACCGTCGCGCCGGAGCTGGAGCCCGGTCGTCCACGTGCAATCTGTCGCCAACGAACCAGTAAGCGTTGACAGCCATCCAGACAAAACTCTACGGTTTAAGCTTCAATCATACGTCGCCACATTAATTCTTGTTTCTACATCTTCATCTCTCATCTCCCATTAAGAAATTCTTTCTCCTACATATAGCTTATCTGAAAAAGTGCTTTTTACCCATTCATATCCTGGAACCACAACCTCATCCTTATCCTCATCTTCATCTGATCTTTTTGGCTCTCTCAAAAACAACAACAAACAAATATGAGATCTGATGAAGAAGCAGGATCATCCTCATACACACTGCCACCTTACCTAAGAGAAGATACTCCACTTTTAGCCAAATCAAAGCCTCTCTCTTCTCAATCCAAGAGAAGAACTTTGACCCATTTGGCTCATTTGTGTATTTTTGCTGATATTGTTGATCTTGGAGCTATGGGAATAGTGATGGTTGAAGATGTCATGATTTTCATGGAACAAATGCCTGTTTTAAAGACTTTTGGTGATTTTTCTGTTTTTTCATATGGTATTGGGGTTGCTGTTTATGTCTTCGAAGGAGTTGGCATGATATTACCATTGGAATCTGAGACTGGACACAAAGAAAAATTTGGGAAAGTATTGAGATGGTGTATAGCATTCATTTCTCTATTGTATGGTTCATTTGGTGCATTGGGTTACTTTGCTTTTGGTGAAGAAACCAAAGATGTAATCACTACCAATTTTGGGGCAGGATTGGTGACCACTTTGGTGAATGTCGGTCTGTACGTAATTCTGTGATTATAGGTATTGCTTGTGGCTGAGATGGGTAGTTATTTTGGGTGTGAGTTTGGTTGCTCTGTCGGTGCCTAATTTTGCAGATTTTGTGATGCATACTAGGTTTTGTGTTGCCTGCTTTGTTCCATTTGCTGGTGTTCAAGGAAGAGCTGGGGTGGAATGAGATTGTTTTGGATGCTGCAATTCTGGTTTTTGGGGTGATTATTGGAATCTCAGGACCTGGTCATCGCTAATGGAGATTTTTGCACCAAAAGCATAACCATGTTTTAGAGGGAAAAGAAATCAAATAATTTTTAATAATATTTCATTAAATTTGGTACTTACTGGAAAAGTTTACTTGTTCTTATTTGATGTGTTCCTGACAATTATTATCAGTTGTAATGAAAAATTAGGACAAGATTGCTGAAAGTGAAATATATGGGTCTGGTCAATTTTATTTGTAAATGTGTTCAAAAGTTTGGTACGTTACCTATGTCACTCATTTTGAAAGACTTGCTCAGATTCTAGTGCTTCAATTCTACAATTTCTCACACATTGAATTAACTAGTACTAGTTCTCTCAAAGTAAATGAACAAAATGCAAATAGAAATAATGATTTAACACCTTGTGTATTTAAAAACAAAATACACATATGTCCAGGATATATCCTGAATTCAAAAATTACAAAAGAATACAACATAAAAGTAATTCAATCTTCAAAAAGGGAATTGACTAAATTAACCAAATAGCACAACCACTCATTGTCACATTATATACTCATGAAAGAACCAAACCGCCAAGCCTAGAATGAACAAATCTTACCAAGAGGCTTCAAGTTATGAAGAAAAAAGAATACCAGTTCGACATTTCTTAATTAAAAGGCATTCCAATTATCAGAACTTTTCTTTGGAGTATTACTCTCTAACGATGACTAAAATGGCCCGGTTGATCCAAATGGATCTGAGTCGTCAAATGCCAGCACCCCAGAACCTTTCTTTGGAGTATCTATTGATGTCTTAAATGCCCCAATTGACCCAAATGGATTAGTGTCGTTGAAGGTCTCAAATGCAGGGAACCCATGACCATGATCAAAGTCTTAAGTGTTATGCATGGAATCAAATCTTGCTAGGGAATTTTGTGATTGGAAGAAATCACTATCATGTGCATTAAATGAATTAAACCTCGATGAAAGCCCATAACTTGGATCATAATCTTTGGTGCTGTGAGAAGAATCAAACCTAGAAAGGGAATGACGTGGCTCCAGCTCCGACGCGACGGTGGACGACGAACTGAAGAATTGAAATTGATGAAAAGCCCTTTCTCCACAACAGAATGCCCGTTGAAATTGGTTTAGGAGAAAGGATATCAATTGAAAATTAGGGCAAAGTTGACTCTATGGGTGTTTGGCAATTGGGATGGGCAAACCTTGGGTAAAATTTTTTTAAACAAAACGCAGACCATTCTGCCGTTCTGGAGGAAAGTAAGTAGATTTGTTGGGAAGAATATCATTTCTCAAAGATGAAACAACTCTAAAAGCTGGGTATTAAATAATTCAGGTAAAATTAAATTGTGCATATGTTAACGAGGATCCTAAGTGTACTTATTAAGGATCTATTTTAGAAAAAATTTCACATTATTTTTATCGGAAATATAAAAAATTATCAAAATATTAATTACTTTTTTCTTTCACATTAAAACTTTAAAATGAATTCTTAATGATTAACATTTCCCTTTTTCTTATCATGTAATCAACTGTTTTAGAATATGATTATATCCTATCTTTTGCCACATGTTAGCTAAGCTCATACTAAAGTGATAAATATGAACAGCTCTAAAAAAAAGTTTAATTAATTTTATTGATGGTGGTTTTCGGTTTCCAATAAATTAAAACCTCGAAGAAGGGTATAAATGGGTTTTCACTTCCTAGATAAGGGGCACATGCCCAGGTAGCAGAGACGTCTGACTCAACAAAGAGACCAGACTTATTTGTGTTTCATGCCCGATCCGATGTGGTCCATGACTTCCGACACGACCTAATGAGAAAATATCAGATTCGACACTGTAAGTATCTGTGAAGGCCGACCCGAGGTGGTTCACGACTGCCGACCCGACCTGATGAGAAGATATCAGATTCGACAGCGTGAGTATTTGTGAAAGCCGACCCAATGTGGTATGTGACTACCGACCCGACCTGATGAGAAGATATCAGATTCGACAATGTATCTGTGAAGGTCGGTCTGAGGTGGTCTATCACTAACGACCCGATCTGGTGGCTCAGTAGGCCAGGACAACTGTTGCTTCTTTCTCCCGACCTGGTAGGACAGGCCGAAGTGGTAATAATGGTATAATCAGGATCAAATGACGTAAGCCCTACATGAGAACTTGCACCTTTCAAGGAGGTGACATGATAGATTACAGGCTGGAGGTAACGTGTAGCAGCTGATAAAATAACTTGGTTTAAAGAGATGTTAAGTGGCTGAGTTACTTTCGACAGAACAGTTGGGGAAGAGAGTCATCGCATTGATGGTAAATCCACGTGGCTGACGTCACGAAAATAGTGTAACAGTAGAATTTGCCTTAGTATATAAAGGGGTTGAGAATTCATTGTAAGGGGCTAGCCAATTTCAGTCACGCATAACTTGTAATAGAGAGTAGAAAACTTACGTGTAAGAGTGAGCTTGTGAGAGGTCGGTCGGCCGAGCTTGAGAGATAGGCAGGTCGGACATACCCGACCACGTTATAAAAATTTCATTTTTCCCTTGTGCCCGTGGACGTAGGTTAGATCCATTCCGCCGAACCACGTTAAACCTTCTGTCTATTTTGTGCGTTTTCTCATCTTTTTGCTAAGTTTACATTTGGTCCCCAAACCAAACAAATTCACAGTTGATGGAGGATTGTTCGAGGAGCGAGTTTTCTCGATTTACCCATGTAACTAAAATCAGCCGTCAACAAATTTCACTCAATTACTTATTTGATAATTTATGTGATAAAATGAGGAAAGAAAAAATGAACTCCATTATAAAATTCTATATAAAAAAAATACAATTATTTTATTTTATTCAAATTGAAGAAAATGGCAGAGTAATGGAGGAATATTATTTTAGTCCATATTTATAAGAATAAGGGGATATATAAACTTGCGCAAATTACATAGGCACAAAACTAATGAATTACACAATAAAATTGTGGGAAAGAATAATTGAGCGTATATTAAGATAAGAAACAAGTATATCTGATAATCAATTTAGGTTTATGTCAGGAAGATTGATTAGGGAAGCAATATACTTGTTAAGGGGCTTGATGGAACATTATCGTAGTATAGAGAAAGACATCCATATATTATGTATCAATATTTTCAGAATCGGACTGAGAATCGAATCGGTGATGTAAAAGATTCAATGAGTCACTGGTTCGATCGGTTAAACTATATCCAAAAAATCGATAAAATCAGCTTACATAATAAATATTTGTATTTAATTTAAAATTAAAAAATTTAATAAAAAATTAAAAAATTTGGACTGGTCTGATCCAGTTTTTATCATTTTTTTATGAGACCGATTTTTACACGGTCGGTTCCCTGTTCGACATGTCGAACCGACCTGTCCAGTCTGGTCCTGAAAAATGGGTCTTTATAGATTTAGAAAAAAATTACGACATAGTGCAAAGGGAAATTCTTTGAAGGGTAATAAAAAATAAATGAGTATGTGTTGCTTATATTCAAGCCATTAAAGATACGTAGGAAGACACAATGAATTGTGTCAAGATTCAATGAGAATTTTATAGGACCACCGCGAGACCTGCAATGCCTTATGGAATAAAATGTTTAACAATAAAACATCTACATGTCCAAAAGATGAGGGTATCTGAAATGATAATGCTCATATGGATGTGTAGATGGATTATGAAATATAGAGTTAGAAATGAAGTAATTATGAAGAAATTAGGGGTATTCAAGAGAATATTAGAGAAATCAGGCTAAGGTAGTTTGAACAAATCCAACGTATGTTTTAAGTGATCCAATAAGAAAATGAGAGCAAATGATGTTGCTATATGCCAATCGAGGAAGGGGAAAGTCTAAGTTGACATTGAAAGAAATCTTTAAAAGGTATACAAGTTTTATGAAGCTTGATGAATCAATGATTTTAAATAGAGCACTGAGACGTCAAAAAATTCATGTAACCGACCCTACATAGTGGAAAAAAGTTTTGTTTGATTTGGTTCAGTGTATTATTTTAATCAAGGAGTCCACTTTAGTTATGTTTTTAATTTATAAATAATTATAAGTAATAATATTGATTTAATATGAAAATTATATAATATTAATCGAAAAGAGAGAATGTGAATAAATTTATATTATTTTCATCAAATTTATTGAGGAAAATTTAAGTTATATTGTTTTAAAATTTATAAATAATAATAATTAGTAACTCTAATCAACACCATTATAATAAAATAAAGAGAAATAAAATAGTATATGATTATATATGAAAAGAGATAAATCAATATTGAAGAGGGGGAAACAAAATCTAATTTAGAAAATATCAATTAGTGTATCTTTTAGATACAACCATGTTTCAAGAAGTGTGCTCAAATCTGTGAAGTGTAAGTTTTGAAGCTTCTGCATCCATATCTTTCAACTTCAGATTCTCCTTGATAGAATCAACTCACTTCTTTCCCAGCAGTATGAACAAAAAAAAAATACTAAAAAAGCCTTTGTTGATAGGTATTCATGCGACTAAGGTATTTATACAATTCTGTAAGGGCAAAGAAGGAAAATTCTCTTCATCCGGAGGATTAGAGGTCAGAGGATGTGTGTCGATTCTTCGGCCCGGCATGGAGCTCGGGTCCAGTCTCCCAAATTTGACCGACCAGAGGATGTAACATGGTACAGACTTCAGAGACCGACAACATCGGAACCGAGGCCGACCACTCAGATTGGAAGCTCGGTTTGGTCATGCCTTGCCCCTAGAGCAGATTGGTGAGTTCAGGTATTTCGGGTCAGGACGGTATCAGTTTGGGAAGCTCGACATATCATTTGGCCGATCTCTTGAAGACCGACGCAATATCAGAATTGTTGGATTTTTCCTCCAAAACGTGTTATTATTCAAAAGTACTTTACAAGCTAGCTACAGTATGTTGCGTGTGACAGTGGAGAAAACAGAGTGATGTGACAGGCCGTCAGACGACAGGTTTGCTTTCAGCGAAGACAGTCTTGGGGCAGAAAACCAGTCAATCAGTCAAGAGTTCACGCGGGAAACATCATGAAAGGGTGGAACAATGTTGTAATTCCCGAATATATAAAGGGAAGTTAGATTCATTTGTTAAGGGATAGCAAATCTTGTAAGAAAAAAACAGAGAACACCACTTGTAAAACACTTTAAACTGCTCGGCCTCATTCAGACCTCACTCAGAACAGGTCGGCCGAGTTAGTTCAGGCAATAAAATAACCCCCACCATTTTGTGCCCGTGGACGTAGGCTGGATTCGCTCCGCCGAACCACGTTAAAACTCTCTTGTCAACTTGTGCATTTTTCTCACATTTTACTAAATTTACCTTTGGTCTCCCCATAATCAAACAAATTCAAGGTTGAGGGAAGGTTGTCTCGGGTGTGTTATCTCGAAACTACCTCTGAGACGAAAATCGTCCGTCAACAGTTGGCGCCGTCTGTAAGACGATGGTAGAATGTGGAAACTATGGGTTGTTGGATAGTTCATCAACAGAATTGATGAAAGGGGAAAGGAATATGAAGAAGTTGGTCAGAACGGGAGAAGGAAAAGTTTCGCAAGAAATATGGAAGTCGGCAGCAGAGACTTTTTTTTTTTAGTTGTGGAATAGAATGTAAGAGGGTTAGCAAACGGTCACCCATTAGGATTGAGTTGTGGAATGGAATGTAACATTGCAGATGGGTGACGTCCGTTGGCAGCGGTTGAACAAGTCCCTCCGATGGTAAGCGCCATGCTTGCTCGGTCTGCCAGAGTCTTCAGTTCTACAGGTTGGTAGTGCTGAGGGATCAGACAAGGAACTAGTCAGCCAATGGCAGAGGATGATGTCCCTCAGGGCCCCCCTCAATTGGTGTGGTGGTCTCCCCGAATGAAAGGAAATGAGAAAAAGCCCACGGGGAGAACCACAAGGAGCCAAGACTGAAGACCTCGGCTAGGCTTCCAAATTTGCTCGGGATATGCAAGGTCCCGGGAAAATGCATTGTTGAAGGACGCTTATGGAGAGCTTGGCACGAGGGGACCCGGTCGGCATGTTCGGAAAGCAAGTTCAGACCGGTAGGATCTGAAGAAGCCCCGAATCGGGAACCAACTCGAGTGTGAAGTTTACAACTACGACATACGCATCAGGAGTTTTCAGAATCAAGCTCAGACTAGAAGATGTGGTCGGCCTGCAAAACATAAACCAGAAGAAATAATTGTAAAAGCCTCTCTTGAAATGACCCTCAAAGAGTTGTAAGAATGGCAGCAAGTCTTTTGAATATGAATAAAACTCTCTTTTTGTTTAAGAAACTTGTCTATCTTACTTGTTTGTTAATAAAAAATGAAAGTTATTTTCAATATTATTTGGATGTGCTCGATGCGAAGGGGTGATCGGTGGTCGGGAATGGCACCAAGCTCGTGGCACGCCAATCCCGGGTGTCATTATCAAACCCTCGGGTGGAAGTGTTCCGACCTGATTCCTTTCACCCTTGAGGATCCAGAATGCATCAAGGGATGAGGCACATGTGGGAAATGCGCGAACCCCTCATGGCACACCGCTCTCGGATGTCATTATCAAACCCTCGAGGCCGGAGCGTTACTACCCCATGGCTCACATTTTTGATGAATAGCTCGGGTAAACAAGACCCAGGGACGACTTCCCCCTGTAGGCCGGCTGGTGAGTCCCGTTGAAGAATTTCGTAGAGTATGGCATGAAGATGTCTTAATTGTCTACATGAACATCATGCTCCCGGGTAAACTGGACCTAGAGAGGTTTCTTTCCCTTCGAGTCAGCTGGTGAGTCCCGTTGAGAACCATCAGACCACCTGGCTTGGGTTTGGCCGAATGGTCCCCTTAATTACAGGAGTCTCGGGTAAACTGGACCCATAGAGGTTTCTTCCTCTGCGAGTCGCCTGGTGAGTCCCATTGAGAACCACCCACGGAGGGCACACACGGGGTGTCTTCCTCCCCCGTGGGGATTTGCCTGACCGTCCCAGATCAGCTTATCCGTAGCCTAATTAGACAGGACACTGAATTGTAAGGTTCAGAATTGTGTTTTGGAGGCCTTGGGCAGGACATTGCCTCAGAGCACATGAGTTGTTATTTTTACTTCTTGAATTTTTGCATGGGGTATGTACTAATTCACCTCCACATTTTGTTAACTTTATTTTGTTTCAATTTTTGATTTTCGCTGGTCTGGCAAGGGGACGCCCGCGTCAGGATCCGCAGAGCCTCAGAGGTTGAAAATCTTCCCTCGTATAAGTCTCAAATACTCCACCAGCTTGAGGTTGGATTCGTTCCGCCGAGTCTGTATTGTTCCACCAGCTCGGGGCTGGATTCGTTCCACCGAGACTATATTGTTCCACCAGCTCGAGGCTGGATTCATTCTGTCGAGACTGTATTGTTCCACCAGCTGGGGCTGGATTCGTTTCGCCGAGAATGTATTGTTCCACGGGGTCGGGGCTGGACTCGTTCAGCTGATGCTATGTTCCACCAGCTCGGGGCTAGATTCGTTCCGCCAAGACTGTATTGTTCCACCAGGTCGGGTCTGGATTCATTCTGTCGATGTTATGTTCCATCAGCTCGGGGTCGGGTTACATCCCACCGAGTCAATATCTTTGGTCTGGGGACGTAACATTCCCTCAGCGCCAAGTGTCGTTCTCAGCTCGGGGTCGGGCTACATCCCACTAAGTCAATTATTTTGGTCTAGGGACGTAACATTCCCATAGAGTCAAGTATTTTTCTCAGCTCGGGGTCGGGTTATGTCCCACCGAATGCAGTTGATTTCGACTCGGGGACAGAACTATCCCCTCGTGGCTAGACTCGAGTTGGTCGGGTGCAAAATCAAATTCAGAATAAGTTGTGAAAATCAGCAAATGAAATTCAGAGTACATAACAGAAGGAAAGTTAAAAGTGTTATTACAAAAGAAAGAATAAATAGTGAATTGTTCTAAGTTTACAAAGGGCTCCGTTCGAGTCACCCTTTACTGATCAGCCCATGCAGGGGTAGTAGCTTCTTCTTCTTCAATAGGCTCAGATGGCAGCTGAGCAGGCTCGGCCTCGACATGGAGGGCAATGACTTCGTCCTGGGAGGTAGGAGGGACGTCAGCTATCTCAGCTTCGGGAACGGGAGCAGGAGCCTCGGGTTGATTCTCTTCAGGGGCCGAGGACATTGGTACGATTAAAATGGGCTCAGGATCCTGGACTTCTTCCGGAGGAGGGGGAGCCATTCCCAGAACTCCTCTTTAGAGAACTCTTATTTACATAACCGAATGGCCGCATGGATGGGCCCCATATCTAGGTCGGGCATCACCAATGGAATGATTTCGGCACAGTCACCGACCCCCTCAAGTCTGATGGCATCCCTCTCAGCCTCCAGCTCTGCTTCCTTTTTCTCCAACTCCTCTCGAGCCCGCTCTCTCTCATCGGTTAATTTCTTGATTTTGGATTCGGCGATGTGCACTTCTCACCTCAGGCGCTTGGTTTCCTCCTGGCCTTTCTCCATCTCTACCTTGGTAGCCTCCGCGTTCTTCCTGGCCAGGGCAGAGGCAGTCATGAGGGATTCATTCAGTGAGAGGGCCTCAGTCATAGTTTCCTCCAAGGTTTTGATTGTTTCTTTATTTTTGGCCAATGTGGCCTCGTGCTCGACGATCTGGCTTTGAAGCCTCTGCGCCTGACCTCCCTCAGATAGAAGACTGGTGAGCAGGTCTTTATTTTTGGCCATTAGATAATTTTCCTACGTGAAGGAAAGAAAGAAGTCAAAACAGCGGACAAATAAAGATATCAGGGCAGAAACGGGAAGTTTGTTACCTTGGCCATCTGGGAGCAAAATTCCGTAACCACGTCCTCAGGAGAGATGTCTTCGTATTTTGGGATCTCCTCTGGAGGAATTGCAACGCCAGTTCATTAAATGCCAGCACAAGGTGGGATGTGGCTTCTCGGATTTTTTCACTAAGGTCGTCTGCACCTAGCACTACGACACTTTTTTCTTTTTTGGAGGAGGCCTTTGCAGCTCTTTTCTCTCTCCGAGCAGCCTGTCTCCTGACCAGAGGCTGTTCTTCCTCTTCCTCTTCCACCGGATCGGCTTCTACCGCCCCGATCAGGCGTCTTCATTTACTGACAGGCCTCGGAGGGCTAGAAGGTCGGGTTGTGGTTGTCGGGAGACTTGAGCAGTCGGTCGGGCCACCTCTCTGGTTTTCCTTTTGGCCTCAGCAACTGTTGGTTGTTTCCAAGAAGATCCGGCTTTGACCGGACCGGTCCTCTTTGCTACACCAACCAGTTGGTCAAGATATTTTGGTCGCCTCGACATTCCTGCAAAATAACAAGGCAAGAGACATGGTCAGTTCGGAATTCAGTTAAAATTCAAGCCATTTGTGAGTTAGGCATACAAGAGATAAGTTAGAAAGTCAGTAAGAACCTATCCAGCCGCCTCGGGACCTGTGGAGGTGCACTCTGAATGATGTCTGACTCCAAGAAGGCCGAGTCATTGACTACCCTCTTCCAGTGGTTGGCGTAGCTCCGGGCCACCTTGATCCTAGAGCGGACCACATGGGTAACCTTGGGAGGATCCCTCCAGCAGGCTAAGAAATGTTAAAAAGTTAGCATGATGACATGAAAGTTGAGAAAAATAAGCTAAGAAACCAAGTCCTAACCTCCCGCTCTGAAGATATCAGAGACTTCTGTCATCTCCGGGCACGTTGACCAGGTCCGTCCCCAGTCGCATGTAGCCCAGAACCAGGGGTCTTTAAAGTTTTTGTTGGTTTGGGGAAGGTCTTTGATGAGGACAAGGATGTCGTCTTAGGAGGAGAGATAATACCAACCGTGGTGGGTTTTCGGGTTGGCTTTCAGCTGGTATAACCTTTTTAACTCCTCAAAAGTCGGTTCTCCGAGGCCTGCTCGGTGCTAGATCACATGCAAGCTGGTCATAATTCTCCAGCTATTTAAGTTCAGTTGACAGGGAGCGATCTCCATCCTGGCCAGCATCCCCGCGAAGTATGGTTGAATTGGAAGCCAAAGACTGCACTCAAAGAATGAAGGAAGAAGAGTGATCGAGCCCTCGTCAGGTTGGCTCGCACGATCACATGAGTCAGTGACCTCAATAGCTATGTTGATCAGGATTTTGTACTGCTGACGAAGCACACACAAAGCATCACCAGTGATGGTGGAAGGCCGATTCATGTCTAAGGCCGAATTTCCCAGTTCTCCAGGTTCAAGGTCTTTTCGGGGGATTCTGTGGTGGTAGGTATCATTTTCTATTTCAGAAGTGGTTGTAGTGGTATCTAACTCCTCCAGGCTGGGTGCACCCGAGCTAGAAGAAGTTTCTGCAGCGGGAGGAAGTTGAGGTTCTATGGGCTTGGCGGAAGAAGATTCAGCGTCAAACATTTCTGACAGTCGCCATGAAGTAAGAAGGTCAGTCAATGGGGAGTTTAAGACACAACGAGTTCAAAAGCTATTCTAACTACCGAGGACATATGCCTACAGTCTCTAAATGCCATACCAATAACCACAAGCAACAAGTCTCTCCTAAAGCACATACAACCAAACACAACACTCAGAAAACCCGAGACACATGCATCCTACCCCACTACCCATCCTTCAACCAGAGAACACACATACCACACACCCGACACAAAACCCGAAGCATGCTTTTCAGTGCAAAGCGAGAAGATAGGCATGACAGAAGAAAAGAAGAACAAGCAACAACAAGAAGAAAGTCAGAAAGCATCAAAGCAACAATGGTAAAATACAGTAAATAAAGAGAGAGGGGTCGAGCGGAAACTTACTTGATTTGAGAAGGAGAGTGGTCGGTTGAAAGTTTGCTGGTCTCAGGTACGAGAAGAGCTTTTGCAGTTTGAAGTTGTGAATTTTTCGTAAAAGAGAAGAAGAGGCTTTGCTCAGCATTCTTATAGTCGGCACATAGTGTTTTTAGCCGTCGGATCGGGAAAGTCTTTGGATGAGCGCCACATGTCGCCTTCAGGCTCCGTCTGATCAGTTTGGGATGAACGGTCGAGATCGAGAGACCTTTAGTTGCCTCGAGAACGGTCGGTTGATTCGAGTTTTTGACGGGAAGACCATGGGCTTTCGATAAATGGCACGCTCGGGTTAAAACCCTAAAAGTTGATTTGACGGGCATTTATGAAGATTTGATGGCTTGCGGTTCTCGAGGAGCGGCTACCATAAGGGGAAAAGAGGGATTTGACTCAATTTGGGAAGTCGTTTGTAAAAAACATCTATATTTTATTTGACCGAGGAGGTATTGGCTGAAGCCCGAGGAAGTTTTCGGTTTTTGTTTCTGAGTCGGACCAGCAGTTAGTCGATCGGCTCACTTCAGATTTTTGTAGTTCCCGGCACCAACTCGTACACTCGTTGGAACCGAGAACTATGGGACAGATGTTGATGGGTATTCCGGCGACTAAGGTATTTATACAGTTCGGTAAGGGCAGAGAAGGAAAATTCTCCTCATCCGGAGGATTAGGGGTCAGAGGATGTGTGTCGATTCTTCGGCCCGACATAGAGCTCGGGTCCAGTCTCCCATAATTGACCGACCAGAGGATGTAACATGGTACAGACTTCAGAGACCGACAACATCGGAACCGAGGCCGACCACTCAGATCGGAAGCTCGGTTTGGTCCTGCCTTGCCTCCTGGAGCAGATTGGTGAGTTCGGGTATTTCGGGTCAGAGCGGTATCAGTTTGGGAAGCTCGGCAGATCATTTGACCGACCTCTTGAAGACCGACGAAAGATCAGAATTGTTGGATTTTTCCTCCAAAATGTGTTATTATTCAAAAGCACTTTATAGGCTGGCTACAATATGTTGCGTGTGACAGTGGAGAAAATAGAGTGATGTGACAGGCCGTTAGACAACATGTTTGCTTTCGGCGAAGACAGTCTTGGGGCAGAGAGCCCCTCAATCAATCAAGAGTTCACGCGGGAAACATCATGAAATGGTGGAACAATGTTGTAATTCCCGAGTATATAAATGGAAGTTAGATTCATTTGTTAGGGGATAACAAATCTTGTAAGAAAAAGAGAGAGAACACCACTTGTAAAACTCTTTAAACTGTTCGGCCTCATTCGGACCTCACTCAGAACAGGTCGGCTGAGTTAGTTCAGGCAATAAAACAACCCCCACCATTTTGTGCCCGTGGACGTAGGCTGGATTCGCTCCGCCGAACCACGTTAAAACTCTATTGTCAACTTGTGCGTTTTTCTCACATTTTACTAAATTTGTCTTTCGTCTCCCCATAACCAAACAAATTCAAGGTTGAGGGAAGGTTGTCTCGGGTGTGTTATCTCGAAACTACCCCTGGGACGAAAATCGTCCGTCAACAGTCTTCATGCATTTTCGTGCAGTGGCCAAAATCTCTTACAGGGGTAGAGTCCATTGCTGCCAGTAATAGGGGCCGGGGCTATGCCAGCAACTTGTCGACTAAATCTCTTTATCGAGAGCCCAGTAAATCCTTCATGTTCCTGAAATTTTCCTTGGGACACATTTGAGCAAACTGATTCCATACTGAGGAGTGAGGACAAAAACCAGAGAGGCAGAGAGTTTTTGTGTACTTTGAGTATGTCTTTAGCCAATGGTATTGATAAAATTCGGCACTTGAGCCTTTCACTGAGAGATGAAAGCTCATGACATTGCTTCTAAGTCCAAGTTTATTGATTATCATTGCGGCTAAAGATGGGAGTAGGGCATGCAACACTGCAATTAGTGATACAAATGTCAATGCTTTTAGGGTTTATTTTTGTCATTAGTGAAGAGACTCTGAAGAATTGAAAGAGCATAATTTTGAGTTCCTTGATGCTGGAATTCAGCATGTGATCAACTGGGAGAAAATGGGTGAGTTTTTGGTGCCTTGTGGCATATGAAATCAACTAGATACACAACGCAGAATTAGTAGTATCACTGCAATAAGGTCAGAATATATGATTTGTTTATAATTATGTATGATTTTTTACATGGATGCTGATTGGCTTTGTACAATAAGAATATAATTCTTGCATCTTATATCTTGTCACAAATTTACATTTGAACTATCATATAGCATGTCACTGGACTCGTAGCCTGGTGGTAGAGGAGTAGGAGGGGCATTTCAATTTTCAATGTATTATCTAACAAATTTGGTTATGGTAAAGTTGGACTTCACATGTATAATAATATTTCAATCATACTAATATGTCCGAATGACATGTCTCAAGATCAGATAAAACCCCCGACTGTCCCAAGATCTTACAAAAAATACACCTCATAAATTCAAATTTAGAATCTCAAAGTCTATTCGGATATGTCATTCGGATCTACTAGCATTTTTTCACAATATATTGTTGAAAAGTACCAACTACCAAGTGTTGTGGGGGGCAGCCTGCAAAAGACATAAACATAGTCGCATTGTGTTGTTGAACTACCTCGAGATCTGAGCAGCATTGCGTGTACAGAGACCCACATACACTTAATATTCTTCCTTCACACATATAATATATATGTATTTGCAGCAACAGCAACAGCACAGGCATGTGTTTACACCATTGCTTGCATTTTAAGGTTCTTCTTCAAATGTGAGGTGGGGGCACTGGTCAGGCATTGTACTGCCATAAATGTCTTGTCTCCCTCACTCCCTCTTTCTCTCTCTCTCTTTTTTCCTATTTCAATTTCCAACAAATCTTTAATGACCTATTAAAATGAACCCACCCACCAACACACAAAAAAGTCCCCCACTTTCTTAGGGTAAAAAGTTAAAAGAACCCTGGCCTGTTCTTACTTTTTGACATGCCTTGCTCCTTACTTAATTCCTTTGCTTTGCTTTGCTTTGCTTTGCTTTGCTTCCTTCTAATTACATAATTACTTCCCTGCAGCCAACTGTGACTTATGGACATACGTGTGGGTCTTTCCACTGCAGCTTATTTATTCTCCATAGCCATGTAAATGACAGAAATTGTTTCATGGTCTGGGTAGATATAAATTAAATTCCTTTGAATTTGAATCCAATGTTAAGTTTATTTGTATTAAATCTTCTGTCAAGTCTATATTAATATTAATTAATGATTAAGATTTAATTATATATATATTTTTATTAAATAATTATCGATTATAATTTATAAAAACATCATCACAAAGCGAATCCAAGTCCAATTCATTTTATGTGTTTTTTTTTTTAATATTTAAGAGTGAATTCAACAAGTTTTACATACCCAGACTGCGTTATCATATGCTAAGAAATTCTTGTCCAGGACTAGAAATGATAGTACCAAATAAAAATTCATGTTGCAGAGATGAGAAAACCTTGTCCGGGGCCCCCTCAGATCACTGGCCACTCAGATTTGATAGTCTCACACGGGAGAGCACAAGTTCGACTCTCTGTAATGACAGAGAGTCCAAATCTCTCAATTTTGAAAGTAGTAAATTCTCTCTAAAAAGTGGGAGTATAATTCTCTCTAAAAAGTGGGAGTATAATTCTCTCCATATTTGAGTATGAGTAGATATTTTGTCTCTAATATACGTAAAATTCTGCATATATTATAAATATTTGTTTTCAATATTTCAGTAGATTTCAGATTATATATATATATATAAATAGTCATGTAGAGTTGTATTGTAATAGGAAAAAAACAAGTTCCGTACTCAACAGTATTACTATTAACTTTTGCTCAATTTCCACGTCAAAATTAACTGCATATATGTACATAGCTAAGCTACCTATATGTTTAGCCTGTGTCATAAAAAAAAACTACAGTGATTCAAACATATATCAGTGGTCCTTCACTACAGTTCACACTTCACAGTGTAATTTTACCGGTCACACCAAAACTTTTAGTTTTGGAAAGTTATAAATTTCATCGTCAAATTATCCGATCTAAACTTAAATGAAATAGATAAAACTCTTGATTAATCCAAATTCTTACCAAAAATATCTCTCAACTTGAATTCATGACCTCATAACCAAATCGTAAATTTTTTGACACCAAGACATACTCCTTGGGTGCGTCCCCCCTAACACATATATAGTCAGCTGTATATTTATTTCAAATTTTTCCTTGCATGTCTCACATATAAACTATCTTGCTATACTTCTCAACTTATGCATCTTACTTATGATGCAATGAAAATTTTGAGTGTGCATCGGAAAAATTAGAAATTAAAAAATATTGGGACATTTTTCTATTTTGCTTGTCCGGACAAATTTTATGAATTCAAAACTATAAAAGCTAACAAAGAACCACTTAGTATGTAAATATTTGCATTTCTGAGAGAAAAAATATTCTGTAAAAGGGAAGTTATAAGAGAGAATGTAAATTATGAAGAAATTTAATAAGTAAATGTACCTGAATGAATGTATGGCAATGGACCAAAACAGGGCTCTTCTGCATGGAGAATGGGAGAATTGAGGGTGAGAAACACGTGTTGGAGAAGGGGAGCACGTGCAAAGTCTTGAAGATATATATATATAGATACATCACATGTGAATTGCACGTGCCCTGCTTCTCCAGCAGGAGCTACCCACCCATGGCACGACTAGCTTATACTAAATGCTAAAGCAATGAAGCAGCTTCTTCTTCTTCTTCTTCATCTTCATCTTGATGATTAAGCTGAAGTTTTTGGAAGAAGCAAAGCCATGCATGCATTTATATACAAGTTTGCAAGCAAGAGAGAGAGAGAGAGAGAGTTAAAGAGATTGAGTCTTGAAGTGGGCATTCTTTAAAGACTACCCCTAAAGTGAAAGCAGCAATCAAAGTTTGTATGTACAAATAGCCATGAATTGAATGCCCTGTTTACGTTTTATTTTCAAAATCAAAAAACAAAAACCCATATTTTCAGAACTTCAATTAAAACTTTCAATGAGTGAAGAGTGAAGACTACCCACCAATGAAATTGAACAAAACATGGCACGTGATGTGCACATGCTATGATGAAAATGAATTGGATCCAATTTAAGATTTGACAAGCAGGTCAGTGAATCTTATTCTTACCAGTTTGGATCAAGAAGATGAATCACTATTTGATAATAGTCAAAATATAAATTGTTACGTATAAATTTAGGTCACTTTGAGGGATACTTTCTGCCGCCAATTTTAGCATTCTCTTTCTTTTACTTCTTTTAACCAAGATTTGCTTATCATTATCTGTCATCATAATCTGTCTTTATTTTTATTTATTTTTTTAAATGCAATTCAAACTTTGAGTCAGTCTCTTTAAAGCTTGAGTACTTTCTTTAAAACCTATTAACAACTTTTAGTCTCTTTATAATTGGAACTTCAGCTTATTTATAGTTCTTAAAAGCATTTTTGTTATTGTTTCCAGGGTACTCATTCTTCAAGAAGAATTATGATTAGTGCTTCTCCAATAAATACTTCTACGATTTTAATATAAGTAACAGTTAGAAAATAAAAATGAAAAGAATCGACTGATTTTCTGATATACAAGAGGCTTCGTCCGAGCTTACTTTGTATACAAGTAATCAAATGGTAGCTGATGTTTGCGATGATGATGAGCTTTTTGACTAATAAGTACTGATGATTATGCAGTGGAAGACTGAAAGAAGCAATGGGTAGCAAGAAATCAGAAATGAGATTGGATAGTGGTGCAGATTTCAGAAATTGCACGTTGGGGTTGCGTGTTAGACGCAAGTTTTTTTTTGTTGGTTTCAGAAATTTTGTGTTGGTATTGGGAAGTGCAGGGAGCAGAGAGTATTTCAAAGTGGATATGATTCCCCAATTTTGGTAGAAGAATTTTTAACTTTCTTACTTTTTTTTATTTTCATCCCCCATTGTTTTTGGCTTTCTCACGAGTCTCTTCTGACAATGAGGAAATCGAAAACCCCTCCAATAGAAAAACACACACTAATTATTATGTCTTGATTATATTAACAAGTTAGAATTTCTTCATGCTTGTTTTGGTGTGTTGTTACGTATTTTCTTTAGTTAATTTTATGGATATTTGGTTAGAGTTAATTATAGATGTGTGGTTAAGGTTAATATATATACACACACTCCTTCCCTTCAACCAAAATTTAGCTATAACACGTAGTTATAACATACAACAAACAATAAATAATTTCAAGCTAAAGACATGTTAAAGAGAAAAATTACTCCCATAATATAATACGAGACTCGAACCCTCAACCTTATCAAATGAGAAATTGTGTACCACTAAGTCAATTAGTGATTTGCTTGGAAAAAGAATATTGAATGAGAATAATATTATGAACCTTTAACATAAGAAGTTCTTTGTACAAATTCTCAATGGACGTGGTTTGATGATGTGGGGTTCGAGATTTGATTTTCAGATCTTAAGCTCGAATTCATGAGATGCGTTTCTTATAAAAACCTGACACAGTCAGAGATTTTACCTACTACGTAAGCTCGGATGAGGTGATTTCACGTCGAAGTTTCCAATATTTTTTAAAAAAAGGTATTTGTACCATACAAATAGTCTATCAATCTCGTAATTGTTGTTAACAACATAAGCGGCAAAAGTTCCGAGTCCGGAGACGACGAGCTAATTAATTATGTAATTAAATAAAAATTAAAATAATAATTTTACCAAACTAATATAGTTTTGTCACAGGGAAAAAGACCTATGTACTTTGTCATTAACACTGAAGCTTTGGAAATAAGTCACGAATTAGCCACATTGCCATGTACTTATTTGCATTTTGAGCCAAATGAACTCCATCCCAGCTAATGCGTTTCCCAGGATTTTGACAAACTGAAGCGCCAGAAACTCCACACATTTTTGTAAGATTGAAGTTATAATCACCTCCTACTCCGCAACAAGCTTTTTGCCTCGCTCCAGCATCAAATCCTGTTCAAATTGTCAACAATCAGGATTCTCTCTTAATCTGAGCTTGTATATTAAAAAAATAAATACGCATAGTTACAAATGTAAGTTCGGATCATGAGAAAATACTAATCGTAATTCTATCAGGAGATACATAGAACTAATAAACTCACCAAGCATACGAACATGGCCAAGGATCCAGATGAATGCATTGTAATAATCACCATATACTATAGCTACATTAGGATGTTCATTTTGTAGCTCTCGAATGGCTTGTTGGAGCTGCTCATTGTGATACAATGACAAGTTGTTCAAGTCCTTAAGGCAGTGAAATTCATCATAAGCAGCTGAATAATTGGTGTTGAATCCGGTGAGATATATCGGAAAGCAGCCTACAGGAAAGTTCCCAGGAACAACAACTCGAGTAGCACCAAAACCAACAACTCTCTGGAAACCAAAACGCATCTACTTAGTTATGAGATTAACACTTATAACCTATTGACTAAAAAGATTAAAACATACAGTAACAGCATCCTTTATTGCTTGGACAACTTCAGGCACCAGGGCCTTAGCCTCTTCAATGGATTTTCCTTGAAACAGTGCATAATTATAGTCATTTTCACCTATCTCTCCAACAATGAAGAGGGAATTCTTAAGCTTCTCCGCGCAGTCTATCAAAAACATATGATAAATTTAATAAATTTTAAATTTGTATTTTAAAATGTGTGACATATTAATGTAGATGATATGGACAATTATGTACCCTCATCATTGTAACAAATTCCATTGAAATAGGTGAACATCCAATCAAGCTGAGTACTAAGAGAAGTGTTGGTGACAGGTGATGAAATTTTCTTATCTGCTAAAATGTGTGAAGGCAAAGCAGTAGAGCCAGCAACAGCAAAATTTACTCCATGGCCATGACTGTACAGTAATGCATTTGAATTCAAGTAAGCATCCACAAATGGGATACCAGCTGATAATGCTGCCCAAAAAAAAAAAAAAGAGTAATACTTAATGGCTTTTAGCTTAGCGACCATATTAATTTCACAGAAATTAACTAATTGAAAAAATTATTACACCTAATAATCATCAAATAGCAAGTAGGGTCTAAAGGGGATCATGTAGCATGATGTTTATTCATAATTATTTATTTTTCCTTTTTTAACGTGGCTTATTATGATTGGAACTCTCTATTGCACCATCATCATATCACTTTTACTTTTTAGACAAGCATTGCAAGTGAAGAATCAAATAAAGAAAGAGGGAAAAGAAAATGGATATCTAAAGTTATTTTTTGATACATATAATCTAAAATTTACTGAGAAACTTAATATATGTTTTTGTAGTATAATTTAGAGGCCTAAGTCCATTATAGAAAGAAACTGCTCCTAATTTTCAGGAGAATGAAATCTCTGTGAACACAAATATATATGAAGTTTGAATAAGCTCATATATATGACTTATTTTTTCTGAACAATATTGTCAGTTGGTCACGTTGGTCGATTCTTTACTCTATGTCTGAAACAGCTGAACCCATAACCATTAAAATTTTAAAAATTAATTAATCAAAGTTATTATCTATTAATTCTATCAAAAAACAAAAAAATGCAAATAAATCGTGTGCTTACCAAAATAATCGATCATTAGCAACCCATTTGAGCATCTACCAGTTGGATTCTTGAAGAAAGTAACTCCGTAGGGAAGCTTAGCAAATGCAGATCGGGATGCTCACGTATCAGATTGCCGGTGTCCGAAATCGAGTCGCCGAGTTGATATATTGCATTGATCCAACAAGTTTGGAGATTTTGTGCGTTGCATGGAGGAGGATGGAGAAGAAAGAAAGAGCTAAGCGTAAGAACAAGAGAGAACATCATCTTATTTTTGCATAGAATAAAGTTTTGGGTGCTCCTATGCTATTATATATACTAGAGGATGGACCGCCCGATGAGCGGGACTTGTATTGAATATATTGTAAAATCCTAAATTATTCTTTAAAAAAAAAAAGATATTTTGAGTACTAATTCATCTTCAGAAAATCATTTCAAAAATAAACAAAAATATTGCTTTCAATTTATTTTATTAAAAACCTGTTAATTTTCAAGAACGGATACAATTTGAAGAAAACTTATGTTAAATTCATTTCTCAAAAATTAAATAGAAAATAACTGCTAGCTGCTCTTTAGTTTTTATATTCTTCATCTTCTAAGGAGAGTAACTTTAATATAAGTGAAATGTGGGATGTGGAATGAGATTTTAATTGATGTTTTCTCTCAATATAATTGATTATTTTTTATATTACATGATAAATGATTTGTAAATTATTTATATTATTGTTTCTACATTGATAATTTGAAGCCAATTCCCTACTTTATTAATTTCCAACTTTTCACATATTTAATTATATATATTTTGTTTGGACCCAACTTAAATCAAAAAACAACAAATAAGAACCATATACAAAATCTAAAACTATCAAGCAAAAGAATAAAACCCCATCAAGCAAAATATAACAAAAGTACATGATTCCAAGGATAGAAAACAGCTGCTAAATGAAATCAAACTTTCAAAATATTAACTTATTGTACCTTACAAGGAAAAAAAATAATTATAATTATAAATGATTATCACTATTTGCTCCTCATGGACTCAAGTATTGAGAACAATGAGCCATACAAGGGTCCTAGATAGATACGATATATTTATGGTAACAAGAACACTAATAACAGCAGGCACACCCCCTCAAGAGCAAATTATAACGAAGCTTTGTGTGAATTTCTTAGTGTGCATGACATGACCATAACATTTCTACTCCAAATGTATGCTCTCTAATTGCGTATTGGATATAATAAGAAGCTCATTCTGAACTTTTGAACAAGTCAAAATATAGGAACCAATAATATATATATATATATATATAGTCGTGTGTATAAGTTCAACATTTTTAAACCTCCCTATCCCGCTAATTGGTGGCTCGTTATTAAATTTTATTAAATGATAATTAAATAAATGAATAAATTTATTAAATAAGAAACCTATAATAATAATAAGAATACATTAAATTACAAAATTAAAATATTTTTAAAATTAGTTTTATAATTAAAGATTAAAATAAGAGACTTATTAGAAAATAAAAACATAATCTCCTAGTAAAATAAGAAACTCATTAATTTAATGCATGCCACATAATCTCTCTATAGTTTTTCATTATAAAATTAAAATATCTCTAAAATTATTATTATTTATTTAAAATTATAACATTAAAATAATTAATTATTAAAATAACAATATTGTTGTCATATAAAAATAGAATCGATTATTTATTATTAAATTATAATATTAAAATATATCTATAATTTTTTATTATTAAATAATTTAATTTTAATAAGAAACATATTACAATATAAAATTTAATATATGATTAAAATAAGAAACCTATTAATTTATTAAAATAAGAACGTTTTATAAAATAAAAACATAATCTCTTATTAAAATAAGAAACATATTAATTTAATATGTGACACCTAATATTTACAATTAGTTTTTATAGTTAAATTATAAAATTAATTTTTATCTAAAATTAAATTTTATTTTAAATTTATAAAATTAAAATAATAATTATTAAAATAAGAAAATTATTACAATATAAGAAAATAATTATATTAAAATAAAAAAAAATATATTAATTTAATACCTAACAATTAATCTATAATTAATTTTTATTATAAAATTATAAAATAAAATATCTCTAAAGTTTATTATATATATATATTATATATATATAATATATATATATATATTTTTAAACTTCCTATCACACAACACAGCAGCTCACTATTACATTATAAAATAAAATTAAAAATGTATCATTATCGCGTCACATGACGACTCACTATTAAATCCTATTAAATTATAATTTAAATAATAAAACTATTAAATAAAAAACTATTACAATAAAGATACATTAAATTGTAAAATTAAAATACCAATAAAATTAGATTTATTATTAAAATTAAAATAAGAAATCTATTATAAAATTAAAACATAATCTCTTATTAAAATAATAAAACTATTAATTTAATATGTGACACCTAATATCTATAATGTATTTTTATCAAATTATTAAATTACAATATTTGTAAAATTTATTTTTTATTTTAAAATTATAAAATTAAAATAGGAAACTTATTGTGATATAAAAATAGAATCTCATATTTATTATTCAATTATAATATTAAAATATCTCTACAATTTTTTTTAATTAAACTATAAATATTTTATCACCAATCTACACAAGATAAATATTTTATCGCCAATATAAACACGGAAAATATTTTTCAAGTCCGATTTGAATATAACTGTCACTCTCTTTTTGAGTTTTCTTGTTCCTGAAATTCAGATCTCATATCCATTTTGTTGGAGTTGGTTCTTGGAGTGTCAATCCAAATTATACATTTTATTATTATTAATAAAATAACTACATTTTCATTTCATACTTTATTAATGGTATAGTCATTATGCATATTAGATTGGAGTATAGAGATGCTAAGAATGACATCGACCTTAGAATAGTCTTGTAGTTATACTGGACATTAGGTGGTCCGACATTGAGATAAATATTACTATTGTAAATTATTCTTAAAGTATATATATTTATAGTCGTTGGTTTTGGAATACGGTCGAATTCATATAACCTATAAGACTAGCATGTGCCGTATATTGGAATTAGAAGTTCCAATGGTTTAAATCGATGTACCATGAGTTTTGGAAACTCATATAGACGTGTTGGTATTGGTTGGACCGAATGCTGAATGACTCACATATGATTCCTAATAGTTGGAAGTACACACTACCGTCAATAGGAATTTTCTCGAGTCGAGTAACATATGAAATCTTTTGACTATAGGATATCATTGATATGTGTGTGAGATCCTTCACACTTTGATGGCATGTATGTTAGAAACCTTTCATGGTCTGGCCTCTATATGTTCGTTGGATGTGGACCGATGCACTCAGTAATCAAGTGTGAAGCAAGATAGGATCCGTCGGCCCATATGTGTACCATAAGGGGTTTAGGTATCCATGCGAGTAAAGTCACGATTCATGCTCCATGTTTGGTGGTAATTCATTTCGGTGGATTGCCATCAATTTTTTTTATTTGACAATGACTTTTATATATAACACATTTTGGTTTCTTCATCAATTTTAGTCTTGAAAAATTCAAAATTATAATTTTTTTGAACATCAAAGTTGTGTACGTGCCAAAATTGGACCGAGGGGGTAAAACTGTCTTTTCACGTCAAGATTCTATACTAAAAGCCCATAAATATTGGCCCTTAAAAAAATATTAGAGAAAACCCAGCTCATTAGACTTTATTCTACCGGTACAGAACACTACAAATGAAAAGCTAAATAAAATAGACAGCATAAGACATGATTGTACTAAGTATTTTTGCTTTTTCTAAACATAAACACATGCAACGCCGAAAGTTGGATCCAAGACACGTTATGGGTTCCATAGCCAGGTATATCAGCACATTGTGGACCCACTGCCAGCTTCATCACAGCTACAAAATATTCTCTTTTCAGATCTATAAAAGGGAAGATAACTCGAGGTTCAAGGAGGGAAAAAACAACACACTTAAAAACTTCTATTCTCTGGCACAAGTTCTGAGAATTCCATTCCTTTGTCACCGCCCTCACGGCTATCAAAAGAGAGTAAGGTAACAATAAGCCTTATTTCTTCATATTACATAAATGGCAGCTCATTTCACTATACTCACTTGAGCGTTGGAGTGTACCCGGCACCCACCATACCGGTGGTAGTCTACTCCCGTTCATTTTATCTTTGTTTTGCAGGATCGTTGATGCCCCCAATCTACAAATTCTGATTGTGGACCTCGGGCGAAAACCAGCATCCACAATTTGGCGCCCACCGTGGGGCCTTGGCGATTTATAGCAAACAAAAGATTTCACAGTCTGCAATTCTAATTGTCATTCATGGCTTCAAGCAGCGAGCTGACACCAGATCCAACTTCAGCCCAAATATCTATGCTACAAGAACGGTTACGAACTTTGGAGGAGGAGAATTTGACCATGCGAAGCTCCAATACAAACCTTCGAAAGCAGTTAGAATTAATCTCTTCCACCTCTCAACAACGTGATTCTCCGGGTAATACCAACAATGATTAATCCCATCCAATCTTTTGGAAACATTCAACGGTGTGGCAAATGACACTCCTTCGCCAGGAGACCACCCAAGTAATCATACAGTTCCGCCAATTTCCCCAGCCGACCAGGCTCAGCAAGTCGCTTCCAACATGCGCAAAGAAATGTTAGAGTTCAAAGAAGCAATATTGTCCAGTCTACCAGGCGTCAAACTGCCAATAAGGAAAAGTAGAGCTGGAACAATTTCTGACACACCATTTTTCGAGTCTATCACCTCTGTAGAATTGCCAAGGAAATTCAGCCCTCCAGATATGAAAATGTATGATGGATCTACTGACCCAGACGACCACATCATCCATTACAAGTATAAGATGATGTCAACAGGCCTGACCCCTCGACAATGGGAGGCCGGAATGTGCAGAGGATTTGGGGAGACATTGGCGGGTCCAGCCCTAACTTGGTTCATCAATCTCCCGTATAGGTCCATTGGGTCATACCAACATCTGGCAGACAAGTTTGTAGAGCATTTTGCGAGTTCTTGCAAAATTGAGAAGACTTCAGACGACCTTTGTGCCATCCAGCAAAGGAAAGGTGTGAATCTTTACGGAGCTACGTAGCTCGCTTCAATAAAGAAATGATAACTATCCCAGACCTCCATCAACCTACTGCAGTAGAAGCATTCAGAAATGGTTTGCTCCTAGAAAGCGGACTTTACAAGAAGCTCACTAAATTCTGATGCTAACGATGGATCAAGCCATGGCTCGAGCCCAAATTGAAATAAGGTGGGAGGAAGATAAGAGGAACAAGAGAAAAGAGAATTTTTCTGGTTTGCAATACAATAACACTCAAGATACTACTAAACGGCGCAAAGAATTTCTCAATAGAGCACCTCAGCCAACAGATAGGAAGGATCTTCCGAAAACAAATCAACATTTCAACCGGGACTTCAAGCGCCAACCGTTAGCTTTCAGGCGACAAGACAAATCTGCTAACAGGGAGAGACTCCCAGACTACAATTTTACTGTTTCCCCGGGAGAGCTGGTATCGGTACTCAAGAAGATGGGGGGCGAAGTAAAGTGGCCTCCACGCTCCAAAGATTATTCAGTCAAAAAAGATACCAGCAAGTGGTGTGAGTTTCACCGAGATTATGGTCACACGACAGCAGATTGTGTGGCTTTAAGATTGGAAGTATTGGAATTGTTGAACAAAGGGCACTTGAAGGAGTTACTCACTGATAAGGGCAAGGCTACAATGGCCAGGAGAAATGACAAGGAAGATGGCCTCATACCACCACCACCAATCAACAATACTGTAAGTTTTATTTCTGGTGGTTCTGAGGTCAGTGGTGTTTCATATTCCGCAGCGAAACGACATGCCAGGATTGCCACAATAGGTCTTTCCCATTCGTCTATGTCAATAGAGGAGACTTGTACAAACCTTACCATTGAATTTTCAGACGACAACAATTCCATCCGAATGAATCCGCATCACGATGCGCTGGTCATCTCATTACAAATTGCGAATTTTATGGTCAAAAGAATCTTGGTCGACACAGGTTCGTCAGCAAATATCATCTTCAGGGCAGCCCTGTCCGACATGGGAACCGAGATTGAAAATATCTGTAGGAAGTCAACTGTTCTTATCGGGTTCAGCGGCGAACAAAAATTCACCATTGGAGAAGTAACTCTTCCAGTCTACGCAGGAGGAATCAATAAGTTGACTTCATTTTTGGTCCTGGTGTGGGAACACAGGAAATCTGGGCGACGCATGCTGTCCCGGGCTCGCGGCCCGGTCGGGAGTACGGAGTAGCCACGGGGGACTAAACCGGAGAATAATGGAGTCGCCACCGGTGTGAACCGGGAAAATGAGATTTAAGGCCGCACTCACCCCTCGCAAGGGAAGACCTCAAACCGTTGGGTTCGGAATGGTCCCTTACTCATGTCACTTGTAATGAAAGGATTTATATAATAATTTAAACAAGCTGAAGTAACACTTATTTCTAAGGGTATCATGCTTCTAAATTCACATTTATAAAATAAAATATGCGCCTAAATATACATGTATTTCACATATAAGATTGCATGCTTAGAAGTACATTAAATCAACAAACAGACAATTTCATTGGCATGTTGTATTCATGGAAACGCAAGCGCATACTAACCATACAAGCACACATAAAGGCGAATCAAATGATGGCGAACATGTGATTTCATAGACATATCATAAACAAATAGCCATTATATGTCCATGCACAAATAAAAGAGTCAACTAAGTACATAATGCAAAAAGACGCTTAGAGATGCAATTAGGCATTAAAGTGAGCATGCTATGACGTGGTGCAAAAGAAGATAGATATAGATACAGACGCACATGTGATGAAAATGACTCAATTCAGTGTATTCGCGTTCGTGTAGCGTTCGTAAACGCGTTCGAACGGTAAACAGAAGGTTCGCGTCCGTATAGCGTTTGATAACGCGTTCGAACGGGACCAGACAGAAAATATGCGTTCGTGCGGCGTTTCGAAATGCGTTCGAACGGGTTATAGCAGTGACCTCCAAAATGCAGTAAAAAACATGACACATACATGAACATATGAATATATGACTTCTCGTACATAACAACATATTAAGGGGCGCGGCAAATCATTGTAGCAAAGGTAGCTTTCAAGCATTTTCATCCCTCAAAGTGGAGGACCCTTGATCTCACTTGATAAGCCCATGCGCAATGCAATATGATGTATGAATTTTCAAAAAGACGTTATGAAGCGAATAACTAAATAAAAGAGGCGCGGCGAAGTACTGCCGTAAAGGTGGCCTTTTGGGGCTCTTTGTCTCTCAAAGAGAGGACCTTTAGACCAACATACTAAGCACATGCGCAATGTGATAATATGCATGGTCATGTAAGAAGACGTCATACTAAACAATAAAAAAAGGGGCGCGGCGAAGTACTGCCGTAAAGGTGGCCTTTTGGGGCTCTTTGTCTCTCAAAAAGAGGACCTTTAGACCAACATACTAAGCCCATGCGCGTCACATCACAATACATGAAATAAAGACAATAAAAGTGTAGGACTTCGTATGCCCGATTGAACGTACATTCAACCCAAACACACTTCATCCGGCGCGGCGAAGTAGTGTCACAAAGGTGGCCTTTTAGGCTCTTCGTCTCTTAAATAGAGGACCTTTGGACTAACTCACTAAACCCATGCGCTCGATCGCATCATACATACAAAAATAAAGACAATCATATCAAACTTAATATGTCCGATTGAACGTGTTTTGCATTCAACCGAACACACATCAACCGGCGCGGCAAAGCATCGTGGTAAATGGCTTTAACCCTTCCCCATAGGGGATCTTTCATTCCACTTACTAAGCCCATGCGCTCGATCGCATCATAACATAAATAAATAACATGCGGAAATTAAAAGACGGAATAATAAAGTGAGAATAATCAAAATAACATAAAGTGAAATATGCGCCGTTTACTCAAGTGGTACGTGGATTTGTATCCCAAGTACAGACCGCACTACCGTCCATTCGGAATCGGCTACGGAATTTACGTCTGGGTTTCCATCCTATATACCACGAGAGACGACATATTTTCCGTTTTAATCAATGGCCACAACACACATCACATACAAACAATATTCAATAAATAATTTAAAACACAATTAAAAGAATCAATAAAAATCGAATAAATAATAAAAAGAAAACAAGTGTGAAAGGTACCCTCATGTCTAACCTTTTAAGTCGTCTTCCGGACTCGCGTTTACAACCGTCGGAAGGGCTATCACTCCGCAACTTTTCTGGTTCACTGGTTTGCATTTTACCTCGCTGTTTCACTGTTTTGCTCGCTGTTTTAACTCCGTTTGCTGCTGTTTTTAACTCCGTTTGCTGCTGTTTTGGACTGCAGTTTCTGGTTACTGTTTTGGTTGTATTTAGGCTACTGTTTTGTGTGGTTTTGGGATTGTTTTGCTGGGCAGTTTTTGTTCACTGTTTTGAGTAATTTTTGGACTGTTTTTCAGTGCATTTTTGGGATAGTTTCGGGGAAGGATAATGGGCTTATTTTGGGTAGTTTGTGGCAGTAAGTTGCGTGGAATGGCAAAAGGAAGTGGTGAGGGGCAGGTACGAAGGCTTTAGTGCTGTGTATGGCAGTTGGTCGTTGAATGGCAAAGATAGGGTTCGTGAGCATCGAATGAGGGGAGCGGGTCTTGAGGTGTTGGATGTGTGTGTTGTTACTGGGTGAGGGCTAGTGCGTTGATCAATAGCTAAGGTGATGTGCGCTTGCAGTAGGGTTCAGTGCGTGATGACTTACTTGAAAGTGGGTGATTATATGCGTGAATAGAACTGTTATTTGTTGGTGCTAGTTATGTGAAGGAACCCACGTTTGAGGATCTGTGGTCGGTTGGTGCTTAGTTTGTGAAGGGCTGGTGATCTTGGCTGTCGGTGAAGGTTGCAAGTGTGGCGTGAAGGTTGGCTGGGGGATGTGGTAAGAGAATTGCTGCGTGTGGCAATGTATTTTTGCGTTGATTGTCTTTGGCAGGGGGCGTGTTGTGGCTTATGAGCTGGGGGCTTTTGAGGCGTGATGGTTGCAGTGCTAATTGAGTTTGATTTTTCAGGATTGGTGTCTTTTGTATACGGTTTATTCAGTTCATGAGGGTGCAACGTGAGGGTTGTCTCGGTGTTGGGCGTGAAAGTTATGAGAGATAATGAGATAGATGAGGGATGGGGTTAGGGTTCCATTCTTTTGGTTTCTTTTTTGTGTGTGCCGTGAGAGTCTTCCCCCTTTGTTTGCAAAATTGTGTTGTTTATATATTAGTCAATTAGGGTTTGCATGGTTTGTTAATAAGGAAATAAATCAATTTAGAATTATGTGTATATGATGGAATATTTTAGGCAAGAGATAATTGTAATTTGGGTAGGAATTTCTTAAATTTGGTGAGTGTTTTAATTAAATTAGGAATTATTTTATTTTGATTGATTTTAATTTGGAAGTGAATTATTTAATTTTGGTATTTGATTTTTGATTTTATTTGATTTAATTTTAATTGCAATTAATTTAATTTATTAATTTAATTGGTTTGTAATTTAGATTTAACATTTAATTCAATTAATTGATTATTTAATTTCAATTCAGTTTATATTTGTGAGTTAATTAATTTTAATTTGTAAATTTAATTTAATTAAGATTTTATTTTAATTAGTTGTGAATTTAATTTAAAATTTGTGACATATATTTTAAATGTTTTAATTATTTTGATTTGTGACATCTATTAATTATTTCTTTGGATGTGATTTAATGGGCTTGGGCTAAGGTTAAGTTTTTTTTAAAACGGAGATCCAACAGCGAACCCGAAGCTAAACACGTGAACTAAATCCGACAAAACCGTCAATTCTTGACTCTTCCTTTCCGACGTCTGTTTCCCGCGATTCCCGCGACTTAAAAGATAGTGCCTCCAAATGAGGCTCATCATCGGGGTTCACATGCAAAAATACAATGCCTACGCCTGGATTGTCCCTCAGCCTACAACTTGATCGTAGGCCGACCCTGGATTCATGAAATGAGGGCAGTCTCGTCAACTTATCATCAAGTGCTCAAATTTCCCACAAGGTGGGGAGTTCAGGAGATTGTAGGAGACCAACACGCTTCAAGAAGTTGTTACCAAACTACTTTAAAGGCGAACCCTCAGTCGGCATAGCAATTAATGGAGGGATCCGGTGTTACACCACCAGATCAGCCAAACGTGGAGGAGCTAGACGAAGTCTCAATACACCCAGAATACGCAGATCACAAAGTACCTATTGGAGTTAATCTGGATCCCAAGCTACGAACCGACCTAATTGATTTCCTGATGAAGCGACATGATTGTTTCGCCTGGTCACATGAAGATATGACCGGGATCGACCCAGAGTTAATCACCCATGAGCTCCATGTAGATCCAACTACACTCCCGTCAGACAGAAAAGAAGAAAGTTTGCCCCGGAGAGAAATCAGATCATCAATGAAGAGGTCCAAAAATTGTTACAGAATGGAGCCATCAAGGAGGTTCAATTCCCAGATTGGTTAGCTAATGTGGTGATAGTACGAAAGAAGAACGGGAAATGAGAGTTTGCATCGACTTCACAGATTTGAACAGAGCATGCCCCAAGGATTCCTTCCCATTACCTCATATTGATTCCTTGGTTGATGCTACAGCAGGTCATGAGTTACTGAGTTTCATGGATGCATATTCAGGCTACAATCAAATTCTCATGCATCCGAACGACCAGGAAAAAACTGCATTCATCACCACAGAGGCATATATTGTTATAAAGTGATGCCATTCGGACTCAAAAATGCCGGAGCGACTTATCAACGAATGGTGAAGAAAATGTTTTCTCAGCAAATAGGGAAGACCATGGAGGTTTATATAGATGACATGCTGGTGAAGTCAATAGAAGCCGAACAACATCTGACACATTTGGAGCAGACATTTGACACAATGAAGAAGTACGGTATGAAATTGAATCCAACAAAATGTGCTTTTGGAGTCGTTTCAGGGAAATTTCTTGGGTACATGGTCACGCGACGAGGGATAGAAGCCAATCCAACTCAGATCAGATCTATTCTCGACATTCCTTCTCCTTCCACTCCGAAAGATGTCATGCGACTTGCTGGGAGAATAGCCGCACTTAATAGATTCATTTCCAAGTCAACCGATAAAACTTTTCTGTTCTTCTCAGCATTGAAGAAGGCAAAACACTTCGAGTGGACTCCAGCTTGCGAAAAGGCGTTGACAGAACTCAAACGATACTTATCTTCTCCACCATTGTTATCTAAGCCACTCGACAATGAAAGACTTTTTCTCTACTTAGGAGTCTCAGAGCAAGCAGTTAGTGCCGTCCTGATCCGAGAAGAAAACGGAACTCAACTCCCAATCTACTATGTGAGTAAAGCATTGTTAGATGCAGAATCATGCTACCCTCATATGGAAAAATTGGTACTGGCGCTGGTAACTGCAGCAAGGAAGCTACGACCATATTTTCAGGGGCACCCAATCACTGTCTATACGTCGTATCCAATGAGGAGCATTCTTCATAAACCCGAGCTTTCAGGGAGACTGACCAAGTGGGCTGTGGAACTTGGAGAACATGACATCACGTACTTACCACGCACCGCGATCAAATCACAAGCACTCGCATATTTTGTTGCTGATTTCAGCTCCAGTCTACAAGTACCAGCAGAACAAGAAATTCAATGTATTCATCCTTCGACTACGTGGGAATTGGCAGTCGACGGATCAAGCAATAAACGTGGATGCGATTTAGGGATTGTGATTACAACTCCAGAAGGCG
Source organism: Zanthoxylum bungeanum (assembly GCA_019454045.1). Taxonomy (NCBI): domain Eukaryota; kingdom Viridiplantae; phylum Streptophyta; class Magnoliopsida; order Sapindales; family Rutaceae; genus Zanthoxylum; species Zanthoxylum bungeanum. The sequence goes on along the minus strand of SKCR01007834.1, from coordinate 45,220 downwards.
ATGTGATGCACCAGATGATTAAATGCGGATTCAAAGTCTCTAATAACGAAGCCGAATACGAAGCCCTCATAGCTGGCTTAAATTTGGCCCAAGACCTCGGTGCCAAGAAGATCGAAGTGAAATCAGATTCTCAATTAATCGTCAATCAATTCCATGGTTCATATCAAGCTAGAGATTCACAGATGGTTTCTTATCTGAAAAAGGTAAAGGAAATCCAGTCGACATTTGAGCAGATAAGCATTTCTCAAATCCCCAGAAATGAGAACAAGCATGCAGATGCTTTAGCAACACTGGGTTCGGCAATTGAAGGAGAAAACATCCAGTCCATTCCAGTTGTATATTTGCAGTGGCCTGCGATTTGGAAAAATGGAGTCGAAGAAGTTTCAACACTCACATCAGACGACTCATGGATGACTCCAATTGAGAAATATTTACAAAATGGCATGCTTCCAGAAGACAGAATTGAGGCTCGAAAGATTCAACGACAAGCTGCCAGATTCACGCTACATGATGGGCAACTTTTGAAAAGATCACTTTCTGGTCCCTACCTTAAATGTCTCACTCCAGAGGAAGCCCGGTACGTGTTAACCGAACTTCATGAAGGAGAATGTGGAAACCATTCTAGTGGAAGAAGCTTAGCCTCCCGAGCCCACACGATAGGATACTATTGGCCATCTATGCGAGCTGATTCGGCTGAATTCACTCGAAAATGCGAGAAATGTCAAAGATTTGCCCCCGCCTCACACTTACCACCGGAGAAATTGAAGCCGATTCTATCACCTTGGCCTTTCATGAAATGGGGAATGGACATCGTTGGGAAGCTACCTACAGCCCCTGGACAGCGAGTCTACATGCTCGCCCTTACAGATTACTATTCCAAATGGATCGAAGCAGAAGCCTTTGCCAAGATACGGGACTTAGAAGTGCAAAACTTCGTATGGAAAAACATCATTTGTCGATTCGGTTTGCCGAAGGAAATTGTAAATGACAACGGGTCCCAATTCATCAGCTACCGTTTCCAAAACTTCTGCAAGAATTGGGGGATCAAGTTGAACTTTTCAACTCCACGTTTTCCTCAAGCGAATGGTCAAGCTGAATCATCCAACAAGACGATCTTGAATACAATGAAGAAAAGATTAGAGAAATCGAAAGGAGCATGGGCAGATGAACTTCCAGGTGTCTTGTGGTCCTACAGAACTACGGCCCGGTCATCAACTGGACAAACCCCATTCTCCCTTGTGTTTGGGTGTGAAGCAATGATCCCAGTCGAAGGAGTTGTTCCAACTCCTCGATACCAGTGGCTCGACGAAAACTCGAATCAACAACTCATGAGTTATAGCCTTGATACGGTTGACGAAATGAGAGAACGAGCCTCCATACGACTTGCAGCACATCAGCAGAGAATGGCCAGATATTTTAACAAGAATGTTAGGTGCAGAACGTTTAAAGAAGGAGATTGGGTTTTTACGGAAAGTATTTCAGAATACCAAAGAGATAAAGGACGGAAAGCTAGGACCAAATTGGGAAGGCCCATACGTCATTACGAAGATTGTTGGGCAGGGCGCCTACAAATTGGAAACGACAGAAGGAAGGCCAATTCAAAATAGCTGGAATGCAATTCATCTCAAACGGTTTTACCGGTAATTTTTATTTTTCTTTTGTGTTGCCCATTCGGCCAATGAAGTATTTTATAATAAAATGTTGTGTGATGAAATTTGTGCATTCTGATATAACCATATAGAGAAAATAAAAATGAAACCTTAGATATAAAACAAAAAGGAAACATTTTGTATTAGCAGTTTCCCATAACAAAAAGATAGTCAAAATTAAGATTACATATTCATTCCACGGCCGTATCAGTCGACGGAACTTCAGGGGAAGGCTGAGCTTCTGCTAGTGGAACATCAGCGGCCTGACTGGGAACAAAAGGGATAATTTCAGTCGTTCCAGGGACCCCTACCGTCTCAGCTTTTTCTCCATTATGGCTATTTCTCCTTCGGCTTCTCCAGTAGCCATTTCTTCTTCTTCAGCAACCTCCTTTGAAATCACTTCTTCTCCATTTTCTTCTTCTTCATCCTCGCTTGTAAGTGAAACCCCAGCAGCCAACCTCTCATATTCGCGAATCCATTTCCTCGGCTTCCAAGCGACATTTTGGCCAGCTAAATATTCTTCCATTAGGTTGCTCCTCTCTTTCATCATTGACTCGAAGGCAACCAATTCGAGTTGGTCAAGCAACTCGGCCTTTTCCTTCCTCAAGCTCTCCAAACTTTCTCTGAACGCTTCATTGGTAGCCTCAGACACTTCTTTCTCCAATTTCAGTGTCGCTTGAGTCTCTCTCAGCTCTTTCTCAACCTCTCTCAACTTCCTTTCGGTAGAGTCAAAATTTGCTTTCAGCTCACCGAAATCTCTTCTAACTGATGTGTTTGCTTTTTCTAAATCCCTCATCCTCCTCTGGCTTAACTCAGCATACTGTTGCATAAAAATACCACATTCCATAACCTGAAAGAAATTCCTTTTAGAACATTCCATACGACTTCTTCAAAATTGATATTATATTTGATAAATATATACCTGATAACTTAAAGCCGAAATCTTCTTGCTTGTTTCTGTTGGACCCAATTCAATCAGACGCTGCTCATCTTCTTCCAGCAACAGACGTTTAATAAACTTAGAAAGGCTATAAGGATCCGAAATTGCAGTAGACCCATGAGGAATCCTCACTATAACGCCTTCTGCGTCTTCCTCCACTTCTACTACTGCCTTCCTCTTTTTCGAGGCATATACCTTCTCAGTCGATTGGGTTGTTGGTTCCGACACATTTATCGGAACGACTTCAACTGGTTTGGCGATGTCCAAACTTGTGGTTTCAGGCTCCTTCTCTTTGGTTTTCTTGGTCTTCCTCCGGCTCCTCATTTCATCAATTTTTGGCACCTTAAATGGACCCGACATCATCTCAGCTGCGCATAAAAATTCTTCAGGAGTCAACGATGTTAGAAATAGCAGCCTCCCAAATGTAACCTCAATCGCCCAAGTGCACAAAATCACTTCCAAAATATGCTTACTCAAAGCCAAGGGAGTACCTTCAGAATAAACCACTTCTTTCCACAGCGGAGTTAAACTCAGTCTCCTATCGTCTAAAGCCGCTCTCCATTCCTCTTCGAGTCAGGCAAACCGAGGATGCGGTTAGTATTTGCGACGGCTCGTTGAGTAGTATCAAATGTTCTATTCAGCTGAAGACCTGAAAGAAGATCAAGAAGAATATTTACAATCATACAAATTGTAATATAGAGTATAGAAATGGTGAAATAATACTCACTCGACGAATTCCAATGTTCAGGTATTTCTCCACTCCCATTCGACCCAAACACACACTCTCCTCTCACGAAGAAATAACTTTTTTGCCAATCACCCCTATCATTTGTTGTAAGCCCCAATACCAAGTGCTCCCTCTTTTGGCGTAGATACATGTGATATTTCCATTTTTCTCTCAGGTGTTCTTTCATATAGTAAGTATACAATAATTCTCGCACCCCAAACACGATCCCCAATTCAAAAGACATACACTCAAGCGACAGTAGAATCCTCCAAGTGTTTGGCATTAGTTGCGATGGAGCCAGCTGGTAATGATTCAGGACTTCCCATACTAACTTTGGAACGGGGAATCTGAATCCATCAATAAAGGGTCGTTCATAAAACCCAATCCACACAGGAATTCTGTAGTCTATCCTTTCAGTCGGCGATGCTAACCTTACTTCAATTGATGGAGGAAATCTATATTTCAATCCCATCTCTCTCATTGATCTTTCAGTCACTCGACTAGCTGGATTCTTGGTTAAGATATTTGTGGGTTCACTCGTACTTGGAATCTCACTCGACTCCTCAATTGTAGGTAGTGATCTAAGTGGTGTAGCTTCGGTGGGTATTCCTAACGGTGGTTTAGCTATAGTTACAATTCCAGTCTCTTTAAAATCTTCATACGACCAATCCCTAAAAGTTTCATCATCACTTGAATCACTCATAGGCTGTTCAATATACTTATCAATTTGAGCACCTAAACTACCCAGCGAATCCTCACTCGACATTTTCCAAGCAACAAACACAAATGTCCTAAAAATTTCTACCCCTTTGAAGATCAAAACACGTCCAAACCATAAACAAAATCCGTAAGTTTCACTATGTTTTTCAAGATCTAATGGCCTATTTGACTTAGAACAAATTGAATCTACAATATGAGCATTTGAAGATGTTGAAGAATGCGAAGAAGATTATGAAGAGTACCTTGAGATTTTGAGAGCTCCCTTAAGCTTGCCAACCGAGAGAAATTTTTGTTTGAGACCAAATGAGACTCAATACTCATTCTTATACTCTCCTTTTAGGCGCCTCAATTTCCCTCCAAAAGACACCTCGAAAATCCCACTAGGGTTTCAATAAATGAACTTGGGCTCCAAACACCCACAAGCCCAATTCCTTACTATCTTCCAAGGATATTATCATTGTGTAGACATCTTTGGCGATTGGTTGACATCTGTCAATGAATTTATTCCCTACAGAGTAAACCCCGACATCTTGATCCATTCTACAAGAGTAAACTCGAATCAGAGAGCATAATGATTCATATAATCAATCTAATCGAGATACATGCATGACCATTATTGGATTATTTCAGTCGACATTATGTTCTAAATATGCAGATCGTCTTCAGTCGACATTCCCATATTAGGCGGTAACATTTACATTTTAGAAGGTTATTTCAGTCGTCTTATATGCTATTTCGACAGGTGAATATTTGATCCTTACAGGATTGTCTCAGTCGACAGATATATAATAAGATACTTGCAGGTGTATTCCAGTCGACATGTGTACAGTAAAATCATTGCAGGTCTATTCCAGTCGACAGGTATATGATAAGATCCCGACATGTACACTCCAGTCGACATTACATGAAGACTTGATGTAAATATATTCCAGTCGACGAGTATATGGTATGAAACTTTGCATATATTCCAGTCGACGAGTATATGGTATGAAACTTTGCATATATTCCAGTCGACGAGTATATGGTATGAAACTTTGTAGGAAAATCCCAATCGACGAACATGAGAGAATGTTTCTAGTTGTAATTCCAGTCGACAGGTATATGTTTGCAGGTACATTCCAATCGACAATATATGAAGACGTGATATAAGCATATTCCAGTCGACATATATGGTGTGACTTTGCATATATTCCAGTCGACAAGTATGTGGTAATATCTTTGTAGGAAAATCCCAATCGACGGACATGAGAGAATTTTTCTAGTTGTTATCCCAGTCGACAGGTATATGTTTGCAGGTACATTCCAGTCGACAATATATGATGAAATGATATAAGCATATTCCAGTCGACATGTAAGTATGAAAACTTAACAGATATTCCAGTCGACAAGTTTGTGGTGAGTTTATTGTATGAACACTCCAATCGATGAGCAAGAAAGAATGTTCCAAGTTGTTTTTCCAGTCGACAGGGTTATGATATTCCAATCGACATGACATTATTATTATGGGGTGTATTTTCCTGACCTTCATCAGGTTCAGTCGATTGGGAATATTCCCCATTGGCTCACACAGAGTCAAGGTCAAGACCTGGCCTTCATCTGATCCAGGCGACATAAGTAATTCCCCTGGTCCATGAACCCGTAGCATGGGGACTTTCCTTACCTTCACCAGGTTCAGTCGACTGGGAACATTCCCCATTGGCTCACATAGAGTCAAGGTCAAGACCTGGCCTTCAGTGGTCCAGGCGACATAAGTAATTCCCCTGGTCCACGGACCCGTAGCATGGGGACTTTCCTGACCTTCACCAGGTTCAGTCGACTGGGAACATTCCCCAATGGCGTTCATAGAGTCAAGTTCAAGAACTGGTTTTCAGCTGGTCCAGGCGACATAAGTAATTCCCCTGGTCCACGGACCCGTAGCATGGGGATTATCCTGACCTCCACCAGGTTCAGTCGACTGGGAACATTCCCCAATGGCTTTCATATAGTCAAGTTCAAGAACTGGCCTTCAGCTGGTCCAGGCGACATAAGTAATTCCCCTGGTCCACGGACCCGTAGCATGGGGATTATCCTGACCTCCACCAGGTTCAGTCGACTGGGAACATTCCCCAATGGCTTTCATAGAGTCAAGTTCAAGAACTGGCCTTCAGCTGGTCCAGGCGACATGAGTAATTCCCCTGTTCCACGGACCCGTAGCATGGAGATTTTCCTGACCTTCATCAGGTTCAGTCGACTGGGAACACTCCCCATTGGCTCACAAGAAGTCCGAATTTGTTCAGATGGAACTAGACAGAATCCTGATCTTCAACTGGTTCATCATTCTTACATATCTTGTTAAGATTAAGTCTTAACTTATGACTATTCCAAAACGATTCAGAAAAAAGTTTACAGAGCAAATCCCAGATGATACATTCGATTTATTACTCTCAAAGTCAAAAACTTTTTGACTTAAAGAGTAGGGAACAAACTGTACGTGCCAAAATTGGACCCGAGGGTAAAACTGTCTTTTCACGTCAAGATTCTATACTAAAAGCCCATAAATATTGGCCCTTAAAAACATATTAGAAAACCCAGCCCATTAGACTTTATTCTACCGGTACAGAACACTACAAATGAAAAGCTAAATAAAATAGAGAGCATAAGACATGATTGTTACTAAGTATTTTTGCTTTTTCTAAACATAAACACATGCAACGCCGAAAGTTGGATCCAAGACACGTTATGGGTTCCATAGCCAGGTATATCAGCACATTGTGGACCCACTGCCAGCTTTCATCACAGCTATAAAATATTCTCTTTTCAGATCTATAAAAGGGGAGATAACTCGAGGTTCAAGGAGGAAAAACAACACACTTAAAAACTTCTATTCTCTGGCACAAGTTCTGAGAATTCCATTCCTTTGTCACCGCCCTAACGGCTATCAAAAGAGAGTAAGGTAACAATAAGCCTTATTTCTTCATATTACATAAATGGCAGCTCATTTCACTATACTGACTTGAGCGTTGGAGTGTACCCGGCACCCACCATACCGGTGGTAGTCTACTCCCGTTCATTTTATCTTTATTTTGCAGGATCGTTGATGCCCCCAATCTACAAATTCTGATTGTGGACCTCGGGCGAAAACCAGCATCCACAAGTTGTAGATTTTTAGTCTTCTTTAATCTGATACTTGAATTACCTTAATCCGATATCAGAGTAAAAAGTTATAGCCAACATACGAATATTATATAGGGTTGGAATTTTCGAAGTTGTACACTGTTAGAACGCTCAATTAATTTTTTGCCTAAAAAATCCAATTATCAAGTCCATTTTTCTAGATATGTATTCAAAGTATCATTTCCATACATAAAATATAAAAATCACAATAAACATAAATATTATTATTATTTAACAAATGTGTTTAATTAAGAGAATTAGCCTCTTCATTTGACAAATCATATTTTACCATAGGCATGGTAAATTTGCTTCATGAAGCCGAATTGCTGAGAGTAACCGCCAATGTCTTTCAGCTATCAGGAAGAAAACTAGGTAGTATGAGGGCTTGTACTTCATCTCTCAGTTGCATGTATACTACAGACAACTGGTCACTAGGCTCTGAAACTCATTGATGTGTTCTACTACTGAAGCTATACTCCTTAACTTCAAGTTCACCAAACTCCTCATTATTAAGACTTTACTCCGAGCTGTCTTGGCCTAGTACATGTCTTCCAACTTCATCCACATATCTTAAGTATATGTATCCCGTGCTACGTGGTGGAAGACGTTGTGGCCGATCCACTGTCTAATCCGACGAGAATTATGTTGTTGAGCTTATTACAATCACTCTCTTTGATAGAATTTAGTCTCACTCTCTCCACCTCGATTATATTGAACAGATCTTTACAGTGTAAATAATCTATCATTTGAGGTCTCTATAAAGAGTAATTTGTTGCTGTCAGTTTAACCATTGCACCAAAATGTGAATTGGATTTGACTATTCATTGGTCCAAATCCGACTCAGGGGGCCAATTTGTAAATTTATAATTTCTAAATTTTTTGGGGTTAGAACGCAAATTTCAGAGACTTCAGTGAGCTCAATAAAATTTATCAGGAATGCTAACGTTGGCTGACACGTGGCTGCTGACCAGGCAAAGTGGGGGGACCGAAATGTTGACGTGGCTGCTGGCTGGACTTGAATGCTCATGTAATTGATGACGTGGCGACACGTGGTGTTGGTGTGTGGCTGCTGGCTGGACTTGAATGCTCATGTAATTGATGACGTGGCGACACGTGGTGTTGTGTGTGGCTGCTGATCTTTCGACGAAGTGGCAAGTGACTCGGCGATGACATGGTCGTATTCAACCTTCAGCTGGTGGGTGTGGCATGTGATGCGCTTGGGAGCACATGGGTTGGCTATTGGACGACACGTGCGGCACGTGAGAGTGTCTCTGATCTCCGTTTGATCACCGGAAAATACCATCGTGCTTGTCTCGACGTGAAAAAATGGTGGTATGCTCAAAACTATTTTTTGACAATTTTCCCGAAACTCGAATTTTCCAACCGAGTTTCGTTCTTCGATTTTACGGCCTCAATGTACAATCAAAGCTCTGATACCATTTGTTGTGATTATCTAATCACTGAAGAGTGTTTATGAGGAAAAATCGAATTATATTACTACAAGAAATAATTTACAAATGTTTGAAACTCTACAAAAAAAACTTCACTTTTTATATTTTCTAAGTTTTCTTGTATTGAAACTTAATATTTTGTGATAATTTGCGCTCTCAAATGAGTTCCATATTTATAATAAAATTCTGGCTCAAATTGACAATAAATGAATAATTTCTCACCTAAAATTCTTTTGACAATTTTTAGTGGTTGCACTAAACCTTTGAAAAGTATGGTAATGATGGAGATCAATTTGTGATAATGAAGAACAAAGATTGATGGCAATCAACTGGATCCTTCATGAGTATGTATTCAAAAGTTTTTCCCAAAATAAGAAGACCTTCCAATTTCTTTTAGGAGGCATGATATAGTACTATTTTATTCAGAAATTAAGTGAGATATAGAATAGATATATAGATAAATACATGATTTGTTTCAATAAACCGTAGCAGGTTCAGGTCGGTTCAAACCAAACCGACCCAAATCTAGTCAACACCAATTAGCCCATTCAAAAATGGAGTACTTGACTTGAAAGTTAAAACACCCATGATAATAACCAATTAAAAAAAAACTCCAAATCCACTTGGCAGCATGTGATTATATGAATAACATTTGGGAAACGCGTACGAAGTACACGGGAATACTACCGGCGCCCACCGTTTTCTGAGGATTACAACTTCGTTTTCTCTTTTTTATATTCAATTTTCTCTCCTACATAAACTAGTCCGAAAAACCACATCGCCCCGTCGTTTCTTTACTTCCCTGAAATAATTTCAAACTTAATTTTTTTTTTGTTCTCTCTAAAATGGCGGAACCCAGGTCAAAAATCGAATCCATTAGGGAATGGGTTGTTGAACACAAGCTTAGAACCGTTGGTAAATTTTCTTTTGTTAATCTTGTATTTATATATTATTTTATTTTTATGGTGATACTGATACTGATTTTGTTTTTGTTTTTGTTTTTGTGAAAAAGGGTGTTTATGGCTAAGTGGGATTGCGGGCTCTATCGCATACAATTGGTCTCAACCCAATATGAAAACCAGCGTTAAGATCATTCACGCTAGGTAAATTTTGTTTATTTAATTATCTCATTTTTTTTGGTTGAGTTTTTTGGGGGTGAAAATTTGGATTTTGTTTCTTATAGATCCATTGATTGGGAGGGTATTTAGAAAATATTATTTTTGTGTTTCTATGATGGGATGCTGAAAGAGATTGAGAGAATGAAATTTGAAGTTCTAAATTCTCTGTTGTTTGTTATGGTAAATTGAGCAATTCAATTTAGCTTCTTTTCCCAACTTTGGTTAAATGGATTATATGGAAATTCTGAATTTGTAATCCCATTTGCCTTTTTATTAATTTCGTGTGTTCTGAACAAGCATTGCTTTCTACAAATCATTTATTGCATGACTTTCTGGTGATAAAGAATGCTATGCTGGTGGTGGGTGGATGATGTTGGTGGTAATGGGTATATCGTGAGAAGTTTGGGCATGTATTTGACCAGCTGATGTTGCTACCTTCAGCAAAGCTTAATTGATGAGGTGTTGGTGGTATGGTATATAATGGGGGTGTGTGTGTTACAGCAGATTGCAAAGCTTGTTAACACACACGAATGTTTCATCCTCTATTATTAACTTAAGAGGGTATCAATGCTCGCAAAGAAAAAAAAGCATGGTCATGTTGAAGGAGACAATGCCATTGCCTAGGAGGTTGAAGTATAATGATTTCATCCTTCAAAACCAGATATTACAACTTATGTTTTTGTTGTTATTGTTGTTATTGTTTTTGAAGTCATAGATCTGCCTTCATGATATGTTATGAACTCTTACAGTTATTAGATGCCAATTGCTATCAACTTGAGGGTTAGTTAAATGGTCAAACATGTCATTCACTTGGTCCTGCAAGGTTTCAGGTTCCATTCCTCGCGGCTACCTATCTGGTGAAAGCTTTAACACTCAGGCTTTCCAAAAATTGTTTTCTTTGTGAACCCCCTATTTTAGACTCGATTTCAAGCCTTATTATGTTCTGAATTTATATGTTCTGTTTGGACTTCATGTTATTTATGCTCACATTGCTAGCCACTTATTTTTTTTTCGAACTTAATCTCAGGTTGCACGCACAGGCTCTTACTTTGGCTGCTCTAGCTGGTGCTGCTGTGGTTGAATACTATGACCACAAATCAGGATCCAAGGTTGACCGATATGCGAAATTCCTCCCAGCTGATGCATATTCACACAAGGACTAAACAACCATTCCGGCAGCACATGTGGATTTTCCCTAGGCTTATGGTGAATGAATTGTTTTAACAATATTTTGTCTCAAAAGGCCTTAATGTTTCAGCTTTCCCATTACATTTTTCGGCAATTGTATTGGTTTATTGAGCATCGAATGATATTATAACTTGTTATTTCACAGTGAAAGGCAGTTAGTTGCCCACTCAGAATTTACAGAAATGGAGTTTTTCTATTGAAGAATAAATGTGAATTTTTAAATTGAATTTTCATCGGTTAAAATGTAGAAGAATGCCATTTTTTTAGCAGGTTTTGTTACCAACTACTAAGATGGGGTCCTGCAAATGCATGAATTACACTTTACATGATGAAAAATTCTTTTGATGATTTGACCGGAAATTACATGTTATTTTTAGAATATAGCTGAATGTTAATCTCAAAATTTAAAAGCTTGATGTTTTTTTTTTTTTTCAAACAGATTGAAGAGTTTGGAACTTTGGTTCATAATTTTATTTTATTTAATTTTTTCAACAATATGGTTCAAAAAATTGGGACTCAAATTTGTTTATATGTTTTCTGTGGTGGCACTATCATAAATTAGCAGTTAATTATGGAGCGTTACGCCGTTACCCATTTAGAAATACTCAAATGAGAATTGCCATGAATTTGAATAGGAGAACTACACATCAAAATGAAATAAGACGACAATTGTAATTACGGATGCCAATGATCCATATTTGATCATTTTAGACATCTCTAAACTCAAAATCGAAATTAGTTTAATATTCGATATTTATATATAATCAAATTTTTTTTATAATGGTAATCCTGTTCAATTGAAAACTATTCAAAATAATAAAAAAAATGACAAAAAATATAAAATTAAAAAAAAAAATCAAAATCTTTAATTGATCACTTAATTTCATATTCAAAATTTATTTACTATTCATTAAATTTCACATATATGATAATTTCTCTCTCATTTATGCTTAAATAAATATCCAATATATCATACTAAATTGCCATCCTATTTGTGATTAGCCAAATTCGCATTAAAAAGTAGAGTTGGCCACGGTTTTCATACGGTTAGAAACCGCATCGAATCTTATGATTACAGTTTATTTTTAGGGTGAACCGTAATCGTACGATAAAAAAAATGGTTAATCATAATCGAATCGTACATGATTAATCATTTTTTTATTCTTAAAAATAATATAAATCAAAATAGTTACGATTACAATTCGGTATAAATTTTTATAAACTGTAAGTAACTGAACTGAACTGATGGTTACCGATTCAATTACGGTTTGCCGGGTTTACTGAAGAGTGAAGACAAAACGAAAGGGGCAAAACGGGAAGTAACTACGGTGATTCGCTTATTTTCGACCGTGCGATTAAGAGAGATGCCACATACCGTAACCGTACACGTGACATCACATGAGCAAAACCCCCATTCTATACGCGTCGTTGAAACGCCACATCCTTCGAGAAACGTCTACATTTCCTTGTCTCCGTCACTTTTACCATTATCTCATTGTGCGGGTATGTAACGCCACGGTGAATTGTGTTGAATGCTGGATTTTGTCCATGTCTGTAAAACTTCTTCACTTGCTGGCATTCTTTAGGTGAGGGAGTATGATTCAAGACGGAGCTACTCTAGAAGCCGAAGTCGTAGTCCTTATTATTCAAGGAGCCGAAGTCTTAGTCCTTGTTATTCGAGGAGCCGAAGCCGTAGTCCTTGCTATTCACGGAGCCGAAGTCACAGTCCCAGCTGGAGCTACAGTCCCAGGAGCAGGAGGTCTGGTTCAATTGTCTTTGACAATAGGAAATTCCGTACATCTGTTTTTATCGATATTGCACACGGACTGAAAGGAGTGTTTCTGCAGTTTTTCTCCCAGGGGCAAATATTCACGTCGATCTCCATCTGTGTCACCTGCTAGGTCTGCTTCTCAGCGTTCGCCCTCAGGATCACCTCCCCGGTCTCTTTTGAGGTATGGCTGGGTTCGATCCTTAATCACTTGCACTTCATAGATGCAAAAATATCCTCAGAATCTCTCTCTTTTCCATTTTATATTATTGTGCACCCATCTTATCTTGCACCTACTCACTTTTCTGAATTTCATTTTTACTTGTTTTTTGTCATTATTCTCTCTGTCAAATGCCTATTACACAGCTTACGATGAGTTAGTAGTTAACCAAGGACAGACCAACATCATGGACTGCGGTTGAGAAAGATAATCTAACATCTATGTGTGTATTACATCTGACTTTATATTGTCAGCAACAATGCAGTTATATATTGGCACCATCTCTCTTCCTGCTTCACTCTGAAGGTTCTTGACTGCCTTTTTTTTTAAACTTGGTGGCATTTTTTCATACCAATCCAACATGGTAAAAGTTTACCTGTGTCATGGTGGGCTTCCCAGAAACTATGTTTGCAACTTGGTGGGACTCTTGTAAATTTCATCCTTAAACCAAATCCATTTTCAAGTTTATCCACATTTTCTTATTGACCCTGAAGTATAACAATGATGTGGCTCTTAGTAAGCATTATTATTATTGCTTCAAGTTCCATTTGTGTGTTATATACTACTTCCTGCTTAATGCATTGTGAGTTTCAAGATTTGGTGATCCTGGTGGATGGCCATTCCTGCTTTTAGGGCCAAGGTCAGACTGCAAAATAAAATATACTAATGAATGGCTGAAGTTCAGCTAGTGATGAGGTTTGTGCAAGAACTCCCCGATACTTTAAAAATATCTTTTTATTAGCGGTTGGTCTCGTCTCGGGATAGTAGTTTATGTTGGAAAAATGCTTATTTATAAGCATTTTGAGGCTCAATTTTAAGCATGGTCCACTTCGTGTTAGTGATTGTTATTGAATGATTCGGATACTCCTCCGTGAGTACTTCGAAATGGTATATTCATATGCTTAAAATGGTGTTTGGGTGAATGAGAAATTGTTGCTCAAAGTTCACAATTTTCAAGCCTTTTGTAATTCCATAACAGCTAATTTAATTAGCTTGGTGGTTACAAAGTTAATCTCCATAAGTGCTAATTTAATTAGCTTGGTGGTTACATAGTTTAATTTCCATTAGTGCTAATTTAATTAGCTTAGTGGTTACAACAATGTGTAACATCTCCCATTATGAAATTTAATTGGCAAATTAATTTCTATTAATTGAGATGTGTTTTTCTTTTCCTATATAAACAACATCAGATCTTGTTTTCAGAAAAAAAAAAAAATAGAAAATAGAGAAAGACATAGCACATACACGAAAGATCTTTTTCTTTGTTTTTGGAAGGGTTCAAGCACTTTGTGGTTCGTTGGGAACGGGATTGGTGGTGCCCATACTCGTTCGGGTTTTCCGTTGTATCCTGGGAAACAAACGTCCCAAGTTCTACTGCACCTACGGTAGGGGGCGAATTTGTTTTAAGGATATTGTTGTAATCAACAAGCCTCGGGAAAGTGAAGAAGGATCATCAATTTCAGGGTCTAACTTAAAGCCTCTACCTCTACTGATCAGCCTCTACCTCAGCACAACAGCCTCTACCTCTGCTGTCAGCCTCTGCCTTCAGCCTCTGCCTCTGCCATCAGCCTCTGCCTTCAGCCTCAGCCTCTGCCATCAGCCTCTGCCATCAGCCTCTGCCTTCAGCCTCAGCCTCTGCCATCAGCCTCTGCTGTCAGCCTCTGCTGTCAGCCTCTGCCATCAGCCTCTGCCATCAGCCTCTGCCATCAGCCTCTGCTGTCAGCCTCTGCCATCAGCCTCTGCCTCCGCTCTCAGGGTCTGCCTCTGCCCTTCAGCCTCTGCCTCCGCTCTCAGGGTCTGCCTCTGCCCTTCAGCCTCCGCTCTCAGCCTCTACCGTCAGGGTCTACTCTCAGGGTCCGCCGTTAGGGTCTGTTTGAGGATAATAATTATAATTGTAATTTTGTCATATTCGGATTTCCCAATTACCGTGTAATAATTGTAATAATTGTTGTATACAGCCTTAAAACAAATCGACTCTGTGGATATGGAAATCAGTCCAAACACAGTAGATCCTAATATGGCAGCCTCTTCGGCTGGCCAGAATGTTGTGGCAGTCCCCGTGGCTGACCAAAGTGCAGTGGCAGCCCCTTCGGTTGGCCAACTTGCATCAGCCTCTGGGCTTAATATGGCAGCCGTTGTGCTGGCCAAGGTATTTCTGCCTCAATGGCTAGACAACCTGTTGGACATGTGAGCCATGTCAATCCTGCTGCAGAAAACCTGAAAATTCTGTGGTCAGAATTTCAAAAGGTGGCAACAGAAAATGTTCTTCTACCTGACCACGTTGAACCTTGCGAGGTTTCTAAAGGAAGATGCTCCTGTACCCAAAGAGGGTGAGATTGATATCCAAGTCATCAGTGCCATTGAAGCTTGGAAACATTCTGAATTCCTATGTCGGAATTATGTGCTGAATGGGCTAAGTGATTCCTTGTACAGTGTGTACGCTGGAATGAAAACAGCTAAAGGGCTTTGGGAATCTTTAGATCGAAAATATAAAACTGAGGATGCCGGTACTAAGAAATTTGTCGTAGGCCGTTTCCTAGAGTTTAAAATGATTGATTCCAAAACTGTGATAAGCCAAGTACAAGAACTGCAGATTATTCTAGCAGAAATTCATGCTGAGGGGATGAGTTTAAGTGAAACCTTCCAAGTAGCCTCGATAATTGAGAAACTACCACCTGGTTGGAAAGATTTCAAGAATTATTTAAAGCATAAGCGAAAAGAAATGAGCATTGAAGACTTGATTCTTAAGCTAAGAATTGAGGAAGATAACCGAGTTTCTGAAAAAGAGAATGACTCATGAGGCCAAAGCAAATGTTGTCGAACATGGCCATAAGACAAGAACCTCAAGAACAAAGGGTCAAAGATGGGCCCTAAAGGAGGAGTTTCCAAGAAATCAAAATTTCAAGGAAAAGCTTCAACTGTGACAAAATGGGTCACAAGTCTTCTGAATGCAGACTGCCGAATAAGAAAAAGAAACAAGAAGCTAATGTGCTAGAAAACATGACTCAAGATGTTTCAGACTTAACCTTTCTGCTGTGGTTTCTGAGGTGAATCTGGTGGGTTCTAACCCAAGAGAGTGGTGGATTGATACTGGTGCCACTCGACATGTATGCTCAGACAAGAGCATGTTTTCTTCATTTGAGCCTGCTGAAATTGGGGAAAAGATATACATGGGAAATTCAGCAACATCTGAGATAGAAGGTCAAGGAAAGGTGATTCTGAAGATGACCTCTGGGAAAGAGTTGACTCTGAACAATGTTCAGTATGTACCTGAAATACGGAAGAATCTTGTGTCTGGATCGCTTCTGAACAAGCATGGACCGGATGGTGTTCGAGTCTGATAAAGTAGTTTTGACTAAAAATGGGATGTATGTGGGAAAAGGGTATGTAACTGATGGGCTTTTTAAGCTCAATGTAATGGTTGTTAAACCCAAAAATATCAATAAAGCTAGTTCTTCTGCTTATATTGTTGAGTATTCTAATCTTTGGCATGGTAGATTAGGACATGTTAATTTTAATTCATTGCGAAAGTTAATTAACATGAATCATATTCCCAATTTTAAAATTGATAACAACATAAGTGTGATACTTGTGTTGAGGCAAAACTAACAAGATCATCTTTTCATAGTATTGAAAGAAACTCTGAACCACTTGATCTAATTCATACCGATGTATGTGATTTTAATTCAATACAATCGAGAGGCGGTAATAAATATTTTATTACCTTTATTGATGATTGCACAAAATTTTGCTATGTGTATTTAATGAAAAGTAAGGACGAAGCTATAGAGAAATTTGTTCTCTATAAGAATGAAGTTGAGAACCACTGAATAAAAGAATTAAGGAGTTAAGAAGTGATCGTGGTGGTGAATGTTTTCCCTTTTGAATCACTTTGTGAACAAAATGGAATCATACATCAAACCACAGCTCCTTATTCGCCTCAATCCAATGGGATTGCGGAACGTAAGAATCGTACCTTGAAAGAGATGATGAACGCTATGTTAATCAGCTCTGGCTTACCTCAGACTATGTGGGGAGAAGCTGTCTTATCAGCTAATTACCTTTTAAATAAGGTACCACGGAAAGAAGCAGGGAAAACTCCTTATGAAATGTGGAAAGGAAGAGTACCTTCCTATAAATTCCTCGAGTGTGGGGGTGTCTTGCCAAGGTAGTCATTCCTCCACCTAAAAAGGTGAAGATATGACCAAAAACTGTTGATTGCATTTTCATAGGATATGCTCATAACGGTAATGCTTATCGATTTCTTGTGCATGAGTCTAATGTACCAGATATTCACAAGAATACGATAATGGAATCGAGGAATGCATCCTTTTTCGAATACGTTTTTCCTTGTAAAACTAATTCGAATTCAGATGTGCACAAACGGGCACATGAGACTATCATTGAAGATAGTCAGGACCGAGAACAATTAATGTTCCAGAGGATCAACAAGTTGTTGAACCTGAACTAAGACGTAGCAAAAGAGCTAGAACGGAAAAATCATTTGGTCCAGATTTTCTGACATTTTGCTAGAGAATGATCCTCAAAGCTATAACGAAGCTGTAAGGTCAGCTGATGGTGCCTTGTGGAAAGATGCCATCAATAGTGAAATTGAATCCATCTTACAAAATCACACCTGGGAGTTAGTGAATCTTCCTCCAGGATGTAAACCTTTAGGGTCCAAGTGGATTTTCAAAAGGAAAATAAAGGCAGATGGATCAATTGATAAGTACAAAGCAAGACTTGTAATTAAAGGTTATAGACAACGTGAAGGTCTTGATTACTTTGATACTTATTCTCCTTTAACGAGAATAAATTCCATAAGGATGATATTAGCGATTGCAGCTTTGCGCAATCTTGAGGTACATCAGATGGATGTGAAAACAGCCTTTCTGAATGGAGATTTAGATGAAGAAATTTACATGGAACAACCTGAAGGTTTTATAGCTCCAGGACAAGAAAAGAAAGTATGTAAGTTAGTTAAATCCTTGTATGGATTGAAACAAGCCCCGAAACAGTGGCATAAAAAGTTTGATGACACCATGTTGGCAAATGGTTTCAAAATCAATGAATGTGATAAATGCATTTATGTCAGAGAGACAGAAGTTGGCTATGTCATTTTATGTCTCTACGTTGATGACATACTGATTGTCGGGAGTAATGTCAAAATGGTGAAATCTACCAAGAATATGCTGAAATCCAAGTTTGACATGAAAGACATGGGTCTTGCAGATGTCATTCTGGGAATAAAGATCTCGAGAAGTCCAGATGGACTTATTCTTGATCAGTCGCACTATGTGGACAAGTTCTTGGTAAATTCAACAATAATGATTCTGCTGTGGCTAGAACTCCTTTAGATGTGAGTCTACATCTATCGAAGAATAAGGGAGAGGGTATATCTCAAGTAGAATACTCTAGAGTGATCGGGAGTTTGATGTATCTATCGAGTTGTACAAGGCCTGATATAGCCTGTACAGTAAACAAGCTCAGCAGATATACGAGTAATCCAGGGGTTGATCACTGGAAAGCAATAGTGAGAGTACTTAGGTACTTACGTTTTACTCGTAATTATGGGTTGCACTATCATAATATCCAGCTGTAATCGAAGGATACAGTGATGCTAATTGGATATCTGACATGAAAGACTCAAAGTCTACTAGTGGTTATGTGTTTACACTAGCAGGTGCAGCTATATCATGGAAATCCTCCAAACAGACTGTGATAGCCAGATCTACAATGGAATCAGAATTCATTGCATTAGACAAGTGTGCTGAAGAAGCAGAATGGCTTCGAAATTTTCTAGAGGATATTCCAAGTTGGCCTAAGCCAGTGCCAGCAATTTGCATTCATTGTGATAGTCAATCTGCAATTGGAAGGGCACATAACAATATGTATAATGGTAAGTCTAGACATATTCGTCGTAGACACAACCGTTAGACAATTACTCTCTACTGGAGTTATTTCGATTGACTATGTAAAGTCAAAGGATAACATTGCGGATCCGCTAACCAAAGGGTTAAATAGAGAGTTAGTTGTGAAATCATCGAGGGGAATGAGATTGAAGCCCATTAGATAAATGTTTATTACGAAGGAAAACCCAACCTTGTTGACTGGAGATCCCAAGAACTAGGTTCAATGGGACAACCTACTCGTAAAAGACATAATTGGATCACTGTGGGGGTTATCCTCTAGTCCATTCCTATGATGAAATGAAACAGTGATGCTCGTATGGATAGAGGTTAAGCAAAAGCTTTTAATGATTCTTATGCGTCGGGAATCCGAGCAGAGTATTACGAGATACTCTTAAATAAGAAATCACCTATGTGAGAGAGAAGTGGGGCCGCTTCAAAGGGAATTGTACGGGGCACAATTCTTAGAAACTCTTGCAGAACCAGGTAGATGTTCATGGCCAAAATGAACATAATAATGAGAACTCAGATGTGTAGGTAAAATATCTGTGTGATATATATTCTTCATTTACATGAATGGCAGTACAGTTCAATGACATCGCGTCAACTGTCAGCCAGTAATGAGATATATTTTCACAAGGGAAGGTTCAAAGGCTGTGGCCTACCTATCCTATGCAGGTGTTGAACCGTTGAACTCTTCTAGGTCAAAATAAAATGTTTTATAAAAATAATTTTATTCGACGTTTTTCGCCAATTTCATTCATGTGGGGGATTGTTGGAAAAATGCTTATTTATAAGCATTTTGAGGCTCAATTTTAAGCATGGTCCACTTCGTGTTAGTGGTTGTTATTGAATGATTCGGATACTCCTCCGTGAGTACTTCGAAATGGTATATTCATATGCTTAAAATGGTGCTTGGGTGAATGAGAAATTGTTGCTCAAAGTTCACAATTTTCAAGCCTTTTGTAATTCCATAACAGCTAATTTAATTAGCTTGGTGGTTACAAAGTTTACTCTCCATAAGTGCTAATTTAATTAGCTTGGTGGTTACATAGTTTAATTTCCATTAGTGCTATTTTTAGCTTAGTGGTTACAACAATGTGTAACATCTCCCATTATGAAATTTAATTGGCAAGTTAATTTCTATTAATTGAGATGTGTTTTTCTTTTCCTATATAAACAACATCAGATCTTGTTTTCAGAAAAAAAAAAAATAGAAAATAGAGAAAGACATAGCGCATACACGAAAGATCTTTTTTTTTCTTTGTTTTTGGAAGGGTTCAAGCACTTTTGTGGTTCGTTGGGAACGGGATTTGGTGGTGCCCATACTCGTTCGGGTTTTTCGTTGTATCATGGGAAACAAACGTCCCAAGTTCTACTGCACCTACGGTAGAGGGCGAATTTGTTTTAAGGATATTGTTGTAATCAACAAGCCTCGGGAAAGTGAAGAAGGATCATCAATTTCAGGGTCTAACTTAAAGCCTCTACCTCTACTGATCAGCCTCTACCTCAGCACAACAGCCTCTACCTCTGCTGTCAGCCTCTGCCTTCAGCCTCTGCCTCTGCCATCAGCCTCTGCTGTCAGCCTCTGCCTTCAGCCTCAGCCTCTGCCATCAGCCTCTGCTGTCAGCCTCTGCCTCTGCTGTCAGCCTCTGCCATCAGCCTCTGCTGTCAGCCTCTGCCCTTCAGCCTCTGCCTCCGCTCTCAGGGTCTGCCTCTGCCCTTCAGCCTCTGCCTCCGCTCTCAGGGTCTGCCTCTGCCCTCAGCCTCCGCTCTCAGCCTCTACCGTCAGGGTCTACTCTCAGGGTCCGCCGTTAGGGTCTGTTTGAGGATAATAATTATAATTGTAATTTTGTCATATTCGGATTTCCCAATTACCGTGTAATAATTATAATAATTGTTGTATACAGTTTATACCTTAAAATACAGAAATTGACCATATAGGAATTTTGTGCAGGTTTAGTTTTATATCTTTTTAGTTGTTTTTTGACGATCTTTTAATGATTAGGCTCAACATAGTCTGTGCTGTAGTCCTCAAAAGTTCTTACTCTTTTTGAAGTTTTCTTCTGGAGTAACTCTTAATTTCTTAAATTTCCATATGAAGTGTGTCAGTTATTTGAATGATGTGATTCAATATTAGCTGAGCGGTTGTCAAACAAGTTCTCTCTCTTTCAAACATTTGGTCTTTTTTTATTATCTTCTTCTCTCATATAATTTTTTTATTTATTTTATTCCGGTCTATGTTGTGCGCCCCTGCTTGAAGATTTCTGTATTCGGTCACATTGACTGGTTGTGTCTGATTTGAGATGAGCATTTCTTTCAGTGTTACTTTTCTGGGAAACTTCCAGATAACATTTTTCACAGTAATATGACCTTTTTTTAACGTTTATACTGCACCATATACTTCCTCAAAGAAGTTTTTATTGTTCAAAACTGGAAGGGGAAGATCGAAAGAAGGCTTTATTGGGTAAGTTATCATACCTTGTTTATGAAGGTTGACTGTTTGTTTTCTAGATCTGGCTATTTTGCGACGACTTGGGGAGTTGGATGTTAGGAACTTGATGGGATGTGGTGCTCAAATGCCTTCCTGAGGTAATGCTGTTTTTGTTGATGAGCACCTGTGGACGAACCCTACTCGCTTTTTATTTCTAATATTTTATGCCTGGTGTTCCAATGATTGCTAGAATGGAACGATATAGTTGGAAGGATTGCATTTAAAGCTGGATGCAATGATTTAGGTGCAATTGCCATTGAAAAATTCGAGACATCTTCCCTCCAATTTTCTGCCCATGATCTTTTTAAGTTGGTGATGAGTACTGTGGTGGATGTTTTATTTACTTCAGAATTTTGTATTTTTGCCTTGTCTTCATAATTGTAAGATCCTGGTTTTGACGTTTTTATTTTGTTGTTACTAAGATTGATGTTATTTATTCATTTCTGATATGCTAACATTGAGGTGGAATGGGCATTGAGGCATTTGGATCAAACGTTAAGGATTTCTATTGAAATGGATTGTTACTGGAATTTTTTGCAGATCCCTGTCTAGATCTAGATCTCCAATTTCATCAGTAAGTCAAATGAATTTCGGTTCTCCAATTTTCAATTGTTTCAAAGGAGAAATATAAAGTGATTTCATGCGGCACATTGTTGTTTGAAATTGATTGCTTTTTATGACAAACTATGTGGTATGCAGCCTCATAGCAGACATGTGAGTAAAAGCCCAAGGGATCCTAGTCCTAGTAGGAGTCGAAGCCGGAGCGTATCCCGATCACGTTCACCATCGGTATGAATCTTCTTTGTAGTTATTTTTTTTACCCATTACTTCCATATATGAATCCAATCTGCTTATCTGTGATTGACAGGTGAGATCCGATTAATGGTTGACTGGCATACTTGAGGGATCACTCTTGAGAATCCGTAGTATTATTGATAGTAGCTTTGTGAAAGTTTCATGTTAGGAACACCGAGGACTTTTTAATAAGAATCAGATATATATATATATATCCATTACATTGGAATCTCTAGTGCTATGGATGATCATGTATTGTTGTATCCTTGTAATGGTAGCAATTTGAACTAATGCCAGATTAATCTTTAGATGAAGGTCCTGCTTATTGTTATGGTTTTTGCATTTTATTTATTGACTTATTCACGTAGATGGGCGAAGGATAATATCATCAGAATTTGGTATTGCTACAGCTGGTTGAAGAATGATCTTGTAGGGTTGGACCCAGTTATCTTAAATTTTATAAGATTTTTATATTAAAAATTCAAATCTCTCTAAATTGGGAATCCTCATTTCAAGTCAAATTTAGGGAGTGGAGCAGACCGTATTATCACTGGATTGATGGGATGATCAGTTTTTTGAATTTCAGCTACACATAATCAATTCGATGGGATACAGGAAAAGGAACGCATCATTGAATCTTTTATTGTCCGGTTTCCTTATGCACGGTGAAAATTCGTATTTATCTATGGTTCTGATTCTGTGTGGAATTAATCACTATTCATTAAGATAAGTCTTAATTAATGTGTATGGATTTTCAATAAGTAATTTTAATTTTAAGTAAATATAATATAATGCAAAATAATAGTCGAGAAAATAATTCAACCACACAAATCAACACATTAATTTTGATGATGAAGTAGAAAACTTGTGCGAGTAAAAAATCACTCTGATTATTTCAGCTATTAGCCCAAAATTCACTATAACAGAGAAATACTTACAGCGATGGTAAAAGACCTATGGTGGCAACTCCACCGACTATAATACCTATAGACTGTAAGAATTCGAAGAACTCCTCGAGCCTGTACCCCACGGTTTCTTCAGAACATCTGAAGTCTCCGAGCATATCTACTCTGCAAGCTTTGAATGTCGGAATTCCGACTACCAATATTCCTCGAGAACTCTGAAGGCTTGGAAGTTGGGTTTAGTTATGTTGAAGGTTTAACAAAGAACGGTTTCACCAAACACAAAGAAAACAAGAGAAACAATAAGTCTTCTGAAATCAAGAAGGTTGAAAATTATGAATGTTTTTGGCTCAAGATACTGTGTTTTCAACCCTTGTAAAAGTGGCTCTAAGTGTGTTTATATAGGTAGGGCAAAGATAAGGATCTCCTAGTGCTATTTTGGCTTAAAATCGCGTCCAAAAGAACTCACTTACTCACGAGCGTTCGTACGCACTTCAGACGCAACTCAAACGCAAAGTTTCTGCCTCCAGGCGTTCGAACGCAACTTGAATGCAGGTCACAGACTGATTTTGAGGTGTAACTTGAAACGCTTGTAACTTTCTCGTTCCTTGACCAAACCATGCGTTCTTTATATGTACGCGATCGTCTTCGAGTCTACTTTCTAATGAAACCGACCTCATGTCAATTAGAGCTCTAATATCTCAATCTGATGTTGTCCAAATATTTGTCTAATTGCTCCGAGATCTTCCACACTCATTACAACTCAATTAAATTTATTTTGTTACGAACATTGCCAATAAATATGAAACTAACACACTGCAAAAGAAGGAACCATTTCCTATCGACCTTTTTTAAAACCTGTTTTTTTTTTTTTTTTATATCAAATCTTTACTCAAAGAGGATATCCTCTTGAAGATTAATCATTTTGTTTTGGTCTCGATGGATCTTATAAGGTTAAAAAAATAGCCCAAATTATGTTCAGATTACGGTTTTGCCTGACATCCAACAAATGATGTTTTTATTGTACAAACTCAAGGCAACTAGAGGAAGCGAAAAGTCCATGACATCGCCACGAGGCTGTGTAATAAGAACGTTTTTCAAGGCGCGCCTCCCAGTATTTTGAGTCTTATCACGATTGACGAGACTCCAATCATTATATAACGGTTTCTCAAGCATAACATAATTTTGGGTTTCAGTCATAGTGGGGTGTGGTAGTTTTTGCTTTCACCAAATCGAGCGCAAAGAAAGCCTACGACTGATTTTGTGACGATGTCCTCTCAGATCCATGCCTTCGGCGCACGCTGCTGTGCCGCAGGACTGAATCTGAGCCACTTGCAGCTTGATGGAATGCACCCCAACTTGAGTCTCTATCAACCTGGTTGAGTGAGAATGGAGGCAAGTGATCTCTTTCCCATGCATTGAAGCGACCTGATGGAGAATTTTCGGCCTCTTGAAAGCTGCGACCTGATGTACCTGGTGGAAAGAAATAGAAGCCACCATTTTGATCTAATGACGAGGCCACTGGCCCTACATGGCTTGCACCTCTATGACTGCCAGATCTGTGGGCACTTGGGATTGGCATGCGCATGGCTTGTGGATTGCCGGGCTGCTGCTGTTGATAATATGCCTGGAGAGCTTGGACTCTATCACGTGCCCGTGCATTACTGCCAGGATAGGGAGGTATCATTGGGGAAGCAACTGAACTCCCAGCTCTAGCACTTGAAATATGGAAATTAAATTATGTTATCTACAATAATGCACTAATAATTTAACAAAAATATATATTCCAGAGGAAAAATGGAGAAAAGGGGTTCTAGTTGCATGTTATAACAGAAAAATGATGGAACAATTATTTTAACCCTCTTACCCTGGTAAAGTATTTCACACACACACTAACAACAAAGTATCTCAGCTCGCACAAAATCAGATGATGAATTTAAGAACAAGCCAGGAACCAGCGAGAATACATAAAAGACATACCTGTGACCAACAAGGAAGGGATGCATAAAAGACCCTGATCTTGGTATGTCAGAACTGGTCCTTGCTGCCCTTTGAGTGACATGTGGAATCGAAGTTTGATCACCGCTACCAATTTGACTACTGGATGTAGAGAAGGGAGAGGAGTGTTGCTCCCAACTGTGATAATGGAGATCCATGGCAGGGAAAGTATACGAAGTTGGCATCTCACTGTGAATCGATGGACCATTCCAGGGATTGTTAAAATTGGAATTATCTGAAGCACTTCCACTGGTGTTTGAGGATGAGGGGTGAATGGGTCCAAAGTAAGCAACATATGGACATGGATGGGTAGCCGATGATACGGCTGCGTGTTCAGCAAAGATAGCTTGTTGTCCCAGTAGACCATGATCTGCATTACAAAAATTACTCCGATCAAAATATATCCATTTCATCTTCCAACCCTTATCCTCCACAAAACCTTTACTTATACATAAAAGAGAGAAACATTTTACATGCATTTGATGAAAATTCCCCTTCCCTGCAAAATATTAGATCAAGAAAGCATGTCAGAAAAGGAGGAGAGAGAAAATAGAGGATCAAAATAGCAATCTAAGGAAACAACACTGCAACGACTAGCTGGAATTTTTTTTTAAAAAAGATAGAAAAATAGGGAACATCACAGTGGAACCTGGAAAAGGAAACAGAAAAATAACAGTTTCCCAACAATTGAAATGTAATTTCTATATTGCATCACAGTTGATGACAAAATTGTAGATGTCATGAAAATTTCTAAGCAAAAACAGTGCATGACTGTTTAACAAAGTGATTGGCATCAGGTAGAATCTCCTAAAACTCACTACAAGTAGAAAAAGGTGCGATCCTCACATCATCTAACAAAGTGATTGGCACACATATAAAGGTGCGAACCTCACATCATCTAACGAAGTGACTGGCATTACATGATTACAAAGTTATGTCAAGTATCTAAATTCCAAGCTCTACTGCACGTATAGCTCACTTAATGCTTACAAGCAATGTGGAACAGGAAGTACCATCCAATGTTCCTCCATGCATTACTAATTATGTAGATTATCCCCAAATGATAACCCAAGTGGTTTGACTCGCAGTGAAAGCAAGAGGTCATAGGTTCAAGTCCAACGGGTTACATCTTATAAAAAAGAAAAGTCCCAGGGTTACACGTTTATTTATAGATGGGGAGGAGTGGGATAAAACGTAACTTAAAAAGGTAAACTTAAGAGACATGGGATATCCAACATCTCATACCTCACAAGAACCAATTAAATCCATGTCCAGAACTAGTCAGTCCTGATTCGAAATGTTTAATATTGGCTGATATACCTGATTAGTATCCATCCTCAGTAATTGATTTTTTGACTTTGGTTATTTTCAGTGTCCCAACAAAATACTTAGATATGTTTCAATATCTTATAATTATCTATTAAGTTGAATGCGGAGTAATCAAGCTTTGATGACTATAGTTTTTTGATTGACATGGATTCTAGCAACTGCTGGCATTAAATTGAGGAGCCAACACCTTCATGACATGCCAATTCCCCAGTCAAGAGTATCCAAGTAAATTATTAAGAAAGAGGATGACAACCGCATTTTGTAATCACGCTAACCCATGAAATGTGCTAAGATTACATTTGCATTATCACACGTCCAATCCCTCATGAAGACTCTTTCAAAATATCCTATAAGCATCTTAGAGAGAATGAATGCATGCTTAATAGTGGTTTGAAAGGGAGTTATTAACCATGGTCGAGCAGAGTAACAACACATCAGCATAATTGGTGTGTGTCCAAGATTGCGGCTTTTGGAAGGCCATTGAAATTCAATGAAGCTGAATTATCTGCAAAATTAGACCACTAAGAACTCTCCTGAACTCAGAATAGATCATCCTTACAACCAACCATGCCCTTATCATTTACATTTTAATTTACAGGGAGAGATTTTTCAATCTCTAAGTAATTCACTTTGTCTTATCCAAAGTGGAAATCTCTTCTCAATAGACTTCAGTATTTTAAAAGGAATTATCCATTTATGTCTGATTCAATATTGCAGGTGTCCAAACACTCAATGGAAAAGCAAACAAAACCACACAATTAAAGCTTATGAAAGCATAGAACAACTAAGGTGTAAACTTTACTATGTGAGATGATGCTTACTCAAAAGATGAAGGAAGTCGCGTTAAGCTACTGAATGGACACCAGTGAACTCCAAAAGACTGCAAACAGAAACAACAAAAATATGATTATGTAAAGTTCAATCAAAGTATAATCTTGTGAGTGCATATGCACCCAAACACACGATATATTCAAAAAGGACTAACCATGAAGTTGATTCATTCTTGTCATACATGTAAAACAAAGATAAAACTGAAAAAATGCAATCAAATACTAATGAATTGGATGCATAAATCAAAAGTAACAAGAGACCTCATGAACAACAGCCACATTCATGTTGAATGGTAGATACTCTCCCCATTGGTCTGGAAAACAGAAAAAATGGTTGTTGCTCAGGCTCTCTTTGCTCAGGGCTATTGCTTCTGTAACCAAAAACAAGGGCACTAAACTTTTTTCTCACTTATTTAAAGAAGCACCTGAAGCACCTTTGCTTGTCATTGTCATAACAAAGTTTCCCGATAACATCCAGAAGAAAAATCTTTGAATCTAGAGAAAATCTATTGTTTGCATAAGGCACTATGAGACCTCAATACAAATAAACAAAGAAATCTTGCACAATAGTTTGGGACGACCTCTCTCTTTTAAAAAAACAGTATAATGTGATAATCTGGAGTAAACTGGATAAAAAATGAGCATGTTGTCAGCCGATTTACTCTTACCAAAAGATGTCTTTATGAGCATGCATGGAAAAAGTAATCAATAACAAGATGATAAGGTTAAACATATGAAGATAAATTAAAATAAAGACAAAAGAGACTAAAAATAAGCAAGGACTGTTTGGGCACTACACATTTATACTGCATTAAAATGATCTAATGAAAACTTTATCTCACCATTTCAGAGTAAGCATCATAAAGATCCTCATCATGGGTCCAGTCATCCATGCTAAAATCCGGAAATGAGCGACAACCATTACCGTAAAGCCATTGGCCTTTCTCAATTTTTCGACAATTTGGGCATTGCATGGCACCCTTTATATTGAATGCTGAACCAATGCAATCTGAAGACAATCATGACAAATAATTAAAAACTAAGAAAGGATATACACAATACTAAACAGATAAACTTAAAAGTAAAGATTTCAAGCCAGTAGCACACACTGTTTCATAGACAGAATAAAAGAACATATAGTGTTACGAATCACCAGTTCTTTAAAGTTTAAATAAGGCGTTCTACAACTTTAAATTACACGTAGTGGAAAATAAACATGCATGCAACATAATTATGAAAAACTTCACGGATAAAATTGACACTTCAGGCATACTGTCACAAAACACTTGATTTATTAATCAGGCACATCTAGTATCATCACAATGATATAACCTAACTCAAAAAAATTATCTAGCAAACCTCCCACCCATCATTTTGGAAACACAAACACGCTTCAGTTTGAATTATCAACTATACTGATCAATGATCTCGAAATCTAATTAATTACAATGATGATAACACAAAACTCAATCCAATCATCAAATCATCCATTGCATCGAACAATCCAACTGTGATCCAACAGATAAATCACTCTAAGCAGCATTTTGATAACCATAATTCAATCATTTTATGCTGGTTTTCGTATTTGCTAACAAAAATGTAAAGTCAGAAGATAAATTTGAAAAAACAAAAACAAAAATTTCTCATAGTTAATGCAACAAATCATAGTTTAAAAAAATTACCATAAAATTATTAATTGAGAACCACATTACGCAGAATGATGGCATTAAATCATCAAGATTTAAGCCTAGATCTCATCAATTCAAGTCTAACCAAACCAAACCCAACAAAAACATTTTACCACTAGGTGGGGTAGGCTACATGATCCTTTGTTGTTTTATCCGGAATCAATTCAAGTCTACTGAATCAAAATCAACAGAAATACAAAAAGTTTCAATTTTGACTTACCCAAATGAAATTGGTGACCGCATTGAAGCTTGGCCCACGATCGATCCCCATTGTCGGTGACCAATTCGAGGCAAATCGAG
Organism: Zanthoxylum bungeanum; assembly: GCA_019454045.1. Classification (NCBI taxonomy): domain Eukaryota; kingdom Viridiplantae; phylum Streptophyta; class Magnoliopsida; order Sapindales; family Rutaceae; genus Zanthoxylum; species Zanthoxylum bungeanum. Next base: position 16,041 of record SKCR01007834.1, on the reverse strand, counting down.
CAAGAAACGGAGCCAAAGCTCTTTCCGCCGTTGTTGCGATCACCAACGTCGCCATCGCCGTCATCGTCTTCCTTACTCCCTAATCCCATAATTAACGAAAATTCCCAAATCCCCGAAACCCTAATTCAAAGCAAATAACTAAAACACGGAAAACGGCAGCGCTTAATAAGTTGATAAAACTTAAGAATTCAATTATCGTTTTTTTCGTTTTAGCACCGGGAGAGAGAGACGAGGATATCAAATAAAATACGACTTTTTTTATTTTTTTGTTTTTTTTCGGTTTGTATTCTGATTTTCTTATCTTTTATCGCGAAACTGTAAGAACTCGGACCGTTAGATTTGGAGCTGTTAGATTGCTGTTAATAATAACCGCCGACTGTCCGAAGGTGAAAAATTGGACGGCTCAGATTGAATTTGAGTTGTGATTGATTTTTGTTTGACATTGGTTGTTGCCCAAATGCCCTTTTGTGTTTATTGTCTGGGTCGGTCGGCTAATATTTTGTTCGCTTAATTAAAATTATTTTTTACTTTTTGTTTGCATAAACACAAAGACAAATTAATAAATTCAATAAAAGTTTCCATTTATCGGTAATACTTTTCACCCAAATTTTTTTTTCCAAATACATGTAGAATTTGATCTTATAACTAATAGTATGTGTAAAATTATGGATATAAAATATAAAATATGCCGAATATTCACATTACAATGTATGTTCTGGTTGTATTTTCAGTACACACATGAATATTATACAAAGACAAACCTTGAATACTTGAATGGTATTTTACTTAGAATCAAAGCATATTAAGCAATCACCTTGTTTACATCGGTTATCTTGGAAGATGGAGGATAACATGATTAGATCACCCACCACCCCAAATTCATGACGACTTACGTCGTGACTTCTTTTTTTGATTTTTGTTGTTTTCCTAGGCTGTTTTAATTAAAAAAAAAAAGCATATTAAGCATGAATTTGAATATAAAATTAATATAATCGTGGTTTTAAAAATATTGTATAATTATCGAGTATACAATAATTGTTAAAGTGACAACTAATAAGAAGTGCATGCCAAGCATGTGCTAGTCACATGTGTCATTGATAAAATAGTCAAAAATTGAAAGTCTCAATATCAAAGTGGCAGTCGCATGGCAGTTTTATTCTAAAATTCACACTAAGCTATATGTTAAGGAATATGTCTTAATGCAATGGATGTTCTTGCCAACTTGGCCCATAGCTTTCATCATTCCTTTTTTGTCCACTTGAGGTACAATATCAAAATATAATAGTTTCGAGATTAATACATTATCACGAAAATCATTACAATAATGAAATTTATCCAAACATTATTAAATGTAACACTCATAATGGAGATATTAAAATATTATTATGATAAATTATTTTAAGAATTAAGTAAGAAATTCACCGTCCATAAATTATTATAATAATAATCATATACAATACATATACTTTATTATATAAAGATATACTTCCACAAATATACAAAAAAAATACATTTCTAGTAAAATTTTGAGATGACAGCTTCATGAATATTATGTGATTTTCTTAATAAAGAATTATTATTTGAGATGAGAAATAATTCCCTAAAGTTTATTTTTACTCTGTAAAAAGAACAAAACAAATTCCAAGTTAATTTTAAATATCAAGCACTATATTAAAAAAATATTAATGGCAATTCCAATTATTTAGAAAAAAAAAACACACATATATATATATATATATATAATATGTAAAATATAAACATTATATGTTAATTTTAATCAGTCTATAATATATTTCAAAAATGATACGGACTTCCATTAATCATCATCTGTCAACAGGCGTACGGTTCTGATAACCCAATCTATGATATCAACGGTACATTATGTCATCATTCTTTATGAAAGTGGGTCCCCATGACCAGCCGAAAATCAGCTGTAAAACTCGTATTACCCATTTACCCTTCTGACACGCAAAAAATATTGTCTTGACTTCCTAATAAATTATCACGTTACAAAAATTGGAGTTTCACATTTATAATTTTTTTTTAAAAAAATATTAATACGATATTCGTAAATTTTATATGACACGGTGAAAATGTTTTTTTTCTTTCGTATAAATTTTTGTCCTGCCCTTAATTATATAGGTCAGTTAAATTGTGGTGAATAAGGAGAGCAATTCTGAAATTATGGAAAAAAATAGGGGTAGTTCGGTAATTTTAAATACAACAGAATTTGGCCCATACTGTAACTCTATTTTACTATAAATACTCGGCGCCTCAAGATTACTAAAAAAGCTCAGGCTCTTGCAATTTGCTTTATTAATTCAGTTTTTGTTTTGAAGGAAATTAAACAAAGAGAATTAACAAAATATTCATTAACGTTAAACATGCTCGTTTATCAGGATCTTCTCTCTGGTAAATCCCCTCCTTTTCTTCCGAATTTTGAATAATTTGTATTGAATTTTATTTACTACTTGTTCACATATTTGTTTAATTTCATGCGAAGTTATTTTTTCCCTGATGAATTTAGTATCTTTGGATAAAATATGAAAAGGGTGTTAGTTTAATTATTTATTTAATTATGCTTTTGATATTTTATGTAGCTTTTCTTAGGATTCAACTTCTGGTTTTTATGTTTTTGTTAAATTGAATTCGCCTTGCTTGCTTCTTCTATTTGCAATTCTGACAACTAGTCTCTGATATATCAAATATTGAATTAAGATTTGAAGGTACTATTGTTTTTCTTCATAATTCAATAATAAATTACATGATTTGGTCTTGGATTGATTTTATTTTCATGTTTTGTTGCTAAATCTTGTTGATTATGTTTTTAATTTCAGGTGATGAGCTTCTCTCAGACTCATTCCCATACAAGGAAATTGAGAATGGAATGTTGTGGGAAGTTGAAGGCAAGGTTAATTTTTTTCCCCCTCAGGGTCCCTTAATTTTAAAGCCTCATTTAGCTTTTGCTCTTACAATTAGGCTGCTAGATTCTTTCAGTGTTGCTCTTTTTATTAAACTGAATCTTTTGGTATTGATTTGCTTTTGACAGTGGGTTGTTCAAGGGGCAGTTAGTGTAGACATTGGAGCTAACCCTTCTGCAGAAGGCGGCGGTGAAGATGAAGGCGTCGATGACCAAGCTGTCAAGGTTGTCGATATTGTTGACACCTTCAGGCTTCAGGTGGATGAATTCAACAGCAGCTTTTGATGATTTTATGATTTTATTGTCCCGGATTTTGTTCTAACATAGTCGTGTTGCTCATTGACAGGAGCAACCTGCTTTCGACAAGAAGCAATTTGTTACATTCATGAAGAAGTACATCAAATTGTTGACACCCAAATTGGATGCAGAGAAGCAAGAGTTGTTTAAGAAGAACATTGAGGGAGCTACCAAGTTCCTGCTTTCAAAGCTCAGTGACCTTCAATTGTGAGTATCTCTTGTGTGTTAATTTACCACTCACTTGATGCATGAATTCACATGATTTTAATCTTAATATAATTACTGGAGTTTGTTTGTTTTTGTTGCTGCAGCTTTGTGGGTGAGAGCATGCACGATGATGGAGGCTTAGTGATAGCATATTACAAGGAGGCCTCTACTGATCCAACGTTTCTGTATTTTGCCTACGGATTGAAGGAAGTTAAGTGTTAAATCAAGTCTCCAGGACACGGGTGATTGGCTTTCAATGGCTGCCAAAAGACCTTTAGTTATATTTTCTTATTCTCATGTTGATGGTCTCATTGCATTGATCAAGCATATATCTTTAACAACTATCTGCATTCAATGTGAATCTCTGAAGGTGGTGAGGTTATTTTGCAATGACAGTACTTAAAAAAAAAAGGAAATTTATGCCCATGTGATTCAACATAATCAGAACCCTGAATTGTAGTAAATGGCTTATTATATATAGCATCATTGACTAATAATTATGACATGGCTAAAGATAAAAAAAATAGAAATAAATGAAGTGGGTTAATTTCATCATTCATTAAATAAAAACTGAACATTCTATTTCTATCTTTAACCTCATCTCTCGTCCAAGTTTGCGTTTAAACAAAGTATTATAGAAATAAAAAGATACACACACAACTTCTAATCAAACTCCAGGGGCTAAACTTGGCGGCTTTGAATGTCTATGCGTAATAATTCAAGCTTGCTTTCTTCTTAGCCTGGACCTGAATGATACCTTCATTGAAGTCCTCATGGTTGACCTATAAGAGACAACATCAAAATGCTCAAATTAGCTTTAACCCAATGAAGGCTAAACGAGTATGAAGTACCCAAAAAAAAAAAAAAAACTCTTTTGAGAGTGGTAGAAAATGTGTGAGAGCGAGAGAGGAGCACCTCAGTAGCATCACGGCGAAGAGCAAGCATCCCTGCTTCAACACAAACAGCTTTAAGTTGAGCCCCATTGAAATCGTCTGTAGACCGAGCAAGTTCTTCGAAATTGACATCTGGATGAACATTCATCTTCCTTGAATGGATCTACAAGATTAATAGAAGAAAAGATTATAAGAATTTAAAGGCAAGAATAGACAGCATGCACAAAGTCGGTAAAAAAAGGCAGTTCTGAGAAACATACTTGCAAAATACGAGCTCTTGCTTCCTCACTTGGATGTGGGAACTCAATTTTGCGATCCAATCGTCCAGACCGCATAAGAGCAGGGTCCAAAATATCTGCACGATTTGTTGCTGCTATCACCTGAAATTTACACGAGCTATAACATTAGCGACTTCAAGCATCCTACATACAAAACATGATAATATTATTCCAATTTCCAAGTGTCCCACTACAGTTTAGCTAGAAAGCACCAAATGTCAGAAACATTCTCCTAAAAAATCAAAATGTCCATCCCACTAACAGGATAAACAAACACACAACACTGTAAAAAAAAAGGAATTCAAAACCTCAGGACTTTTAGCCATATCGGGACAATCAAAAAGGAGTAAAATAAGAAACTCTAGCAGTTGTAAGAGCATTAACAAACCTTAATTCGATCATCACTACTAAAGCCATCAAGCTGATTAAGCAACTCTAACATAGTTCGCTGCACCTCCCTATCTCCACTCACTTCACTGCAGGCAGTGACATTGATCAAATATCAGTAAATGCTATTTAAGAATAAACCCCAATAACAACCCCAACAAATCAATTGTAACAACTTATTGATCATTATATTATATGATGACTTGAAGATATGGTTTACCTGTCAAAACGCTTGGTACCAATTGCATCAATTTCATCAATAAAAATAATGCAGGGGGACTTCTCTTTTGCAAGCTGAAAGGCATCCCGAACCAGTTTGGCTCCATCTCCGATGAACATCTATATATATTGAAGAAATTTCATTCGTAAGTTCAAAAATGTCACAAACATCATACTACAAAGACCAGCTGTCAAAATCAATGGATCAAAGGATATATTGTAAGACAATAATGGCAATCTAAAAGAATGAACACAAACACTCCTAAAGTATTGTAAAGTCGCCATGCAAAGAGTACAGAGTATATTTAGTGAAAAAAAGGTTTAGATATGAAAATGAAAATCATACCTGGACAAGTTGTGGGCCTGCAAGCTTCAAAAAAGTAGCATTTGTTTGTGCTGCACAGGCACGAGCCATCAATGTTTTCCCAGTACCCGGAGGTCCATATAGAAGCACACCCTTAGGTGGACGAACCCCCAACTTCTGGAAACGTTCTTTGTGTGTCATTGGTAGCACAATGGCCTCAACTAGTTCTTGTATCTGTCTCAATAATAACCCGATAAAAGCATAACGCATCAGGAATCCTACACAAACAACTACCACCATGTATTATTAGAAATATGAGTCCGAAAGCTTACCTGCTTCTCCAACCCTCCAATGTCATTATAATCTTCAGTTGGTTTCTCGTCAACTTCCATTGCCTTCACCCGTGAATCATATTCAGAAGGCAGTGTGTCTAGAATCAAGTAACTATCCTTATTGACTCCAACCAAATCACCAGGTTTCAACTTATCAGGATCAACAAGCCCAACTACTGGAAGAAAGATGGTCTGTAATCCAAAATAAATACAGATTATTTGTTGGCGTCAAGAATAAAACTTCAAAAGGGAGTAAAACTTTTAATTAAGAACTAAACAACAAAGCAGAAACAGTCTTCAAACACAATAATAATCACAAATCAACAAGTTTATATGGGTATATAGAGAACATGTGCCTCACCTGACGAGTAGATGTTTTCAACACCACACATTTACCCTTCCTTTGCGAGTCAAGATCAATATTAGCACCATCTTCCTCAGCCTCGTCTTCTGGGTTCATCTCCAAAATCTAAAGACATAAAAAGATAAAAACCCACACTCAAAACCTGCTTCAGTGAACTGCTAACAGAATTTTTAAAAATTAACCTTTTAACTTCATCAACATGCTCAAATAAAAAGCTTTCCGCTTTAATCATACAGTTATACCACCATAAAAAATAATTAAATCACCGATCAATTGGGAAAAAAGTTTGAATTTTGGAACTTATATCAAACTAAGTAAAGATATAGAAACTGGAAAATTACCTCAACAATATTGCCCACCAAGTAAGGAAGCTGCTTATTAAGTTTAATCTTCTCCTGATTCTCCTTGATCTTTTCCTTGAACGAATCCAACTCAAGATTCGTTCTTTGCAATTCTTCCTAAACCCAGCAAAACAAAAACACAAAATATATATATAAAAAAAAATTCACAACAAATATCCGAATTAAAAAACAATTGGGATTTTTTTTTTTTTTTTTGCATACAGCCGCATAAAAGACCTAATAAAAACTATCCATTTGTTTAAACCTGAAAACGAACAAAACCCTTCAAATTTATAATTAAAAAAGAACAAAAAGAGTACAGATCTGTTACCTTTAGCACCCGAATCTCATTATCGAGAAGTCGGGATGCTCGAACGATATCATCGGTCGTCATAGAAGACAATTGATCGTCTTCGAAGTTGGCGTCTTCCACCACCATTGCTGTTGCCATGTTTTCCAGAGACAGACGAGAGAGATGAGACACCGCTAAATTTCAACTTGTTTCCTAAGAAACGGGGGCCTTCTTCTTGTTGTTGATTATATACGCGAGTTTGAAAGCGAGCAGACTAGAAGAATGGGCCTGGGCTTTTCTTATTCTGACTCGAACATAAAGTAAACACTATATTATGGTAAAATAAATAAATTAAAAACCTAATTTTATTAGGAAAATAAATAAAAGAATTCCCTTGTTTTTTTTTTTTTTGTTTTTTTTTTTTTTAAGGTAGGAGTGGACAAAGCCTAAAGAATTTTATCCCTATCTTGTGAATAATCGTAGGGAAAAATTCCAATAATTTATGGATTACATTAAGATTTATTTAAAAAAATTTATGAAACCACTCTTTGGACAGAGAATTAGTTGACAAAAGTAATTGCTTGGTGCAGCTTAATCCTTATGTTTTTAAAACTAATTCTCTCAATCTTATGAAAAATCGTAAACCGTTTATATTTTTATTAAAAATATTACATTAGTTAGAATATATAAGCTATATCTTATGTGTTGTGAATGATCTATTATTGTATATGCTACCGAGTGACGTCAAATACAACATCAATTTTGATATAAATTTATGTACATCAAATATGTAAACTATGCTTGTTTTGCTTAATATAAGTTACTGGAGATAAAAAAGAGTAAAATGTAGAACTGAAGTTTACATTCAGACGAAGAAAACTTGTGCATATATATATAAACACACACATCATGAAACAAACTAAAGCTTCCAATAAATTCCAAACCGATGCAAAATGCCAGAGACTACACCCCAGAACAGGATCTCTACAAAGATGACATAAAGTAGAGTGCTGATTCTTCGTGAATGCCAAACTCCGAGGAATGCGTGTTTTTTTATCCAGTATATCTGCCACAGAATACAGCAATCCTCCGATAAATTCGGGATGATGAAAAAGGAAATAATTTGATCGTGGAATAGTCCGACTGTATTAAATTAGACCCCTTGAACCAGATATGCTCAAACTCAAGGATCAATATTCATTATTCAATAAGCAGTTTATAAAACATAACAGAATTGGTAGTATAAACTTAAAACAGCCTAAAAGTTGGGTAGAGTTGTGAACTAAGTTTTGGAACTTCCAATTCTACTTTCGAAACAAATATATGTAGGGCGTTTGTCTGTAAAGAAAAGCTACTGTATATATCAAAGCAACAACAATGATGAGCAAAGTGTGAGAATTGTTTCTGAGTGGTTCTCCATGCAATTACATGAACACAAATATATAATTTCATGATGGAAAAACGCACCAGTGTATTATGTGGGTCACCATAATACCACCCGTTAATGAAACCAGCAAAGATGCCTTCAGCTGCCATCACATAAACAAGCATAGCATTCATGCCAATCCATGCCAGTGGCAGAAACACGAGCTTGAAATTCCAAATGTCAACCTGTACAGCAGAATCTTTTCTTAAGATTACACCAAATAAGATAATGAGAATATAATATCAGCATTTTTCCCTGGCCCGAAGCTGTTGCAGTCAACATATTTTGCATGTGTCGTGTGGTGAACTACAGTACTATTTACATTAGCACTAAGTGTGGGTATTCAGACCTAAGAGATCGGAAGTCAGAAAACAAATCAACGAGGCTCAAAAGACAATGTAGTCGGTTCCTCGAAAATCGAGATAATATAGTTTACTAAAAAACGTGGCTTCCTCTGTCTGTTATGAGCTACTTTTACAGATTCCTATGGAACCTTACATAACCGATAACAAAAATGGTTCTGTTGAGACATCATAGTTTTAAAACGGCATCGTACCAGGGAATAAATGGCTGAGAAAACCAGTGCTGCTGCTCCAGATGTTACACAAACATAACTTAAAGTGTACAACTGTTTATTCAAAGGAATGGCTGCAATTGAAACCGAATGAATAACGTTAGAATGGATAAATAGACAAACAAAAGTTGCGAAACGTTTCAAGCTCCCATACTCACCATGTGTGAAATGTAGAGTAAGTCCAAAAATGAGAAGAGCGAGCCCCATCGTAACCCACTGCCTCAGTCTCTCTAAATGACCCTGTAACAGAAAATTAATTGGAGAATTGATTCAAGATATGCTGGTTTTAAGCTGTGCATTGTTTTACTAAAATGGTTGACCTAACCTTCATATGTATAATCACATGTCCGAAATGCACACCTATAATGGTAGAGAGAACGGAAGATAAGGAGCTGCAAATAAAAATATATCCATATGTTTAGTAGAACAATCTTTCTTAATTTCTGAACTGTCTTCACCATGGACTTTACTCATAGCTATTGCTGGATTGGAGAACTTGATAGCTTCAAGCCACATAAAATCATGCATGTAAAGATATAAAAGACATGTTTCAATATAATGCCTTTCTGAAAAATTCTGTAGCACATTACACAGTTCCCTCAAGAGAAAAGCTTTTAGATGGTATAAGGCATTAGGCTAAAGCCGTTCCCACGTGTTAAAAAACACGAGCTTTCTCTAAATTCCTTAACATATAGTTAAAGTGCGTATAGAGTGAATGTTGTACAACAAACCTTAGGAGTCCTTCGGGTTCAAAAGGTGCAAGACACCAAGATGGAGCATCCTTTCGAAGAGGCCCCTCATATGGGGAATCTTGAGTGCAAGCCTGTGGCACTATATAGTATTAAACACTAGTAATTGCAATCAACTATGACTAGAAACTTAAAATCTGAAGGGATTTTTTGTCTGCTTGCTACGCACTTTAGATCTCTTCCATGCTGGATGATGATACATATGATTGATTCCTAACACTTTTCTGTCAATATACCCCACTGCATTACACGGAGGATCAAGTTTTCCTCTCACACCACAAGTGACCTAAAATTAACAGAAACTGCTGTAAATGAATAGAGAATCTAAAATTTTAATAAGCAAAGCAGAAGTAACATCGCTCATACTGGCACCATTATCGATGATAAGAAAATGCAGGTGTACTTTTACAAGATTCCGATTCTTTGTAACCATCTTTGGATATTGAAACAATACATACTGATACCTCAAGTTAATTGTTTCATTTTCCTCTGGTGTACCTCCAGGCCAGAAATACAAAAAAAGGCTAAACTAATCATTCCATGGTAACGAAAAATATTAGGTCACAATAGGACCATGCAAACAAGAGTAGCAATACCATCTCAGAAGAAATTTCTGACTCGATAATACAAGATATGGACAATCGAGTGGCATACATTGTAAACCTTCCCATAATCAGCGCTATCTCTCTTAATAATGGTGAATTGCCAGTCAGGAACATATATCCCATATATTAGTGCCAAGTAAACTATAAGTACACATGCAGCCATCAACCTGCAAGTTGAGAAAGAAAAACATAGTCAAAGTTTTTTTACAAGTATTGTCGTCGATAATCATTAATTAGATAAAAGATAGAATAAATAACCCACCAATGCCAACAATATACCCTGAATATAGAGAACCGGCCTAGTGAGCGATCCTTGTCTTGCACGTCTTTTGTAAAGATTTCCACCAGTGACACCAACAAATATGACAATGCTATTCTCTGGGAACAGAAAACTAAATTACTGCATAGATCCATTCTTTAAGAAGAAGAAAGAGAGAGTCTAAAATCATGCACACAATGCAAACAGCATATAACCTTAAATGTATATTACCTGGAGAACACCACACCACCTTATCATTCTTACGTCCACCCCATATGTTAGTTCGTCAGGAGCATGAGAGAAACCACCTTCATAAGATAAGAGGTTTTTCTATTAATGCATATAAGAATATCTGTTAACATGAAATGTATTTCTCCATGAATTTTTTCAGGTTACCCCTGGACTTTCTCAGATAGAAGGAATTTACATCCGACGAAATCATAAGACAATGATCACTTATTTACAAAAGCATCTAAGCTCCCGTCTACATCAAGCCGATCACATCAGTACTAATGGCAACCTATGCTTCCACTGCAAAGGCTACAATTTTAACCAACATAAAGAGACACAAATGTCTTCACAGCACGTGATTCAAGACATGTGTAGCAAATCCCAATCAATCACCATTTCAGGTTCAATTTTTCCTAAACAAACCGGAAAGTGAAACCATGATGTTAATCAACAACCTACCATTCACTGGCTACAGAGAAACAAGAATACTCTTCAAATTGATGAAATTTTTTATCACGAGTGCCCTGTACATGCATGGGCTGAAAGCCTAACATGTTATCACTAGATTGGATTTTACTTTAAGTTCATCTAACAACAAAATGAAAGCAGACTAGTTGAAATTAATGAAACTGACCTTGTAACAGGATACCCCAAAAGAGAAGTTTTAGTGTTCTAAGAATCACCTTCTTTGAAGCATCAGCCTGGCTTGGTATTCTCTACATGAACGACTTGAAAAAATTAAAGAAGAAAAACACAACAAAATTTGACAATGATAGAACAGTGACACATCTGTTTGTACCAAAAGAGTTTCAATAAACGTATGTACACATAATATTTCTACAAAACGAATAATCAAATAAAAATATTTAGCAAATAAATCAAAGTAAACAAAAGAAACCTTGAGAGCAAGTGCAATGGCCACACCCACAATGAACAAAAAGAAAGGCATTACAAAATCAGCCAAGTTGCAGCCATTCCATGGAGCATGAGTAATCTCAGGCCAGTCTCCTCCAGCATGATCAACCAAAATCATCAACTAACAAGTTTAAAAATTACAACCCACATGAACAAACAAATTCATTTTACTATAAATTAATGCAGCAATCAGTAAAACAGTAATTTTCAAATGCTCAAGGCTTAAAGAATAATCAAATTTAGACTTTTAGTGGGTCAACATACCGCCACAGTAAGGCCTCTGAAGATGTCCAGAGAAGCAAGACGCTGAGTTTTGAGGTGGGGCTTCTCTTGTTTGTCCGAAATATCGGGTTCCGATATGATGAGTGGATGGTGGTGGGTTATTTCAGCTTTGATTTCGGACATGTTTTTAATACCGAAATTGTCAGATAAACAAGAACGTTAGTTGTTTTGTGGATAAGCTTAAGAGCTAAAGAATCTCAAGATTCAAGAAATAATGAACAAACTGAAACTCAAGTCAGCTTTGAACTCCTGTCCTATGGCTATGATTTAGAAACGATTGTTTTTATTTAATTTTTTTATTACTCAATTATTTTTCACTGCACCTCAGCTACCAATTTGGAAGACTTTATAGTTGAAGGATCAAATTCTTGATAAAGAATTAGGTGACAGTGATCTCTGTGTATATGTGAATACATGTTTGTATATGGTGTATAATTTTAACTAGAATTTTTTTATTTAAAATTTCAATAATTGATCATACAAAATTTAATAATATATATTAAAAGTCAAAATAATACTTGTTAATATCAATTTATCTACAATTGAATTGCACAATATCAAAGATTCATAATTTTTAGTCAAAAATAACCCAGGCTATATAGCTGATGGATAAATTAAACATCTCACTATGTCAATAGGTATGAGTACATAAAAATTTGATGATATTAATCTTGCCTAATGGGGTTTGGTGACACTATTCCAGGAAGTAGGAAATTAGATAGAAAAAATATCTAACTCAACTATGTTGATTAAAGAGAAACTACTAATTTATTTGAGAGTAAATAAAATCATATTAAAAATACTTTCTCAAATTATTTGAAATTTCTTGATAATAGGTTCAAAAACGTTATCTCTAAGGGACGAGACGTGACTTGGTGGTGTAGGATTCAGTATCTCACATTGAGATCCTGAGTTCGAATCCATGTACTGCGTTTCTTAAAAGAGTCTGGGACAGCCGAGAGTTTTTTCTGCTCCGCTTAAGCCCTAAATAAATGATTTGACGACAGAGTTTCTGATGGACCCCAAAATCCTCAAAGCAAACACACAACAAATTACACCAAAAGCAGAAGAGAAATTGTACTTTAATTAATAAACGAAACTGAAAAACAAAGATAGTTGAAGGTGAAGGTTAATTCACCAGCCCTGCTCAACATTAAGGTGTTGGCAACCTCCCTAGGGTTTTCCCCTCCAAATCCCAAATTCAACAACAATGATAGTATATTCTCAAATGAAACAAACTTCCTAATTTATATGTAAACCCTAAATAACTAAAGTGACCTATCTACCATTCTCTATTTCCTATTTTGCCTCTTGGGTCCTAACATTACTCCCCCCTTTGAAAAACACGTTGTCCTCAACGTGGGAGCGCGGATATGACTATCGCCTCAAAGGATATCTCAGGCTTGAACGGCATTGTTCTGATGAAGTCCCAAGCGTCCTCCAGATACCCAAAGAATTCAGCCAATTGATAAGAGTGCATAATAATCCTTTGCAGAACCGATCCGAAGACAATAAATCCACCAACAAAACCGAAAAATTGCACAGCTGATACCTCCAATTTCTTCTCATGATGAATAACAAACGGTTCTGGTTCATTGTCTTTCTCCAACAATTCCCAAAGTTGCAATGGTATTTCCCCTTTAGCATGCTCTTGTTTCTTTAACAATTCTGTCGCCTTAGGAGCGCGATTCTCCTCCTCAACGGCTACAGACTCCACTACTTCAAGTTCTTCACCCTTCACCTCATTACATTCATCTTTATTACTTGCTTCACTCTCATCCATGGGGACAGAATCCCCGTCATCAACATAATCAACCGACTTAGTTTGACATACATGCCTCGGATGGAATCGCTCATCACATCTAAAACAAATCCCCTTATCACGTCGAAACTGAAAGTCAACCGCAGGAAGTTGCTTGAATTTTCCCGATCGACCGTTTGGAAGGTTCTCAGATTTTTTTCCCAATGTTCTCCACAAGCGGTGGTAGGCCAATACTTGCCTCTTGATGTGAGGTGGTGGCATCTGATCCTTTTATCATCTTATGCATCTTCTCCAACATTGAGTCAAACTTTTTCCAAGGATCTTTCTCAACTCTATCCAAACTTCTCACATCTGACTGGTACACGAATCCCTTAACGGCTCGAGATCTTTCAGGCTTGCGTGAATTGATCCTTCTCTGTTTTCTGAATTCCGCCAATCTATCCAATTCCGCTAGTTTCTCTTCCGCCTTTAGGGCTATTTTTTTGACCCCTTCAAGATCAATAACCCTCAAGTACTGTAAACCATCTCGAACCTCAGATTGCAACTCATACCGCAATCCATTAATGAAAATGCCCGGTAAATAGTACTCGGATATGTAAGACATTGATCCCACCACACAATCGAACCTGTCAATATAGTCACAGATAGAACCATCTTACTGTATGTTATCCAATTCGTACGAACTCCCAACATTCCTCATTTTTTTTTCAACAAACAGTAGGCTCAGGGGCTAAAATGAAAGAACTTGAAATTTTCTGGGCCAAATCGTAAAAATCAGAAACTTTAGGGGTGAAAATGTAAATAACCTACCGGTGGCCGGAAATGCAAATGAGTGGTTGGATCTGAGAGAGTAGAACGTGCTGAGCACGTTGGTGGTGGCGGCGTCGTCAGATTCCGGCCGTAGACGACGGATCGGCGCGAAGAAGACCGCGACAGTGGGTGGCTGCTTCTGGCGTTTTCCGGCGGCTTTGGCTTCGAGGGTGGTATTGATTCGATCGCCGGCGTAAGGGGGATATTTTGGTGTGCTTCGCCGACGTCGGAAAGTGGCTGAGAGGCGGCGACGAGCGCGAAACGCGCAGCTTATCGCGGCGGCAGGGCAGGCTGAGACGCGGTGGTTCTGGTTCGATTTGGAGTCGCTGGCGGTAGGGATGGTTCACCGGCGTCGTCTGAGGAGGATGGTGGTCTCGGCTGTCGTCGATGGTTGCTGGTGTTGTGGTGGTGGGTGGCGGCAGTAGGATTAGGGTTAGGGTTTCTGATTTTTTTTTTTTTTTTTTTTGATTTCTTTTTTCTCAACCAACAGTAACCACCACAAATCCAAGGAACAACCGCTCTGATACCAACTGTTGGAACCCTTCCACTGACCTCTGTTTTCTTTTTTGATCATGCCCTTGCAGATGGCTTCTCAACCAACCTCGCCCAAGATCCTGCCTGGTTCCCGAAACTCCCTCAACAAGGATCTGGACCTTTTTTGACTAGTTGGCCTTAAGTTGGCAATGTAACAGTAGATAGATTTCAAGATGTAACAGTGTTCTATTGATTGATCTATATATTTCCCGATTTGTATTAATAATAAGACCCAAGGGTCAATTGATCCCTAATACATGCTGTGAATTAGGCAAATATCTTGCAAATAAGGAAAACAAAATGGCAGACAAACTACTACTTAATCTTCATACTAGATTAAGTATGCAAATAAGAAAGCAAAAGGCAGACACAGCTGCTACCAAGCTCCCATACTAATTTAACACCCAAAAATAAAGAACAAATAACAAGAACCATAAAGATTCCCCTCCCCAATCCCCCCCAATCCGTTTCCTCCACCCCCTCCTTCCCTTGGTTTCCCAACTAATGATTTCCTCCCTCATTTTGCCCCTCAACTCCCTTTTTGTTGCTGCTAGCTTCTCTCTTCCCGTGGTCCCTAATTTCCTCTCTGCTCATTGGTACATGTGTCTTGCCCTCAGCATACTGGGCCTTGGGCCCCTTTCCTTCTTCCTGCAGTAGGTCTTCTTCAGCCCACAGGTCACAACATTTCCCCCCATCGAGAATCACCTTGTCCTCAAGGTGAGAGATACCCCAAATTCTAGCCACGGCACCCCAGGATCAAAAATCAACACCCAGAAAAGCATAATGCCTTCCCGAATAACAGAATATACCTTCTCGTGACTAAACTTCACAACTACCTCAACTGAGATAGACCAAGGCCAATCCTCCAGAAGCTTGGAACCCTCAATTTCAACACGTTGATCTATTACAAAATCCTCTACAAAGCCCCCTACTTTAAAGATAAACTTGACATTTGTTCCACCATGTACCACTACATCTCCCAAAAGGAAATGGCTTCCCCAGGAGCAAAAGACAATGCGAGGAGCCCCTCCAATGTCGCCTTACTCTCTGACGTCTGTTG